>VWZU01003343.1:158472-203661 GCA_013397095.1 Sterrhoptilus dennistouni
GGGAGGGGTGGTTGAGGTTTTGTTATTAAAATAGGGTTTATCCTTTAAAACTGGGATCAACCAAAACCAGAACATTTAACCAAAACAATTACACATTTTTGAAAAGCTTTCCTCTGGTTTGCTATCATTTTTCTCTCTTACAAGCTTTCTTTAAATAATAATTCACAGAGAACACAGTTATACGAAGTGAAAACGTGAGAGTCATCCTCTTGTATCAGCACAAGGCACAAATTTAAACTGGACTGAGAAAAGTTAGGGAAAGAAAGGGTTGCAAAAAACATGGGGAATTTCAGTCTGTGTTGTTCACCATGGCAGGAGAAGACTTCAAAGACTTCTGGCCTGCTCATGTGATCACTGGAGGACTGGCACACACGGATTAAATTCTTTATACAGTCTCAGCTAGGTAGCTGAAACCTGACATGTAAAATTCTACTCCATCTTGAAACCACTTTTATGAATATGACTTAGCCTTCTTTCAAACCAGGAGCTAAAAGTAGGTTTTTTTTTTTTTTTNCATCCTTCAAAACAGGACTGAACTGCATAGGATCTAAAAGTAGTTTGGTTTTTTTTTTTTTCCCTTTTTTTAGAGGTCTCTGGGGGAACACTGGCACATGGAAAGCCAATACAGAATGACCAAGATTCAACCCCAAAAAATTACTAAGTGGTAAAAATTTGGGTGTTATTTTCCTTTCAGTTTCTCAATTCAGGCATGTATCAAATTATAGCTACAATACAGTAAGAAAAAACAAATACGTAAATGAAATAATTCACGGTACTTAACAGAAGCATACTACAAAAGAAATATGACACAAGACCTCTAGGTAAAGGAAACAAATACACAAGAGTAACTTATTCAGAGTCCACGGTTTTCCCAACCTGCAATTCTTTTGCTTCCAGATTACGGCATGAATTACCTAGTTATGGCATTGACTGTATCACCAAAGCAAAATATTAAGTTGTTTAAGTATTCAGGTTATTCTGTCAAATGAGGACAAAGGTACCTTGTCTCTTCATAAGGGTATGGTGAGGATAACTACACTATGTATTTACAGACAGAAGACAGTTGTGTGATGGAGGTCCCCCCCTCCCACCATAGTGAACAATGCAATCACATGTTCAAAATCATGTTACAGCAGTTCAGCAAAATATCCTTCAACACTGTCCCCATTGCTAATCAAAGGAATCCCTAAGCCATGGGGAATTTCCTTTAGGTAATTTTTTTTTTTGGTTAGATTTTAAGGAAGTGACTTAAGAAAACGTATTTTACCTCATGAGGGGAGCAGGCAAAGAGCCCACGATCAGCTCTGGCAGTTCAGCTGCCAAGCAGCAACTTGTTAACTCCCCATAACTCAATCATGTGCAATTGTTTGCCCACAGCCTCAGGCTACAGACAGACATTTGGTCTGCTAACAACTGCGCCAGATGAAGACATTACTATCCCAAGCTATTTGTTATCACACATCTGCTGGAGATTATCATCTCCACAGCTCTGCTGGAGGAAGAAATCATGTGAGCCTTAATATGGTTTGTACAAAACCAGCCAATTTAATTTAAATAGGTGAGTTGAGCTAACCAGGCTAGGTTTGCCCAAAGCGTATTAAAAATTTCAGAAAAAACCCTTCTTTACTGGCAAAAAAATACGGGGTGAAAACAAGTAGATGGAAGAATTATCTATCACCTTTAAGCAGTGAAGCTGATTTGGGGAGGAGACTGTTCCCATCCTAATGTAGAGAGATAATGTAAACAGAACTTTTTCAAGGCTCTACAGGAGAAGGAAATGCAGCTTTTAAAAGAATACTTTTTAGCACTGTTAATAACTTAAATAATGGATGGGAAAACTATGTATTTGCAGATCAGATCTTACCCGTATAGGTAGCATAAATAGATAGATATATTGAACTGTATCAGTGTAATATGATCTATCCTGGTTCTAAGTTTCGTGGTGCAAGACTGTGCCCCTCCTTAACATCTGGTCCATCAGCAGCCATATCAACAGCTCTCTACAATCTGATTATCTTGCCACTAGCAAAAGTTCACATTAGCTTGTACAGGATTATATAATTATCATTAATTTTGACAGAAGGAACCTAGGACATTAAACCCAGTACAGTAAAGCTCATCCCACAGAGCTATGATTCCACGACAAGAGCTGCAGACCACTGCCATGCTTTGAGCTGACACCTTTCTGATGCATTTACAGAGTAAATTATTCCACAAGCCACTGATCTAATGTAATAAGGGTATTTACATATTGTCTACACGCTGAGACAAGAACTGTGCTCAGTCATCCAAGAGGGGTAAGAAAAGTCAAGGCAAGCATAGAAAAATGTGTGTAGGCACACATCTCAATACACATAGGAAAACCAGAAACAAGCTCTTCTAGAATGGCAAACAAACAATACAGATACCTGAAAACTATACAGAAAAGACCCAGAAAAATTCAGTCTTGCAAAAAATCCAGATTAGACTGTATGCTGGATAAGTACAGTAATTTTATAGAATGTCCAAAACTTGTCCACTGCTACTGTTCTCTCACTGCGTTTAGCAACAAAGAGTAAGGCAATGTAAGGTCACAGCCACTACTTTTTGTATGCAATTTTAAGGGGATTAGTCATCTGAGTTAGCTTGAAGTGTCCATGGATTTTAATTATATGTCTTGTAAACAAGACTGCATGCTTTGCAATTCTAAGACAGCAGATGGCCTATTAAAAATATGATTTTTGTTGTAGTTTGAAATATTTTAAAGTCACTTCAAGTTTCTATGGTAGACAGAGAGAATGGTGAAAGAGCACAAATAATTATTTTGAAATAACCTGACTCATTTGGATGAATCTGGACTGTGGCATTATGTACATTGCAATATATTGTTATACTAGGTTATGTAAGTTCTACTTGAATAATACAGGTATTTTTTGGAAAATGTTAATCTTCAGTCTTGGATTTGCCACCTTTTACTTCTACACAAACCTGCCACATGTTTATTGGGATAAGAGTCTATTAAGGTGCTGTTGACTGCATACGAAGAGGGGTTGAAGATCACTTTAGGTTTTCAATGCCATGTTACAAATCTCTATTCTAACTGCTTGTGCAGGTAAACATCAGTTCCCAAGAACTTCACTGGTCAGGATAACAAACACCAAAGTTATGATTCTGAATCATAATTGTTCTACTGTTTTACTTTGTTACAGCATAAAAAAGATTCTAAAATTATTCTGAATATAATCTGTTTCTTACTGCTCACTTTTTACCCGCTTTAAACTCTCAGTTTGGTGTGAGTAGTCTGATAGTAGGAATGCATTTACGGAGAAAATTCTATCTCAAGTTAACTCATTCTACAATTCAGAGTGAAAATATAATTTAACAAGTAAACTTGCCAGAAAATCTATGCAGATTTTTTCAGAATTTTAATATAAAAAGTTTCATAGAGAGAGATAATCAAAATTTCTATAGATGAATGACTGACACTTCTGTAACTTATTTTTGAGAGCATGTAACCAGAACTACTATACAATGAAATGGATTCCTATTTCATAAATATATTTTTAAAAATATTGGTCTCCTTTTCCAGGTAATCAGCAAAGAGAGTACCTGAAAATATAAAATCTTCAGTCTGGGTGACCACATATATACTAAAAGTCAACTGCTTGACAGAAAATTGTCTCAGCTGATACCATAGAATTATATGCTGATAAAAATTCATTACAACTTTTTAAAGAAAGTAATTTCATAGCACACTGCCATCTTTGCAAGACAACATAAAAATTGTGTAAGGTGTTGTGCATAGCAAGAGAAACATTTCTGTAGTTTCTCATTTGAAAAATAGCTAGAATTAAAATAATTATTTGGTAGAATAGATTCAGCAGGTGACTTGTACATAAAAAAAACCCCTCTAGAAACAGACTCCTAGATCAGTAGATTCAGTCTTGAATTTTTTATCTTTTGAGGGGAAGGAAAGAAGATGGAGAATAGAATTAGATTTGTTTTTATTAAGTCTTCACAATGAAATGTTTATTGTCAAAATATAAGAACAATTTAAATGTTATAGTATTTGAGTTATCTTCTTGATTTCAGATATGCACAATATAATTTTAGCTGTTTCCAGCGCTTAACTTACATGCCAGAAGCACAAACCTTGCTTTGGCATCCATTTAATTCTGATGTTCTAAAGAGATTAAGTTTGGTAGGTGCAGCTGCATGGTCACCAAAAAAGGTTTAATACTCATATAGAATGCAAAAATTATGCCATGCAAAAAAAAAGAATCTTGAAAGTAAGGCACAAAAACCCCCAGACAACCTTTGAAAGTACCCCAAAAGAATAGTGTGATTTTTATATAAGGATTTGAGGAATTAACAAATTCATAAACTGTACTGAAGGCAAATACCACATTAACTTACCTGCTGGCTGTTTTAACAGAGCTGTTCTTCTTGTGCCCCCTCTCTGAGCGGTTGTCTCGCAAGAGTTGAAGCTGTTAAAAAAATAAAACATGTTCAGAAGAGTCTCACAAACAATGCCTTTATTTGCTTTTTAGAATTTCTACCTGGACAATACAATTATTTCCTCTCTTGAGTAATCTGTCAATAGCTTTCACCATGACTTTTGAGATGAATATTAACAGAATTTTACAATAGTAGTTAATATGTAAATATACATATACTTTACTAATATATACTTTACTAAATATACATTACTAATTTAAAATGGCTAAATAATTGAAAATGTAAGAATTAAAGTATTTTTACAGCATAACAGAAAGCTATGCAATTCACAATTTCACAATTAACCTATGTGTAAAATTTTATAATTCTCACAATTTCAATTTAGATTTTTGAAGTTGTATCATTACAAGTGGAGGACACATAATTTACAAAAAAACTATTCAGGTTAGCACTTGTGTCTAAGCAGTTATGAAACAGTTATAAACTCTTCTAAGCCCCAGGAGCTTTAGTAATTTGCAAGCTGCAGAATCAACAAAAACACAGTATTAAAGCTTCCTGTAATAGTGAGGAAGTCGGAGTAGTGAAGGATTTGTTTAACTGAAATGGTGCCTCAGCCTCTGAAACAAGCTGTCATTTATTTTTAGACAAGTAAGACTTTTCAGTCAGATTATCTCCAACACTCAAAAGACTATTTCCAGCATTATGATGTTTGTCAGATGAGTCAAGGTGCACTAAGTAAAAATCAACCATCAGAATGCTTTACTAAAGAAACTAAAATTGGACAGTATTTATTTAAAATAATTAAAATTATTTAAAATTAAACCCCCACAAATGTTCCTTGAACTGTCTCATATATGGAAGAAAAACTAGAATAAAAGACTGTTTAGAAACAAAATAGAGGTAAACAGACCTAATATTCACATCAAAAACACTCAAAAATCCCGTGGAATTTAGGAAATTATCAACTTTAAGACTTGGCCAACCACAGCTTCATGTTGTAAATGAGCACAGACTCCAAAAAATGCCACCAGTCTGAAAAACTGAACATTTTTTCCCCAACTCTCTACTCTTCTTCCTTGTACTTCTTGTCATTTAAACTATCTAGTTCTCAGATGCAGTAAAATAGCTTATTATATAAATAAATTTAGTGAGAATTTCATTGGTTGTCAAAATTACATTACACCATCACACTTATTTATTTTCTTCTTCTGTCTTAAGTAAAAGTTCAAACCCTTTATGCACCAGTAAAATCTATAATTTCTGATATTAGCTTTACTTCACAATTCTTCAGTAATCTGTAAGTTACAAATTCAGTTAAATTCTAATAAGCTCTGAAAACATAGCTCTTAGGAAAAATGAAAAAACCCACGTAAAATACAGAATTAACTCAAATTTACTATTATCTGAGAAAAATCGATTAATTCATTCTATACCAGCTAAGCAGACATTTCTCATTTTCTAGGCCAAAAACCAGTGCTGGCATGTATGATGTATCTTAAGGTACTTCTCATTGTGAAAATTTCCTTATTTTCTGGCTTAGAATCTTTTAAGGAAGTAAATAGTACAACTTCAATTAACCCTGTCACATGAGATGATCAATATAAAAAAAAAAAACAAACCTTTAAAAATTACTCCAACTCATAAGAATCTGATTCTTTTTTAGGTGTTTTTTCCACTAGGAAATTTATTTCAAAATAATGACCATTGAATATGAATTATATAAAGCTGTCTACTTAGGGGTTAAGTGTCAGATTATTTGTAACATGCTGGAATCTCACAATTTACAGCAAAAACTACTATGTTTTATCTGGTAGTTTTGCGTAAACAGTATTGCTTGCTCTGGGGTTCAGAAGAAAGGGGAGGGAACAGGAAAGATTTAAACTATGACTTACTGGAGCTACAAGTATTCATGATGGATCATCCTAAAATGAACCTTCCAGAGCCTCTTCAGATTTTATTTCCTTTTGAAGTTTGAAATCCATTTGCATTTGCAAAAGTACCAGAAAAGTTGCACAGATCGAAGGAAATCAACTGTTATACCCATTTTTTCCAACTTAAAGAAATGGAATGTTTGTGTTAAATTTCAAAGCACTGATGATACTGACTAGCTGAAGTTAACTATACATTTATGAAATGAGACCAGATTTATTTTCACATTTTATAGTCTTGGACAGTAAGTTCTGTTTACACCATACTCCCATCCATAAAGATAGGTATTCCTCTATGTCTGAAGACAAGCTAAAAACTAAGTGTCATGCTACTAATCAAATATTAAATATGGCTTCACATTCCTGCAAACACAGGAATCCAACCTCTAGGCTTGGATCTCCCAGGGACTGCACTGCATGGCCTCAGCAGACAAACTATTAAGATATTTTCCACCAATATCTGTGCCACAATGGAGATCTTAACAGCTACTTTTTTACTGTTGTAGTCATTGTAACCAATTAAAGGCAGAAAAATGGAATTGAAGATCTTCCTGTAGAAGTCTCCTCACTTGTGCAACTGGTTCTGTATTTCTTGATTTTGGGAGCAAAATGTTTTGCTTTCCAGCATTTTGAGAAAGGTAACATTTGGAGATACCACATTTGACAAAATGATTAGAGAAAAATCACAATTTTCATTTGAACATTAAAACCTCAAGAATACTTAAGTGAAATTAAGTGACTAATTAAAAAGTTTTAATTAAGAGAATTTTGGAAATGCACTGCTGTTACTATATTTGCTTACAAGGAGATATGAAATTATACCTGCTTTGTTTACAATTTCTTAAAATATTAGCCCCCTACCTCTGGAGCAGAGGTAGTTAAAAGTTCTTTTATACATCGCAAATAAACTGTTCTCGATCAAAGCAGTTCTTACCTGGCTATGTTCCTTCCTAGCCCCAGGACTAAACCAGTGACTGTGGGAGAAAAAGAAAAGACAGGTTTAACAATATAACTAACAAAGCACATGCTGTCATATGACCAGTCTGTGCGTGCTTTTGGGTATTTTATTGCCTGCCAGGAAAATACAGCCTTTGGCCATGGGTTTGTTTTAATGGGGTATTTTTATTGAACTCTCGAAGTTTGCAACAGCTCTGAAAGAATGTATCACAGATTTCACTTCTGAGTAGCTGCTGGCTTTATAGGTAATTATATTTTGTCAAACACACTAAAATAATACATAAATGATGGTATTTTAATATACTACAATGCACACACCATAAATTAGAGTAATTCCATATTTAGTACTGAAGTGGTACTTATTAGTGATTATAGCTGAAAAGACCTTAAAGTAGTTTGGACTACCTGATAGCTGTTAATGTATTATTTCACAAATTGAGGTCTGAGTTTGAATCTAAAGTAAAATGCCAGCTCTGAAAACCCAGTGCCTTTGTATTTCCATACAACTTCAAAATTGCGACTATTGGCAGCCTTATTTCATAGAGATGGAAATCTGGAGTAAGATTTTGACACACAGAGATGTCACAATGTGCCTCTTCCCTCAACAGCAGTAAAAGCATGATAATACTGGTTCACATACACACTGTGGTCACAAAGAATTGAATTACCATCGGAATGGAGCTGTAGCAAGCATCATACAAATCTGCACACTTCCAAAAGGAAAAGAAGAAAGAAAAAAACATATTTCTAGTGGAAAAGTACATCAAAGTAAATTGAATACATCTCATATTTAGATATTAAAAACCTTTCAAAAATAATAAGACCTTTTTTAATGGGAAAGTGATACATCACACTTGATTTTCACCTTTTTGTCCATTCCCTTAATTACAGAATTATTTGTTTGCTTATTTCTTTTAAAATAAGCAAAAGTAAAGCCCATAAAATAACAGATGAATTACTTAATGGTAGAAATAACTTATGAAATCAAAATCTCTTGAATTCGCACACACATTATCAAGTTATGAGATGAAACAGAGGTGGACAATTAGTGTAAGAAGGTGCTGAGGAACTGACATCTGTACTGTCTCTGTTTTGGCAAGTTTTGCTTTAAACTGTGGATGATGCATCCAGTAGCAGTTAGAAGACATAAATGTATCTCCATATATACTATTTTCTCATCATGTATGTCTGTGTTTTAGAGTTACGATTTGAAAAATAAAGGAAAATGTAATCTTCTAAGCATTCAAAAGATGTAACCAATAAATAATGGTGTTAAGTGTTGTCAGCTGACGAGAACAAGTTTAAAATAATGACAGACTAGAGTAGCTAAACAAAGTGAATTATGCTCCCTATTTTTAGGTGTTTAAACAATGAATTCAATATCTTTTTGTGAAAATTATGATAAACTTCTTCCTTACATGATACATCACATGAAAGACTCGAAGATGTGATGCTTATGTATTTTCATACATCCCACTTTTGCTATCCAGCCTTAAACAAGCTTGTATTTTAGGAAAGGATACTTAGAAAGTAATAAGAACACATTTACAAAGCACTGAATTTAAGAAACAAAAAATGAAATAAAAAGGATTGCAAGTACTCTTACTAAATGAAGACCATCATGTACTTGAGCTGAGACTCTGATCACGTGTTTGTGCAGTTGTAAAATGTGGCTTTGGGGCAGAGGTACCATTTTAAATCAAACAATAACAAAAAATTATAACTCTCATCACTGATACTCACTCATGATGAAGAGAATCCTGGGACAAGTGAACTGTTTTCCTGCTACCGCCTGGTCCTGGAGTTATCTAATGGAAACATGAAGGAAAAAAGAGGTCTTTGAATAATGAGGCAGCATATCCACAAAATGATTGCTCACTAAGAAAATACATCACAAACATTAAATATGAAATAGAGACAGTATAATAGATACAGTAAAGGCAATTAGCAATAAAAGGCAATTAATACATTTATTAAAGAAACCCCTCCCAACACAAAGCTTTTGAAATTCAAGTTGACATGGGATAGAAAGCAAAAGTAAAATAATTTTAACCAAACTATACCATAGTCTAGGTGCTTTATATATACTGAAACCTAAAGTACATGATATCCTCAATTGAAGAATGATCTTCAGAATGCACGAGAGCACGTGCAGACTTTTGCAGATGACGGCATTCTGGTATTGCTCAAGAATGAATCCCAACAGCTTCGCTTTTATTTTGGCAAAATGCTGAATTCATGTGCATATGTAGATAGGTAAAAGTAGAAGAATAAGAGAGAACTCATGACACACATGCTCAAGGAACTAGAGCAGCAGGCAAGCTATTCCTGATAGAAAGAATGAAGGGAAAAACTTTTCATTCCTTGGAGATAATTTTATAGTCAGGAGATAACCAGAGGTGGAATGAAGTCAGATGTTCCTCCAGTTTTGACAGGAGACCACAAAAACTCGATGGTAATATACTTATAAGCCTGAGGCTTGCCAAAAGTACACTAACTGGAGACTCATGGATTAAAGTAGCCTTCTCATTATTAGAAGAGCAATGAGCTCAGCTCTTAAAGTAAAACCTCCCTATTAATCTGGTGTTGTAACGAATAAAGACAGGGCAGTCAGAGCTCCAAGTCTGGAAGACTTTCAAAGAATGCTCACTGAATAACTTGAGAGCTCCACATGGTTAAAGTATTTGACCAAAATCTGCTTCTTTGACCTAAAGGATGATGTCACTCTGGGCTGAATTGAGAAACAATAAAGTGCTGTCACTTTTCTGGCTGATGGAGATTAAAAAGAATTGGTAATATCTTACCTCTGGAAAAGCTATGCAAAAACACAAATCACAGTAGAGGAAATCATGGAAGCTACGGGGGAGAACAGCATCTCCTGCTTCATTCCCAGTTGGAATTTACTGTTTTACTAGACTGATCAAGGTCTTACACAGCCACAGGATGACAATAAAACATTGACCAAATGCTACTGTTTCAATGTCATAGTCCATCTAATGATAAAACTGAGAAATGGCCATTCACAAAGACAGACCTGGAAATATAAGTCAGTATTTTAATATGTAATTTCCAAATTTTAAGATTAATAACTAAACTGTTACTTTAAAACTACAGGTAAGCATGCAGCTCAGCTCTTGAGAGTTATATCCTGCATTAATCTCAAAATGAGGTTTTCATGCTACTCCAGTGGGTATCCCTGGAATATAGTAATCCATTTTCTACACTGTGGCTATAAGAAAAGCAGACTGTGCCTATGTCATGCTTTGTTAGAGGTTCATGATCACATTATCTCATGGTGGACCTGACACTTTTATTCAGTTTACAGTATGTTCTGTGTACAGGCAACTTATTTCCTTTGCCAGGGCTGCTGACAACCTTTTCCACACTATATTAATCTTGTTTACAGACTTTATCTTGGTACAAATATCAGAAAACCGAACTTTTTATCTCAGGGAGAAAATAAACAACATGTTGACAGAAGCAAAAGCTATTTTCTGGACTAAAATTGGTTGTTTACCTGCAGCCATACTTATGGAAACAAGTTTAAGTTTCCAGCTTACTCAAAATACATAATCTGAAATTTAATAAGCATGGAAATTTCAAGAAAATTCACTTGATAAATTGCCAGTTTTAAAATAATACAGAAATCACAGAAGTAGGTTTTTCCACGAATTTATATGAGAATATTAACTTGCTTGAAATACAGTTACAACTGATCACAAAGTAGAGTGTTCAGATTTCTCCTGCACACCCCAGATGGCTTCAGCTACCACAGCCACAGAATGTTTATAAAACTAAACTCACAAGGTACACACGCACAGACCTCTGCATAAAACCTGCTGCTGATTACTGTAAGATTCCCAATGTGTTAATGCAAATTTATTCTTGTTTGCAAAACTTACATAGGGTGTAATAAGCTAAACCAAACCTCGCTGCCCACCTTCATCTGCTACCTCACTGTTACAAAAACCTCCAATATAAATAAAGTTTAGGGTAATTTTTGGAACTTTTAGTCTCTTCTGGCTACAAGTCCTTTCACCATTGCATGAATAAGACGACAAGGTGACGGCTGCATCCTGTTCATAGAATCTCTGAGACACAGGTACTCCAGGTACTCCAACTCCAACAAGGTAATCCTGATTTGCAAACATTGCTTTGCCTGAGAAACTATGACCTAAAGTAATGGACACAGAAAAACGGGAAAGTATTCAACACTAATGGGTTTTGCCTCAGAATACACAACACCTTATACTGCTGCCCAAAATCACAGTTGGAAAAGATCCCCAGGGTCATCAAGGCCAACCTTCAACTGTGTACCACCATGTGCACTTATCCATATCAAAACATGACATGTCTGTTCATTCTTTGAACACCTCCTGAGATGGTAATTCCACCATTTTCCTGGGCAGCCTGTTCTAATACTTAATGACTCTCAGTTAAGAATTTTTCCTAATATCCAACCTGATCCTCCTCTGCAAGATACTACAAGTGACAAACTTGAGAAGCGACATAAGGAAAGATGATGGGATTACACAGAAAAAGGACAAGAAAGTCAGAGGATTTCACTCTACAAAAATAATATTGAGCACCTCAACTGTAATTTTAAAATGCCAATTATAGAGAATAGAGCATTTTGGCTGGAAGGACCCTACAGTGATTATCTTGACAAAATGCCTGACCAATTCAAGGCTGATCAATTCAGAGTGCATTGTTAAAGGCATTATCCAAAAACACCAACCAGTTTACGGCATCAGACATATTGCTCAGAATGCTGCTTTAGTGTTTGAACACACCCTTGGTAAAGAAAAGCTTTCTGATGTCCAGTCTGAACCCCCCTGGCACAGCTTTGCACCATTCCCACATGTTGTATCATTGGGTCCCAGGAACAAGAGATCAGGTCATCACTATTTCCCCTCCTCTGGAGGTCACCCCTCAGTCTCCTTTCCTCCAAACCAGACAAGCCTGGAGCCCTCAGCCACAGCTCACAGGACATGCCTTCTAGTGCTGTCAACAGCCTTGTTCTCTCCTCTGGAAATGTTCAAGGACCTTCACATCCTTCTTCAGCTGTGGAGTCCAGAACTGCACACAGCACTGGAGGGGAGCACTGGATACTGAGAGATCATCACGCCTTTTGAGTGGCTCACACTGTGGAGGGACAGGGCAAAGCATCCACAGCTCAGCCACAGGGTGCTTGAACATCACCATTTCACATGGACAGGCTAAGAGGTGCCCAAGATGGGAGAAATAGAGTAAATTTAGTGGATCAACTTACACATCGTCTAATTAAATATGATAGTGCTATTTTAGTTCACATGTGCTGTACTTTAAAGAAAAGCTACTACCATGTGCCAAGAAAAACCCACAACACATTAATGCAAAACAAAAACATGCTACACTGTTACTTGACAATTCTGCTTACTTCTTATTTGAAGTGTATTTTAATGTTCTGTTATTGAATAGCCCTTGAAAAATCATGAATTATTTTTTAAAGACACCTATGATACAAAGCTCTCAAGTATTAATGTGTTCAAGACTCAATATTTTCTTAGTATTTTAAATAATATAAACAACCCTAATATGCATACTCATCTATACTTCTTGTCCCTTATTTTTTCCCATGTTATCACACAACCAAGTGAGCAAATACATTCCCTGTTCATAATTTATGTTTATCTTAGGGCGTATTTTTGAAAAAACACAGACAATGTCCTATTCATAATTGTTCCTCAGATATTTTTCCCATTACTGAAAAGTAAGTTTCTTATAGATTAAGTAGTTTTTAAACGCTGAAAGTGATATTTTTGCCTTTTGAATTAGATTTTATGCCAAGTACTCCATAGCATGTGCAATGAAAAGATACTACTGAGCTCATTTTGTACAGGATGTTATTTCCTTGCTATGATTTGGTGGACTTGGCAGTGCTGTGTTTATGGCTGGACTCGAGCTTTCTTACAGGTATTTTCTAATCTAAATGAGTGTACGATGTGCTTTAAAAAGCCACATAAATAATTATGAAAGTATTTGACTTGAAAGCTTAGCTTAGTCATCACAATATGTCACAATCATAGCAGGCAAAACCAGAAAAATTTCAGTAAACTTTTGCTGGACACTAATTACATAAATAAGCTAGCTGCTTTCCTAAACGAAAGAACAGGTTCCTTTTTCTGCTCTATAAATTAACTGCTATGACCAAATGCAGCTTAAAAAGTTCCATGGCAAATCCAATTTTCTCAGGCAGGATTTTCTGCAAAGAAATTGTTTTCCAAAATGAAATGCAACTAAAATCAAATCCCAGAGAACAGGATTTTGCAGGAAATTACAGCATGACAATGTCAAATTCATAATTCACAGATCTGCAATTGTCAATTTATAGGAAATTAAATCAAACTATATCAAGGGAACAAATAAGAGAAAAATCTGTTCTCCACATTTTATTGCACTGATTAAAAGTGATACTTTATTATTTTCAGCTCCTATTTAGTACTAATCATTTTATACCCCTTCTCCACTAGGAACCTTGGAAAGTACATGCACTAAACAAAGCTCTGGATTTAAAATACATCTTTAAAAAATATAGATGCACATTTGACTTGGAGCAATACAGAAAACTATGAAAACAAAAATAGCTTTCACAGTATACATTACTGGAACATTGCCATAATCCTTGCTTGACATTACCATTACATTTTTATTCCCTCTGAAAGCACACTCTTGCTGAAGGGCCCAAACTGACCATTCCAGAGAAGCATCTCTTTAATGCACAGATTACCTTTAAGTGATGCTCAGTCAAACTCTACAAAGTCTCCATGAAGACATGGCTCACTGGCAGAATAGTTCTATACCAGCTTCTTGCTACTCTAGTCATATTTCTTTAAAATTAACCTCTTACTAACACAGTGTTGCAAAAATCAATGGACCATTGCCATTCTGCTTGCAAAATATACGCAAGTGATAGGGAAAGAAAAAAACTATCGAAGAAATAGGTCAAAAGACATGGATTTTAATCCTAAAGCAAAGAGGCACTTCCCTGTACATGTTTTACTGTTTTCTCTTAAGGTAGTTAAAAAAAAAAAGAGAAAGTAAGAATCAGTAAGTTTCTTGCCGTGACAGAATATGTCCCAGCTCCCCAATCTCTCCAGTGATTTCACACACTGTTAAAGAGTTTTCTCTACATTTCTTTTCACACAACAGATCAAACTGCCTCTATCTCTTGATATACAGCTTTCAACTGAATGATTAACAGATGGAAAAGAAATACCATGAGAACATCAGACACCAAAAGAAGAAAACTCCACTACCTAGGTACTTCAGAGAAAAGTGGAAAATTTAAAACCCATGTATAAAAATAAAGAATGGAATTTTTTTGTAAACTCTTGCTATTTCAGTTTTCCTCTGCTACTTAAGCTAAAGCCTGAATTTGACATTAAACAAATACAAGTTTAAAACAAAAAAGTACTTTTTTGAAAATAGACTGGCCTGGTTGTAATGTTCTCTGTTTGTTTTAAATTGTAACATTAACAGAAAATATCACATGCATGTTTTGTCTTAAGTCTTTGTCAAAGGGATCAGTTTTTACATATTATAGAATAGGCAGAATAAATTTAATGATGCACTGTAATAATACATATTAGTGCATTCCTGCTGTCTTTAGGTGTGTAATACAGTAACACTGGAAGAGCTATTAGAGGAAATAATACTAACATATATATAACAACATATAATACAACATACATATACTAACATATAATATAACAAAAAAACCTGGTCTGTTGGGAAAGCATCAGGTAAACTGAGAATTGTAAGTCTCCCATCTGGAAGTAAGTCAGTAGGAGAGTTTCTTCTAAGAGTCACAATATTTAATATGAAATAGTACTGTGTGGCATTATGCCTGCAATAATAGCTCAACACTGCAAAAAATGGACTGACTTAAAAGTCTCAAGAAGAAAATATAAACCAGAAATTCTTAGTTTTTATATTTCAATTAAATCAATTCCTTGTAAAAAGGCAAATGCAAGATTCTCCTGACTGGAAAAAAAAAAAACAGACAGCACCACTCTTTCAATATTTTATATTACGAAAGGGGAAAAGCTGTAAAACAAAACAGAGGCCAAAGGTTTGTTACTTCAGTACTCTGTAAATAGCTAGTATTTAGCAAATTTAATTTTAATTAAACCAGATTTCCCTTATTTGGGAAATGGAGCTACTAATTAAATGCTGCAATAATATGCTACATAAATTTATATATAAATATATATATAAAATCTTTATGTTGATATTCTAGCTGTCTGTTTAGATATAAAACTTATTCTTAGGTGAAATCTTCACTAAATCAATGGCATTTTGATTTCAGCAGTGTTGGGACTGTACCCTTATTAGTTAAGAATAATGTAAAATGCTGAAATAATGTTTTACCTTGTAAAATTATCATCAGTAAGTCACCCACACAGTAATATAGGGAAGAGGAAGCAGCAGAGCAGTGATTAGGGTATGAGCCTTGATCTGGGAGATGCTGGTTCCAATCCAGAAAAACAGGAAAAAACCCTTAAACCAGACCCTCCTTTCCCTCCCCCCCAAAAGTGATCTGTAACGGTATTTCCTTACTTTGTTAAAGTAATATAATATAATGACAGCAAAATTGTACCAGCAACAAAAGATGTCATCAAAGCATTTGCTTTGGTCTGCTTGAAGTACGGAAGGTGATTTTTATTCCTGCTGCCATGGGACTTATTAGAGAGAAGAGAAAAACATCAATATTATGCATTTATGTATCTGAGCAGAACTCCTCCTAGCAGAGCCCTTTGCAGGTACCAGTTGTACAATGCCAGTCCATGGCAGCCTGAGCTGGCTGGGTGTGGATTCAAACCCCAGGCACACAACAAAACCCCCAGTTCCAAGACGCCGCCCAGCCTCAGCCGCAAGCTGTGAGTGGCCTCTACTGGCTGACCAAAGGCTACAGGAGCCACCAAGCTTTTGCTCCGAGTTACAGCTGGGGTTATCCAGTGTGGGAAGAAATGGAACAGAAAGAATATGCTCGTCAGTGCTACGTTATTCATTGAGGTTGTGGCTAAAAACGAACGACAAACACAAGATGAGAGATACAACAGACAGTGGGAAAAATGCCTTTAGTACCAAGATTTGTCCAAATGCATGCTACAAACAGACACATGCAGTAGTCCAGTTTCCAAAATGACAGTGGAATTTAGCAGGATGTTCTGTGCTAGCTCTGAAGGTGGACACAAACCTGAAACTCAAGTAGTGTATAATCTGTTCGTGTAAGTTACATATTTTGTATGAAGAGTGAATTACTTCAGTTGCAGTATCAGGAGTCTGATTTAGATGCACAAACAGAAAGCTTTGTGTATCATCTGAGATGTATGAAACCAGAGACCACATAACTATTCTCTTCATAAATGTGAAACAGATTTGCCTTTTTCTTATATATAAAATAAAAATCAGTAAAATATAGAGTAATTAACAAAAATTAAAGACCTGAAGGACGAAAGTGTGTCCATTGCCACAAAGATGACCTATAATTTCCTCCAAGTACATAAAAATTATACTTTGTGAAGAAAAAAGGAGAATAAACTATATATATATATATATATATTTAAACACAATAATTGTGGACAACACAGCTTGTAGAAAAGCTGTCCAAAACATGGCATAAATATTTATTAGATTATTGTGCCTGGATCAAAATTAAAAAAGAAAAATTAGACAAATAAAAATAGGGCCAGTAGCAAGGAAGTGTTTTTTTTTTAACTTAACTTTTTTCTAGAATATGTACCTGATTTGCCATTCCTTCACTTTTTAATTACAGCTTATCAAGAAGGATTATTGTCAAACACAAGTGACTACTGATGTCAAAAGGTGATTGCCTTCACGAGCAGCTGCAGGGGGCTCATACACAGCCCTGTATTTCCTGATATATTTCCAGCTCCTCTTCTGAATTCTGCCCCATCTCAGAGTTGCACCTCATTTCAGAATTCAGTCCCATTATCTCCACTGCTCCAAATTGTTCACAGGGTTATCTAGCTGACATAGAAGATAACCCTCCATCTTACCAGACACCACTGGGATATGACATGCTGACCCACAGTAAGCCCTGATTATTAGCTTGAAACATACACCATATAAATGGAGCTTTGAGCCAAATAATTTGCTTTAAAGTCTTTCAAGTCTTTCCATTTTACTTACACATTAAAACTCACTTTAAACTTGCTGACATGAGTTCCATTAATCTATACACTCATGAACATATTTAGACATAGACATGTTAATGTCAGATTCTATCATCAGAAAACAGACAAAAAATACTGAAAAGAATGCAGCTTGCAAGTAATGCTTTTTTATTTACAAAAAAGGCAAAGGATTTTAGTTTATGAATGAAATGAAAATCAAATGGCCAACCACTGTAATTAAATGGAATACCCCACTGACTGTTTTGCACTGAAGCCTACAGTCTTTCAGAAAAAGAACTTACAGCAAACAGAAGAACAGTGAGATCCCATCTTTTCCATGCCATTCTACTTCCAGTGACTGGGGAACAGGTGAGGATCAGTAACCTCTGACAGATCTGTCAGGATAATTCTGCTCTTGTCCTCAGCCACCAAATAGTTTCCTATCATAATACCTACAGTCCTGCATGGGTTTAAAGTCTTGAACGGTTAAAGTTTCATTTGCATGAAAAACTTAATACCTTTTGGTTTTTCCAAGGGGCATCCAATGAGCTGTATTACGGCCTGGACAACAAAAACCAGGCCTGAACTAATATCAGGAGAAGGAGATGATAAGAAGACTGAGCACATGAGAAGGCTGATAGCAGTGTACCTAAAAATTTCCCATGTGAAGAAAACGGTTATCAGAAGATTATGGATTAAAAGGTTACATTTTGCTAAGATTTGGAATAAAACACTTTTCAAAATCCATACAGTTTGATCAATAACAGATGTTGTGAAATTCACACATTTGAACTGCTAAAATAAAAACATGACCTTTCGCCCTTTAGGTTAGATGACATTTAAATAATTAGTGCCCACAAAACAATTTTTCTTCATTTCAAGTGAAATTCTCACCAGAAGGACTCACAACAGTGGTAAAAAAACAGGAAAAAGGCTGTAGGGGAGCCTCAGTCACAAACTTGGACAGTTTCACTGTTCACAGTATGTATGTGGATGACATTTCTCATTATTTTGAACTGATTTGTACATAAATGTTTCACACTACAAGCTTAAAAAACTAACAGATTTTAGAAATCCTTCTGTATTTGCCACTTTTTATGCCATCTGAATGTCTAATATACAACTATAAACATCGTTTCAGATTGTAAACGCCAGTAGAGATGAGCAGAAGCATGCCGAAGCTCAGAAATCAACTTTTCACTGGGCATTTTTAAGGTCAAGCCAAATTCAGGCTTAAGATACATTTTCAAATTTTCTCCCCAAGCAAAGTGACATAGAAATAAAACATATTTTAAAGCATGTTACAATAAATATAGTTCTTCTTAGCAAGCCATTCTCTAGATTTTCCATCACCCTGTCTTCAAATATAAATAATTCATAACCTCTACCACAGAAGAAATGGAAACAAGAAGGTCCTAATAGGAAAAAAAAATCAAAAGTGGGAATTCCACTCATACATTTTACAATAAACTCTCAAGCTTTTTAGGTTTAATAGCAGTGCCACACTGGGATATCAACACTTGAATAAGGTTGCACTGCATTTCTTAATTTCTTAATATAATGCAGATCTCAAACATGTATCATACTGATGGCTAAGCTCATGAATGGACTGTGCAAAGACATCATCAACTTTGATTTGAAGACTAAATTGTATTCTCTTATTCTCAAATCCCTCCTTATCAGTAAGAGTGGTCTGAAGTTCCATTTGTACGGGATCAAGCCCTATATGATGGAAAACATCACAGTATGTTCTTAAAGGAGCCTAGAGCTCCTCATGTTAATTTAAACTTGTAATGCATTATAGTGATAACTATACCAAAACATAAATTCACAAAGCAAGGGAAGCCTGTGTTACAGGAGCAGACACACAAAACACTGCTTTTATTTGCTATCCTCTCCTCCAGCAAGATGAAGTAGCATTGCTGGTTTTGTGCTGTCAAGTAAATGAAGTTTTACAGTGTTTCTGTCAGAAAGTTGTGTTCAGTATGTGAAAAACTTTCGCTCTCTGAAAATTTAAAACAATGTACAGAAAACAGAGTTTAAGTACTCCCTTAGATGTGTTTCTGTGTGAGGACAGTGGCTGCCTCTGCTGCAGGACAGAAATCAGGGCACTGTTCTCATTTACAGGCTCTTCTGTTCCTGGAAATTACATGGGGGTAAGACAATAACTCTCTCTTCCCAATGACTCTAGCAGCATCAATTTCACTTTTCTGGCCAGATCCATGAAAATAGGTATTGGTGACTCTACAACATATTAGTTGCCTTAGGCTTCTGAAATTCCTGATAAAACCATGTTCAGGAAATGTTTTCCTACCAAAACCGTATCTTCTACTTACAAAACATCACTGTAGAAACAAGAACAAAAGGAGTACCTGGTTTGTTGGTCCTGATCATATAGAGGATCAAGTAAAGAACATTTTTCTCTCTGTTGCAAGTGTTTTATCTGTTGCAGGGCACAGAGAACAGCAGCATTTTTCAGACATAAAGCTGTAAAGCACATTTTGCCAGGTCCTGGAGAGGACTGACTTTCTACCCACCTCAGGGCAGACATCATACATCATACAACTCAGGCCTTTGGCTATCAGCAACTGCTAGCAAAACTTCAAGGTAAACCTAAATTTCTCATGAGGAGTTAGAAGATTATTTCCTCTATTATTAAGGGATAAAAAAAATCAGAGAAGCCAAAGTCTTTGACACAGAGATCTTGAACCAAACCCCAACATATTACGTTTTTATGGGCATGATATTACAGAAACACCTTCAGCTAACTTAGCCCCTGATAAAGGCAAATTGTCCTTAAAACTTACAACTTGTATAACAGTATGACATGACTCACCAAAACAACATCCAAGACAGGGAAATGGAAGCATATCCTGTTCAGCAGCTATTTATGAGTGACAGCCCTGCTGCTTAAAATTTATACATGTCCACAGGCTTTCATAGACTATTCATGGTATAATCTGATGATCTCCATCATGCAAACTTCACTTTCAGTCAAGAGATGTATTTTTACTATCAGTACAAAAAACGAAGCATTCGCCTATGGAGTGTTGGAAAACGTATTTGAATTTAGTTTGGAAGGGAAGGAATAGGAAAATTAGCCAGAAAGAAATTTGTGTCCAAATATTACTACAAAAATGACAATATTTGGAAAAGAACACTTTCACAGAAATCTTTGGTAAAATAAAAACTAATAGACAGTTGAAAGATAACAATAATAATCTCTTCATTAGTGGTTCTTGAGGAATTCTTTGAATCTCTTGGCTTTGTTCAAGGGTCAAAGACATCAGGTCAATATAACCAGATTCATGCTTTCTACCATCTCCAAAATGGCTGAGTAAATACCACAAATGCAAAGCCTTGCTGAACCCACTGCTTGCCATTCAAGTTGGTCAAGGCACAAAGTTTTTGAAATGAGTTACAAAGTTTTCATTTCACTTGCTGCCAAAGCACACCTGTGATGTTTGCCTACTAAATGCACTTCCAGCATTTTTAATTACCTTTAATTACCTTTAATTTAGCTACTGAAATGACACTATGTTGATAGACTATTCCTACCAAACACCTAGAAGTTTAAACAGCTGAATAGAGGCTGGATTGAGGTAACTTGGCACATAATTAAGCCTGGTTTAGTTTGCAGGCAGGCTTAATGCTAGAAAAAATGGTATACTCCAAACTATTGATACGATACTCAGATTTCTCAAAAAAAAAAAGAAAAAAATCAAAATTGCTGGTAGAGGTAAAGCTCATCTATTCACTTACTAACTGGATACCAACAGCATAAATACTGCATTCCACAAAGTTAACTGGGAACTGTAACACTTAAAAAGAGTTAGAAGAACTCTGAGTTTAAGAAGAATTTATAAACAGCTCAATTTATGGAAAAAAGAAGCCAGGCACATCCATAACTTTGGCTGAATTTCTTATGAAATTACATTTAATGGCAACATTCAATAAATTGTATATATTGGCAAAAAACTGTTGTATGCATCATATGCCTGATAGCATTAAATTGTGTAGGCTGCCAAGAGGAAAAATTTAGGGAAACAACTCATTTGAGTTTGGCATTATGACCCACAAATATTTAAGTAGCACAAAACAAAATAAACTTTGACATTTTATAAACTATTTAAAAAAACTTAAAAATACAGTGATATATTAATTAAGCGAAATGCTGTTGGCAAGAAATAGATGTTCACTGAAAAGGTGCCATAAGTGCCATGAAATATTTGGGAACATTTTCAAGTTCTTCCGGCATGTAGCCATGTACTGAGGAAAATACTGAATGCAAAAAAGAAAATTTAAAGTAAATTCTGGAAAGTTATCAAAGCCATTCACATTCATAAAGAATGAAACAAAACACCTTACTACTAAATTAGAGGTCATTTGCCCATCAAAATGGTGCATTACTCAGGGGGTGCCTGTTCCGTGGGGTGGGGGAAAATATGGCACTACTTACATGGTTCAAGGCACCTTCCTGGAAAAGCAACATTCACACACAATAATCTTTAGGGGAAAAAAAATAAATTAAAAAATCTTTCCAATTCTGAAATTGAGGGATGCAGACATACATCTTTTGCCTAGCTTATCATCCATAACATCAACTAAACGAGGTTCAGACACGATGAAATGTCCTGAACTTTGAAAATTTTATATTCATGTAACTTGATACATAAAGAAATCCTCGGTTCTCTTTTTACAGACACGATTAAAAATATTTGCCTCATCTCCTTAACACAAACAAATAGTTCATCTCCGGTACAGGGTAAATTACTATTCCCATGAAACCTTTCCAGAAATGTATTTGTCTTCAGTCTACTACCGGAATTTAGAGGTATTTCCTGCTTTTATTTGGAGATCTGAGAGATCACCTCTGGAACTTCTGCTCTAACCAAATACCTACTTACTTCTATCATAAGATATGGGGATTGTACTACTGTTTTCACTGATTCAAAGTGAAATCCTATCAGCTACAGAAGCTTTCATATAGAACTATTCAGGAGATATTTTGTGGCTAAATTGGCAAGTGTACATTTTCCATTTGTATCTTAAAATCTCTGAAGTTTTTTTTTCCTGTAATTTTGTATGATCCACCATTTTAGCACCATTTTACTGTGATGAAAAATTCCTCTTTTTTATTGTGGGATTCTTCCATTCCCCTGGAATTCTTTTGAATAGGCTTTATTAGTCTTTAGGTAAGATCATTGTTTACTAAGTGAAAAACATATCTACTGAAAGACATAATAAACAACACAATGCAGTGCTCGGGATTGATTCAGGAATTCTGCAACATTGTGGTTTGTTAAACCTGAATATTTGTGCTATTTCTGCCATTTAGAAATGTTTAAGAAGAATTCTGTTTTCAAGGTTTAGAGTTTGAAGTCAAATAGTAAACACAGAAACAGAGAATAGCAGGGGAAAAACCCCTTGATTACATGAAGACTGACACATGAAATCCAGAACATTCTCAGGCAATTGGAGTATGTTTTCGTTATCATGCCAACAGGGTCACCATTTTACAATTCAAAAGACCAAGGGTTGGGAGCAAGGGTCAGGAGGACCAAGGGATTCTGTTTTAACTCTAGGTATATGCATAGTAACACAGTTTCTCAAACTATGGTTGGAAACTACAGCAGTTTAAATGAAGGAGCCACTTTTAAAACCCAAACATTTTAGTGTTCTCTTTCATCTGACAGAGTCAAGCAATAAATGCCTTCATGCCAAAAAAATACTCTTATGAAGAATATTTTCTCCCAGAAGTACTTTAGGATTCCAATCAACACAGAAATAAACACTCTTTTTTGCATATTCTCAAAAGGTTTTGATTTCTATTAAAAATATTTATTTTTTTAAACCATGTAAAATACTGTGAGAGATCTATGGCGGAGTTACAAGATATCTGCTGAGGAAATTAAGGAAAATATTACAAATGTGGGACCTCACTAAAGAAAGTGGACACTTGTGATAAGCATTAGATTCCCATTGCCTCCCAGTTTAAAAATTCTGGAAAAGAAGTTCCTAAAGAACTTCAAGTTCAAAAAGTTCAAGTTTGCACAGTTCCTCAGGAATCCTCATTAAATAAATGTCTAACAACTTTTGAGCAGAAAAAAATTTTATCCCTAATACAACGGAGCTCCTTCTAACTTTGGAATACATTTCCTCACACAGCAAAAACAAACCTACAGACAATGGTGCAGATAACATGCAGTAGACTAAAAAAGACCTAGCAAATCCCAAACAAAAAACCCCACTAATTTCCCCAAGGAGCCAGCCATTTATTTTAATAGAGCACTTAGGTTTTCACTAGGTGTCTAAAAGAGAATAAAAACCGGAGATGAGACAATATCCATCACAATTGTTTTTAAAGTTTGCTGACTTCAGAACCCATAAAACTCGAGGTTGGTTGGGACGGGATGTAGTTACAACCCTTTGCATACATTAAAGCAGTCCTCATCTATTATTGGGTCATCACTCAAATTTGGCTCTTAGAAGTGAAAACCTGAAGTGCAAAACATGAAGTTTTAAAGATGCCATGCAGCAACAGAATAATTGGGTGGGTAATCTTTAAAGTACTTGAAAACGGAAAGCCCTAGAAACCCTAAGCAGCAGCGTCACTTTTAGTTAACGTATGATGTTCGTATCTTAAAAGCTGGATTGTTCCTAATAGACCAAAATTGCAATTCCACTAACAGTGTTTAATTTCTCAGCCATATGACTCAGATCCATAAATAAAAATGCCTCCATTGAATAGTAATTTCCTAAAGCAGACTTTATTAGGCTGTTTAAACAGATCTGGACGTATCATTTTAGGAGTGGAGAGAAACTTTATTTTCTCAAATGTACCCTTCCTGCTGGCCGTCTGGAGTGACTTTAGTCTAAAGGATTGCAACTCACATGTCAAGACAAGCCTCTTTTCATACCAGAAATGGTATTTCATCTCCACTTGTCTCTTCTCTTAACTGAATAGTTTGAGGAGAGAGGTGGGACATCAACACATTCCCGACATACTGAAGTTTCAATGAAACCATTTTCAGATGAAACAATTGATTTTAATACATGTTTTCCTTAAGATTAAACTAAAAAAAAAACAAAACAAAAAAACCAACAAGTAAAACAGTAATAAACATACTGGCATTATCACTGTGGCACCAGTGCACCTAAAGTAAAAATGCAAGCGTGCAAACAACCCGTCTTGTTTTACAAACAACCCTGTGCATCATGGCACCCTGTTTGTACACCTGCTGTCACTACCTGATGAACAAATAAAGACTTGCATTTTATCAGAATTTAATAACTTTAAGTTTACATTAAATAGGACAAGTTTATTCCAAACCAGAGGAGAGATACCTTTAAGTAGTAAATTGTGTTTCTCACACACTAATACCTCAGACTAAGCCCACAAAACTGCCAACTCCAACATTTTAATCTGCAAGTTGCAAGTTTTTTGACAAAATCCCCACATTTAGTAGTTCACTTCAGAAAGTGAATATTACTACAGAGAGTAGCATGGATACATGATTTCCAGCTCTGTTAGTTCGAATTTTTTTCACTTATTTACTTTTCAGAAGGGACTGGCCTTTCAGCTGATATAGATATGCACATTAAATGAGCTACAATTAATTATTTGATAAAGCTACCATCCTTCTACTAGCTGAGGAGTCAATTCTAAAATGGACACTCATAAATATTTATATTTCCAGGACAGCAAACTTCAAAAGGACTTGAAAAAGGAAATGCCAAGATCTAGAATGCCACATCCCCTTCCACATTGCTAGACTGTAATATTTGTATTTAACAGTTAATTATTTCATGAGGTGAAAAAGCTTATTGGCTTCCTTTTTTGAAGTAGCTAAATGTATTTAAACTATAAATATCTGTTTGCTCTTCAAAAACAAACTGGTAGATATTTGAAAAGGGCAGCTGCCACATTGTTCCCTGGGTGCAACACAATGGCAGGTCAAACTTTCGTTCCTCTTGTCCTACAAACAATTTTCAAGCCCATGCTCAATAAATAAATTTGGTCTCAGCACTCCCAATCAGGGCTGCACAATCCCCTCAGTAGCAGACCTATGATAAATGGACTTATTTTCCCAAATCAAACACTTGAATTTAAATTCAGATGAGTTAATGCAAAGGTCAACATTGTAATCAGTTCTTTTGATCTTTATAGAATTTCTAGAGTAATACATAATAAATCTGAAACAAGGCAATTTGCAGCTCTGTATGTGTGGCTGGTAATAAAAATCTTAACGATTAGAGCCTTTATGTACTTAGGGAACGTTTTATAGTAATAGCTATAGTGAGAGCCTCAATGCATGGGGAATGATGGCAATAGATAACACTGAAAGACATGATTGCTTGATTCTTTATATAGTTTATACAGTATGTATAGATTATACATTATAAATTAAAGCACAATATATCTGAAGAGTCTCCCAATGTTTTTCTAACATTCTATTTCAGATTTGTATCCTCCATGAAATATGGCCTTGATAAAAACTTGTGAATTTAACAACAATCTCACATATTGAGATTTTTATTGTTTCATATACTAGGACATTACCTCAGTTAACTGTAAAAAAAAATTAAAATGTTTGTGCACAAAGTGTGTATGTCTGTATCTTTTCTTTAAAAAGGAAGATTGCTTTTTCTGAAAGTATGTATTTAGATGTAAAGTACGTCATATTTCTTATGAACAAAAGATCATTTTTAGAAAAAAGTGTTTCAGTTGAAAACTGGAACATGCAATCATAGAAACAGACTAGAATGTCAGCAGTCATAAGAGGAAATGCTTAAGAACAAAAGGGTATCTTTTTTTCAAATCTCTCAATGTTTTCTTGATAATAATCAGATAACTACCTAACCATTCAAAGCTGTAAAAACATCTTCCCTTACAGTAATCACAAACTGAGACATTTAAGAACCAGTGTCAGAGAACACCTCCCATAAACATACAACTATGTAGCAGAGTGAAAATAGGCTTTAGTTTAGGAACTGAAGGAAAACACTTTTTCAGAGAAACTAAGACTAAGCAGCTCTCAGCAATGACTATACAGGAAGGACCAAGAATTCATCCATGGAAACTGTGACTGAGGATCTCACTATCAGGACATATCACTTGTCTACATCCATTCAGTGAAGCTGAGAGAAATAAAACTGATAATTTGTTTACTTCCCCTACTCAGAAGTCTCCTATTCTCACAGAACACATACACAACTCTGGAAAAAATAAAACTCTTCTTTATCCAAATCCAAATTTTCTTAAGTGTTAATTAAATTAAGCAAACACACCATCAAAAAAAAGCATTGCTGATACTAGATGGTGGTGGGGAAAAAAAAGAGAGGCTTATTGTTTGGTTTTGGTGCAAGACACCATCTCTTAGGTAACAAACAGAGCTGTGACACTGATCCTCCTGACATGCTTGGAAGAATGTCTTAAGTCTCATCAACTGAGATAACACAACTGTTTTAAGGTGACTACACTTGCTGCATCATATAGAGGTTATGAAGTACAGCTAAGCCTAAAGAATTCTCTAAAGAATCTGACTTGATACTCCATGACAGGTCTATTAAAAGTTATCTTTAGTCGAAAATCAATACACCACATAGTATATATGATGGATTAAAATCACAGCTGATCATCTTCAGAAATAATTACCGATAGGGAATCTTTTTCCAATAGACATATTCGTAGCAGAACTCCACAAAGAGCCTGATTAGGATACTGAACAGCAAAAAGCTAAGAATGCAAAGCTTTGAAAAAGCCCCAGTAAGTTAAAGCAACTAGTAAACAGGCAATCTAACTGTGGCAAGTGAAGACAAATCAAGCTTTCACATCTCTAAAGCTGTCCTTTTGAAAGAGGCTGCTGGGTTTTGGCGACTCTGAATTATTTTGTTAAACTCCCATCTCCCGTCCTGAGAGAACACTGGTCTATCAAAGCCCTGTTCAAGGGTATGGACTGACATTTGTAAAACTTCCCCCTTGAGGGCTTTCTCCAGCCTTTCACTGTTGTTTCTTATAACAAGCAGTGGAAGCTGTGTGCTATCAAAGAACTGATAAATTCAAGAAGAGGACATCATTCTAGGATGACCCTCCTTGAACAGGGAGGTTGGACTAGATGACCCACTGTGGTCCCTTTCAACCTGACTGAACAGTGGTGAAAGGACCTTGGTTCCTCATACCACAACTTCCTCATACACCATTTTGGTGGCTCAGTGTGAAGAAACAGAGAAAAAGAAAAACATGCGGGCCTTCAAAAACAGTAAGAAGTAAGAAACCATGAAAATTTTAATCTCTGACCATTAATGCAATAAATTCAGGATTGAAAGAAGGTAGATTTAGATACATGAAAGATAACTTTCCTAGGATAAGATCATGGACCATGTGGCAAAATGCACAGGGAGACTGCAATGATGGAGGTTTTTCAGCTTTCTAGAAAAACACCCAAGAACTAACTTTCGTTTTGAAACTGAAGATAAAGTGACAATACAAGGAAGTATGACTGATATATCATCATATTGGAGGAACTGGTTTTGCTTTTGCTTTAAGGTGTCAGTTTGACTACATTCATTATTAGGGGTAACTGATAAAAAAAAAAAAAAGGAGGAAAATGAAATTATAATCTTAATACCTTGTAAATTGAGCTACACTGCACAATTGATAAAAGAATAGCAAAAAACCCCCATACCCCATACAAAAGCCCTAAAAGCAAGGTATGAATCTTAAACTACATTTTAAACTCAGAAACCTTTATGTACTGGAGTGTTGCCTGCAATAAGCAAACCTGAAAGGATCTTATGAAAAAGAAAAGCACCTTAAATTTGGAAAAAAATTGGGAAAGGGGAGGCAGTGGAAGGATAACGTGGAAAGATACTCAGCTAAAAAAACCATCCTTGTCACCACATTCTAAATGGATATAAAAAGGCAAAAATTATTTTGTTAAGGCTAGACAAGAAACTGTAACAGAAAATACAGAAAGATGGGAGTCTGAGGAAAAGATTAAAATGGTGTAAAAAGACAGAAGAAGAAAGGTTGTTTCTTTAGCAAGACAGCCAAATAACACGATTTAGAAAGAAAGCTAAGTCAAAGCTGACACTCACTATTGACTGATATGACAAAGGCTGGGAGCATTCTCCACAGTGATTAAATAAGCCAATGCCGTATATATTAAAAAAATAAAATAAAATAATGACAGTCCAGATGGGATACTGAAATACTACAGGTGAGAGCGAAGGACTGTGTGATGTGGGTATTGACAGCAGTTATAGACAATGTCTTGTTGTGAAAACTGGTTATGTTTGTTCTTTGCTATAATAATTAAACACCAATTCAGCATAAGGAATTCTTTTTATTATTTCACATGCTGGTATATCCCTATTCTGTCTTCAGCTATAGCATTATGAATACTTCTCTCAGACAACCATTTGTTATTTCTGTTCAACCTGAGAACACCATAATACTGTATACTAATACAGTCTTTCTCTTTGTAAGATATATTTATTTTTAACAAAACTTTGCTTGCAGAATACATGCTACAAACTTGTTTGCAGCTGGCATATTAGAGTATCCCCCAATTATAATTTAGTAATTAAACATTTTGGTAGCATAATTAGTGCAAATATATGTAACTTGTTAAGTAAGAAATATAATAATTAAGATGTGCAATTATACAATTATCCTGTAATTACACAGACTTTCTAAAAATTTTCCTCAAAATGATGAATGACCATTTTAAGAGATTCCAGAGTCTTCCAGAATTTATCTTGTGGATTACATCCAAATAATCAGCTCATATCACAGATTTAAATGATGGGGTTTTTTTCTTTAGTATTAAGTCTGCAAATGTAAACAGCTGAAATGGCAGAGCAGTTATGAAATTAAATACATCAGCAATGATATGTGAGTAAAGAGTCTGAGCTTTATAACAAAACTAGCTCAGATTTTCAAGACAGTTCCCAGTGTAGAGCTATTGTTCTACCATATTAAAGGAAAACTAAGGTGAGCTGCAATACATCTGTACAAATTGGGCCAAGCAAGGTACTATCATAGTACCTCTCTATATATATTCTTTAGTTAGAATTATTAGCTTTCTAAAGACAAACACTACTGGAACAAAGTAAACAAACAAAGCAAGAGTACATCTCTTTAAAGATTCTTGGATTGGTATGATGGTTATCACATTTCAAACACCTGAGTAATTTTTTTTTTACAGTATGACAATCAAGCAAGGAACAGTTGAAAAAAATTGAGGCAATTGCTACACCTTGACAGTATTTAAGTGTTTAAGTGTGAATTTTGTACCACCACCAACAGAATAAAAAGACTTTTTGCTTCCACTGCAACTTTTGTTACACAGTAGGTTTCTATGACCAAAATTATGAATTCATAAGGTTTCCTTGTACTAATTCTTTACACAATAAAATATCTGCTGTGCAAAAGCCAGGCAACGACAGCTGCAGAAGAGAGAAAAACATTATTCCAGTACAACAGGTGATAAACACATTACTATAACCACCAGTATTGGGCTGATCCTGAGAAAAATGACACTTGACACACAGGTTTTCAAATCCATCCCTGCAGTATCTCAACTCCACTGTGTTAAGACAATTTCACTACAAACTAAATACACTCACTGATTCAATTAATAAACAGTACTACATTTCAGTGCCCTGATGACAAATTAATTACAGTGTTTTAGAGGTGCTTTCTCTCTTTGTAGGCTTTTGAGGTTTTTTGTTTCATTCTTTTGAAAGAGAAAAGCTAGCCAGATAAGAAAAATGTGCAGGGTTATCAGAGCACTAACTATAGGAAAGCTTGCAACTCCTTTAAGGATATTAATCTAGACGACGTTTCTTTCTCAAATTTGATATGAAGTGTGCTCAGAGTTTAGCGGGAAAAGAACTTGGGAATTTCTTCCTATAACAAATTTTCAAATCTCCATGATCATAAGCCAGATCTTCTGCAGCTACACAGACCCTTCGCAACTCTCGAATTAGTGTGCAAAACTGCAATATTTATTAAAAAATATATCTTTAACCAAAGGATGAATTCAGTACAAAATTATGTATATAATTGTAAAAACAATTGGTGAACATTACAGCAGAGTGAATGGAAATAAAACCTAAATTCTAGAAAGGAAATCTAAGAGTTTAAAGTTTACATCCTTGCTTGCTGTGTTCTTGCCTGCAGGTCCTACTTTCCATTCTGCTCAGTGACACATCAAGAGCAAGAGAGAGAACTTGCCTACAACCCTGACTCAAATGTCTACGCCCAGTACAAAAAACTGGGTTTCAGTCACATCTGTACATTTGCTAATTCTGTACATTGTTCTGTGATTTCTTTCTGACCTGGCACTGAAATGCCCAATGATCACACACATGCACTGAATATGACAATACAGAACAGAAGAAATTATTAAAAAGAAAAAAAAAAATCAGTTTTCCTGTAGCAAGTAGAAGCTAGCTAAGTTTTTACTTAAGTGTAGTTCATAGGTATTGACATCTTCGGCTTGATATCCTCTTGGTAAATGTGTCTGTCTACATTTAAAAGAAAAACAAACTCATCTTTTTGAGATACACTGTTGAAAAAAACCCCCCATACTTCATCTTCTAATTAGCACAATTAAGATTTATTAGATATGGAAAACAAAGAAGACACTAAAAACAACAAAAAAATGCACTTAAGAGAACTACCTAACTGAGTTATTTTTTAATCTCAGTTCTTCTGTTTGGTTGGACAGAGACTTCAAGAAGCACAGGTATACGGAGAAAGATTTTTAAACAATTTTTAAAAGACAGCTATTAGACAACAATGGTAAGTATTACTTTATCGTTAGTATTTACATCACTTCACAGTTCCCAATTACTATCAAGTCTTAGTACCAGTTGTGTCAGTTCCTACATGCAAGAATAACAAAAGCACTTACGACCTCCCCTTCTCCTTCAATTTTTTTATATTCTGCGATCTGTCTCCAAATTCCTGCCATTCTATTTTACAGTCCTTTGTTTTTCCCACACCAGTCTCTTACTGTCTTTCCTCCTTTAATTTATGCTCTCCCATCCAAAAAGCAATAGAAAAACCCCACACCCATTACAAGTACAATATTCTTTCAAACACAAGGTATCAGTATTTGGAGCCAACATTTTTGCTTCCTGCTTCTACTGTTCTGGGTATTTAAAACTGCGAAGTTCCCTGGGTCTGGGACTGTTTTTGCTTTCTATTTCTGTATTGCCCAGCCCAATAAGAATCAGAAGTTATGGGGTCTCATGATGCTTATGCTCATCAGGGATTACCTTATTTGCTAAAAATTCCAAATTTAATTGACAATTTGTAGATAAAATACACACAAGAAATATTCTTACTACTGTTAAAAAGAAAGAGCACAAAACAACCCTGACAGCATGCTAGACACACTGATGAATTCAGCTTATACAAAACTAAATAGTACTATAAAATACCTGCCTTGAGAGCCTGTGTATGGGGTTGCATCCATGTCCAACAGAGGATTTCAGCTGGACAATGATGAAAAGTCCATATGTTACAGTGCCACCATAAATTATGTTAGAACGTATGGTCAGGCCACAGAGGGGCTCCAAAAATAGGTTAGAAACAGCTCTCTGACTGAAAACAAATTGCCTAAATTCCAATATGAGAAAACAGTGTTCTTGACATATATTTTCATGTGGCTACCGCTGTTTTGAGCTAAGTCTATAGAGATGGAATACAATATGCTGCTACTTCAAATTTGGAAGTTGTTATTCTGTCAAGACACTAACATGCAGAAAAATCTGCATGGGTCTAATGCCTTCAGGCTTCAAGATTTATTACGAAATAAAGAAAAAATGAATGATGATATGTCAATCGGCCTGGACATCAGTTACTGAACCTGCATTATAGACTTTTAATAATTGCAGACATTAAAATGTTTGTAAAATAACCACTATCATGCAGATGCTGCTGTATAAAATTTAACACTTATGAAATATAAACAAAAAACATAAAGCTTGAAAAACATTTTCCCATCACACTTAATACTTTTAAAATTAAAAGAACACCTGATCTACACATCTATAATGCATCACTTCACAACTCTGAATCTTTTAAAGCCAGGATTAAGCTTTTTAAGAACTACCCTGAATGCAAAATAAGACAGCTTTACAGAACAAACTGCTGTTAAGCAGCTTGCAATCTAGATACTACAAAATTCTAACCTCTAGTAAAATCACCTTCATTTGAAAATTATAACATCTGATTTTTTTCTTGCAACTAAGTATCTTAAAACAAAAGTACAAAACAAATTTACAAAGTGCAATTATATTGACTTCATAAATTAATATTCAATAAACTAAATTGTCTTCTGTTGAAGACGTGTTATACCTCTAAGGCAGGGCGAATCAATCTGGGATTTGCTGATTAACATGTTATGTTGATTAATCCTATGATCTGATTGAAAAGTCTAAAGATCAAACGAATATTAGATAAGCTGCCATGTTAAACTAAGCAGTATTCAGTTTTCACATTTTATTTTTTGTCTACAACATTTTTGGGAATAATCCTTCATGCTTGTCCGATAAATTCATTTGAAAGCTACTCACGTGATGTAAACCCAGCAGAGTTGTACTTAGCAGAGAAAAGCATCAAGTTAAGATGCATTAAGACAATTAGGATTTATAGTAATTACAAGAAACTTGCCAGGGGCTAAGCAACCCTGCTACTTCTGAACAAGCATTTAAGATGATTTTGTATTTCTGACAGTCTCTGTGCTCTATTTTGATATTTTCAGGTACTCTTAAGCATGTGACTGGGAAAACACAGACAAAAAGGCCCATTGTGCATGTATTTATAAATCTTTCTGCATTACCACCTTAAAGTTTTCAGTAACTTGGTACTGACTGGTCTCACTTGACTTCCTGAATCAAAGAAATAAAAAGCTCTTCTAATGTAAAGATTCCTTCCTAGGATCACCTTCGGCTAACATAAAACAAAAGCTTGAAATGAATGAAAAATTTAGTTATTTTAATTGCCACTGCTGTACCAAACAGCACAAAGCCATATTGTCCCACAGCATGAAGTGATCAGATATCTGCCCAAAATGATGGACAGCTCTGGCCCAGTGAACAGGCAAAAAAATCCCATTTACTCTCTGCCAGATGGGACCTACTGGACGCTTCAGCGCGAACAACTCATCCTTCTTCGGACCTTCTTGTCCGACTCTTGAGCTAGCTCCAGCTGATAATGACGGATATCAAGGCTACAGTAAAGTGGGTGACAACAGCAGCCTTGTTATAACTGCCAGTCTTTCAGTCTTGTCATTATTACACATTGAAGATTTATTTGAGTTTATTGTTGTGCACTGGGTCTAGCCATTTACAATTCATCACCTACTACAGAAGGTTCAAGATAGTGGCCATAGCTATAATTGCCACCTCCACCTGCTTCTGGAAATTATGAGGTCACCAGTGAGGGCAGCCTCACACCCACAGAGCTCTGCAAGTCCCCACAAGCACCTGCAGAGAATACCACCAATGTTACTCCTGGTATATTAGGAGCTATCTTGGATGCTTTGGAATGGCAGACTTAGTTTGTGGTTATGGAATACACGAGCCTCAGAGCATCCTTGAAGTTCGAGTTCTTTAACAGCATAACAAAACCTTACACCTGCTTCAGAATCCAGTGAGTCAGTGCTGGAACTCCTCTGCATTTGTAAACTAATATTTACTCTATGTATCCTTAAAGAAATAATTTCATCCTAAGCACAGTGGGAGTGTGCCATTCAGACAAGCTACAAAAGAACATGATGAGCAATGTGCTGATGTTAAGCAAATAAAAAAGAAGTGGCTTAAGAAAATAAAGCCATTCAAAGAAGCATGTACTTTTACCACAGGTTCCTTATTACATAAATATTTTAAAAGGGGAAAATTGGTTACTCACTGTCAATGTTTTCTTCAGTAGTGGTAAACATTCAAGTAGGAAAATGCTGTCTAAAATACTTCCTGATTTTACTATAATACTCTCAATACTCCTTTTCCATTATTAAAACAATTATCTTTATCTAAAGTGAAAATCTTGTGAAGCATGGATGTATTTTCTATTAGCAATCACGAATATCTAATTAAGAAAATCTGACAACTTGTCTGATGCCCATAGTATTTTAAAACCCCTAGAATTCAATATATGGAAACCAAGAGTAATGCTTTGGCTGTTCATTACAGGCAGTCATTAAAAGCAGGAGGGAAAAATTCAAGCTTTTACTCAAGTAGCTTGATAAAGGAAAAAACCAAAAATTCTTTTCAGGCTTAAACTGGGCTGAAGGTCACCAGTAAAGAGAGTTAACCATAACGTCACAGTAAATACTATACAAACACAGCAGAAATGCTTCAACCTAGAAGTCATTCAAAAAGTGCAACTTAAAAAAAAGTAATTCTGATTTGGTAAATGTTTACATATGTTGCCTACACCCAATAAAAGTGTAACTTTTCTGGTATTGTTAGACCATTAGTATCCTTCAGTTCCTATGACAGCTATACTGCATGAGGGAGATGAGGGAGAACTGTGCTATATTTATGAAGAATTTAGTAAGTATAAATTTACTATACACTCAGATTTATAAAACTATCATATGAACATTGAGGTTATTAAAAAAATAGTTCAGGATTCAAGTCAGTCATTAAAAAGGTATTTTCCGACAAAGTCTCATACAGAAGTGCAAACATACACGAAATGATTAAATTATTCAGAACTCAACATGACCCAGTATTATTAAAATATCACTGATGGATTTGCACATTTCACTTTCAAGTAACTCCTTTCATCCAGGAGAAGCTCTCTGATTTCTTTTTCCTCCCTTCTCCTGATGTCAGACAAGCAAGAGACAGAATTGTCTTCCAGTGATTTCTTTTTTTAAGAGGCATCATTTAATTTCCAAATGCAGAATGAGCTAATAAAGTGAAATGATTTAAGGTCTAAGTAATGAGGTTTCCAATAAAGAAGGGTATCTTTCCTACCCTAAAAGATACAAATAATCTGGAAAAGTGTAAGAAAATATTTTTTCATCTCAAAGCTAAGTTTCATTCTCTTACTGGCTAGTATACAGTAAAATAAAAGACTTTATATTTAGATAGTTTTGCATAATTATGTCATTTCTTTAAAAGCCAAGTCATGGCTGAACTTCATGTCCAATGAAGAAGTATATCTACTTAAAAAATAAACCCACATATTTAAGTTTAACAAAAGATCTGAGAATACTGAGTAAGTACAGGGCCTTAGCAAATAAGAGAGTCCCACACTATTAAGCTTCAACCAGCTAGAAGTTATGATGCCTTATTTTTGAGATGTATTAAATGCAACACAAACTGAATCTATTTTTATATTTTGCAAATGAAAATATTTTCCTGTTTTAAATTTGTTCTTAAATACTATTTAGACTACAATCAACCCCCGGGTACTCTGAAACACAAGACAATCACTACAAGCATATCAAACTTTCCAGGTCCCATTTCAATACAAGTTGTATGTGCAAGGGGAAAGTGAGCAAATATAATAACACGATTTCAGCCTCACTATTTTTCAGATACGTCGCAAATACTTTATGAACAGTATTTCTAAAAAAAATGCAAGAAGTGTATGAAGGACTGCAAAAATTGTTTATTTCTCAGCATTAGTGCCAGATTTTGGAAGTTCTCTTTTTCCAAACATGGTCTTAAGGCTGGTTTCACATATTGCTTCTGTAGCTCAGCACTGTCAGGCAAGAACATGGAAATCCAGATTGGCTCTTTGATATTCGTGGAATGCAAAATTAACTGTTTCTATTCTAGCTCTTGTAAATGTAGCTAGAGCCAAAAAACTTTAAGATCTTGGAAAGATACTGCACTGCACCTACAGGTAAAGCAGAGACTAAACAGACCAAGAAAAAACAACAGGGCAAATGACATTAGGCTTTAGTTCTGCACTGACAAAGTGAAGAGGCCCCTTGATCATCATGAAGCTTGACCAACCCTGATTGCCTTCTACAATGAAAACTATGTGGAATGGATGAGGGGAGAGCAATGTATGTTGTCTACCTTGACCTCAAGGATTTTGACATTGTCTCTCATATCATCCTTAAAGTCCTGTATCTGGGGAGGGATAACCCCAGTCACCAGCACAGGCTGGGGGCTGATCTGCTGGAAAGCAGCTCTGCAAAGAGGGAGCTTGGGGTCCTGGTGGAAAAGCTGTCCCTGAGCCAGCAGTGCCTGTCTCCAAGATGGCCAGTGCTGTCCTGGGGCGCATCAGGAAGAGCATTGCCAGGAGGTCAAGGGAGGTGATCCTGCCCCTCTACTCAGCCCTGACGAGGCATGGAATGCTGCGTCCAGTTCTGAGGTCCTTGGCAGGACAAATACGGAATGAGTCCAGTGGAGGGCTACAAAGATGATTAAGGGACTGGAGGACTCTCTTACAAGGAAAGACTGAGGGAGCCTGTTCAGCCTTAGGAAGAGATGACCAAGAGGGGACATCATCAGTGCCTGTCAGTATCTGAAGGGAGGGTATCAAGGAGGAGTCAGGCTCTTGTTGATGGTGACAAGCAATAGGACAAGAGGCAATGGGTAGAAACTGATGCACAGGAAGTTCCACCTGAATATGAAGAATTTCTTTACTGTGGGTGACTGAGCGCTGGAACAGATTGTCCGGAGAAGATGTGTAGAGTCTCCCACTGGAGATATTCAAGAACCAGCTGGACACAATCGTGTGCAATGTGCTCCAGGATGATCCTACTTAAGCAGGAAGGTTGAACTAGATGACCCACTGTGGTCCCTTCCAACCTGACACACACTGTGATTTTGTGTCAAGGCAGGTAATGGTGCCGCTGTTTGACACAGTATCTATCGCTGGGCTTCTTTGGGCATAAGGAAAAGGTATTTGTTAAGTCTAAAATTCATTAACAAAAATTATTCATCAACATTTCCAATAAACTAGAAAACACAACCAAAAAGTTTAAGAAAACCTAATCTATTTGGGATTCTGAGGTGCCTTCTCATTTATGATGATCAAGAGGTATGAAAAAGTGACTAGCACATGTCTCTCTGCATTAAATAAATGGATAGTAAGTAAATAGATGCCAAGAATCTTGGAAGAAGAATTAATTAATACTGAAAAATATAAACAAAATGGTGACAGAAATGCAATGCTACAAATTACTAAAATAGCTTTAAAAAGTTTTTTTTAATGCCTTAATTTGACATGTGATAAAAATCATCACTTAAAAAAGATAACATTATTTGCAAATTGAGCAAGAGGACCTGATGATAGCTATATATAATCAGTTGTCACCTTGCAGCTCAATTAGCCCTCATGTAAAAATGAGGCATGTAAGGAGAAATGAGGTTTTGACATTATCTCTGCCAGCAAGATAATTACACAGCCTTCATTTAACAGTAGGGCAACACTACTGTAGCAACAAATTAACTCAGCTCCATTTGCAATTCATGGTGTGTTTTCTCATTTAATACCATTTGTCTTACCCCAAGTGAATGTTTCCATTAGTTTTCTCCAGCATAGCAAAACACTCTTTGACTTCATACATTACAACACCAACTACTTTAGTTCCAGTAACTTTCTGAAAGCTGTATAAATTTGATTAAGTGATTTCCCCCTCCCCTCTGCTTTAACTAAACCATTCTTTTTTTGGTTTACAGCCAAATAATAATACAGCAGGTGCTTTTGAATTTAATGAGTAAGGACCTGATTCCTTTACATGCTCATTTAATTACTATGGTTGACACCAGAAGCACCAATTTCCTTTGCTTTATGAAAAATATATTCATTCACATGTATCTGTTAAGTTCAAGTGAAACTTCAGCAGCACCGGTAGCTAAAATGTTACACATTGCTAAATGGAAGTGTTATTAAATATCACAAGTTTGTGCACAGAACTGAGACCCAAACGCTTCGACCCACATTGTCATGTCTCTCTTTGGTTACTATTCAGAAATCATGTATATACAGGAATTTTTTTAATGCATACAACTTCTTAAATGACATTAAAGAAGGGACTGTCGGGGCCAGAACCAACTTCCCACAAACTTGGATGTGCACTAACTTAATTATTAGACTTACCTTAATTATTGCCTAAGTATAGGAAGAGATAGCATTTGAATAAAGCTCTGAAGAGCTCCTTAGGGCATGTGCTAAACACTCACATACAAAACCTAGGAACACCCTTCCTGGCAGCAATCAGTTAGCTCTACATGTGGTTTCTGTAAGTCTGGAGAATAATCAACAACCACTTGCTGGTGGCTTCACTGCCAACTAAGCAGAAGGTAGCATAAACATCTGGAAATTGCTGTGCTTTGTGGCCTAGGAAGGTGTTTACATACTATTACATACCATTTTGTAAATACTGCAATTGCTAATCATCTTTATAAGGGACACAATTGCTATACCCTTTCTAAAAGCAACACAAATAGTTTGAAATATTTTCTAAATCTTTTTAAAGAAAGGTCCAATCTGCATCAGAATGTCAATTACACAGGAACTAGAAAAAGCACAAAGGGCTGTCTGTCCTGTTATTCAGAAGGAAATGAAGAAATCAATTACAGAGCTCCAAAGCTTATTTTTCAGCATCTTCATTTTCCTCCTCATAACCACACTTCTATTGTAATAAAAGCAGCTTTTTAATTAGTTATGCAAAACTCTAAGATGATTTATAACGTCTCAATCTTCCCAAGAATTTTTACTATAAAAGCCCAAAACCTACTCCGACTACAATGGTACTGACAAATACATAGAGGAGGTAGTAGAGGATCGTCCATCACAATGACAATCCATCACAAAAATAACCCACCCAGAACACATAGGCCTAAAAACTTGAAATGGACACTGCAGCCAGTACAAATTGTGGCAGCTTAGAATGGCCAGGTTTCTCAAAAGTAAAGTCCTTCTTTCTCTACTACTCCCCTTTGCATCAATAAACAAATTTGAGGAGATATGCACTGGTGTTAATCACATACTATAAAAGATTAGCTGGTTTTTGCACCAGTTGTATGTCTGTTATCATTCCCATCATATTGAAAGCTTATCCAACAGATGCCCTCATCTTATCCTCCAGTGGCTCTTTGTGAGCTCAAGATTAACACACTAACACAATGTTTTTTCTGTATTAACCACCATGAAATATTTGGAGGAGTCTTTGTTGCCATAAAATAAGGGAAGTTGCATTAAAGGCATCCAAATTGTATTCACATGCAGGGAACAAGAGTAAAAGACGATGCCAGCACTTCGTGCAATGTATTCCATGCAAAAACTAATTAAAGGGGTTGAAAAACAGTATTATAGGTAGTCTTTTGAAACTTCATTTAAAATTGGCTACCAATGATATGCTGAATGTCACCTTTTTCTAGTAAGAATGAACAACCTCTCTGATAATAATCTAAACCACTACAAAAAGCATACCCATTTTTTAAAAGTATTTAACAAACATGAAGTCTCTGCTTGTCAAAGGAAAGCAACAACTATTTTCCAAATTAATTAAATAGAATAACAAATAGAACTGACACACAGATGATTTATCTAACTAAAGTTCACAAGATATATTTAGCCTATAGTAAAAGAAAGGGTGTCACTTTTTGTTACATGATTCCAAGGTGACTGCTTATATTTTGAACTGCTAGGCTAATGCTAGCCTGAGCACAAATCTGTCTTTTATTTCATAATTAATTCTCAGTGTCAAAACCAGTAGATGTCTTTTTTTGTATCAACATACTCTGTCTGTTAATTATACCACCATAAAAATCAGGCTTGAAATCAGAATAACATTGTGACACTATGAAAGCCCACAAAGAGATTTCTGAAGGAAATATCAAATTCAGGCTCAAGCAAGTAAATAAGTGAGCTCCTAAACTCACTTGATTGTAAGAGTCAGCTTCACAGAAATATCAGTTGCTTTTAATAGAATGACTGAAAAATACATGCAAAGTGAAACTGGCCATGCTGGTATCTTAAGGGTTGTATTTTATATCATTACTGTCTACTTGTATAGAGAATGTAGAGCCCCTATCAACAGAAGCAAGTTTGTTTGGAGTGACAAGAATGGTGACAGAGAAAGAAAATTGCCGAAACATACCATGCTGTAAGTCACTCTTAGAATCCCACTGCCTACAAAGTGCTTAAGGGTTGAGGTTCCAGAGTTGAATTCTTAAAGAGTTAAATCCTATGAAACAACTTCCCCAGAACCCGCTCCCCAACTACTGTTGGACACCATCTCCAATGCAGTTAATAAGGCATAACTGTGGACAGCATACAACAATCTGGACCTCTCTGAGACAGAGAGCTCTAAATACCCATTGTCCTTGAACCTCCTTGAAGGCAGAAAGCCTTGGAGAAACACTATCTTCCCATGACTATTCCTGTGCTCTACCTGATTGAAATGGGAGGCAATTTCAATGACACACTCAAAATTCTCTCTGAACAGCACTTCAGCTACTTTTTGTTGTAGTGTAATAAAATGGAGAAGTACTCTAAGTATCTGCTGGGTTTACATCAAGCTAGGCCTGCATGCTGGAGGATGTTTAGCTCTGCAATCTGAAAACCAGAGGAAGCTGAAGTTCTGCAGCATAGAGCATCCAGGCTGATGGTTCTCAAGTGTGCTCATCTTCCAGCTGTCAGCTTTCATCTAACTCCTTTGGGAAAGGATCCCAACTCCTTTCCTGAAACCTCATGCTGATGCTTCAGTGTCAGTTTAATACAGCTCTAAAAGAACAAGCCAAATCCCAAATCACCTGTTTCTTGTTCCTCTTTTAAACCCTACAGTACTGCAAGTAGCAGCGATACTGATTGCCTTGTCTTCCTTGCTTGCCTGCTATTCTCATTGTAGACAACAGTTCCGGTTTCAGATTTGAAGACTGCAGTATTAGTTGAATTCTACCATCAGTATCACGAAATCTAATTCAAGCCTTCCATCATTTTTCACAACCCTCAGACATTTTCATCCATTTTATTTCATGCCATCTCCTCCTCTCTTGTTAGAGAAACCAGATTCCACAATTTTTTTTTTACAAAATTTTTTAAATGCTTCTAGCATTAGCAGTTCTCTGACTTCTTCCTGTCTCTTGTGCACAGAACATTTTTCACAAACTCATCTGTACAGCTTTCATCCTTCCTCCAGTTAATTCCCTTTGGAAGACCCTCATCTGCCATGCTGCCCATGGGAAATCCAGCTGATTTATACTGACAAGTTAATTAAAAACCTCAACAGAACAGCTTATTCTTATTTACCAGCCAACAGTCACATATCCTGCCATACTATTTCCCTCAATCTCCTTTGCATGTATGCTTTTATCTCCTTGTGGCAGCAACAGTGTTCTTCTTACATTTGGAAAGTACATATTACTTTGTGAGAATAACAGAAAACAAGTGTAAGTATGTGAGACTTAAGTACACAAGGAACAAAAATCCCAAGTTGTTTATAATGACTTACAAATTCCAATTCAAATAGTCAAAATTAAATCTGATAATGTCTTTGCTATCTTTTACAGACTGTCCTAGGCCTAGCTTTGCTTTGTAATTTTCAATTCTTGTCTTTAGTGAGATGATTCAACCCACCCAAATGCTGACAAGCGGGATGGGATGGTGCAAGCAAGTGGACAAATTCAAGTTGAGGAATTTCAGTGAAATGCTCAACTACTTCATCAGATAGGAAAGAGCAGGAAGAACCAAGGATGTGCATCCTCTTACTCTCCCCTTCCTTTAGGGTCTGCAAACTGTTTTAAGCCAGTTTGGCTGTTCAATTTAACTTAGGATACTGAATTAATTGTTAACCTTCAGGATGCTGGTAGGGGGAGATTACAATAGAAGAATGTTTCAAATTCTTTAATGAAACAAATCCTAGGCTGCTAACTTAACCTATTCTACCTTGAACAAAAAAGTTGGAAATAAAATCTAAAAGCCAACAAGCTTAACCACAAGAAAACCTAATATATATTAGGGAAAAGAATCCAAGAAAAGATTTCCCTTAAGAATGACATTATAAATCAGTTTCGATGAATTATGATAGTGAAAGTTTTCAATTCTTTTACACTATTAGCATTATTAACTGAAATTATATTTAAAAATAAATTTTTAAAGATCCTCATGCATATTAAGTAGTTTTATAGACTATACTGACAGAAAGATGGTAATTTTAAGGGAAAACAAAGTTAAGCTTTAAAAAATATTAATTTTTGACTCACTTGCTATGAGGAAATACAAATAGATGATATGCATTGAAGATACGTTTGGTCACTTTATTAAAGCCCTAGTTATATTCTCTTGTCCATCTGACAACTGGCTGGATGAAATTCATTTAACAAGGGAGTTGAATCTAATTAAAAAGACAACAGAGCAAAGATGTGGCACTCGCTGTGAAACTTCCAAAAAATTTTGAAGTTCCAATTGGTCATACATTAAGAATATATATTATTATACATATGACATTATGAAATGAAAGTGTTTCAGCACAAGAATTCAGCATAACACAATACCACTGTTACTATGAGTTTAGCTATTGATGCAGTTCATGTTTCTAAAACTACAGATTAACATCCTAAACTACTGGGTTTTGGTTCAGTTACAGATCAGGGAAAACTTAAAAACCCCCATGTAGTTAAGTGTAGATTACTACTTTTATGCTTTCTGAGCTTCTTTTCCAGAAACAGAAATTTATATAATCAAGAATTCAAAAAATAATACACATTTTTATCTACAGTAAAGCAGTCTCTTGTTTTTTTAGACTAAAGGAATATTTCAATAAGCGCATTTCATATATTAGACCAGGTTCTTAGAAAGTGTTATCATTTTGGGACCTTCTCTTATTTTAAAGTGGAAGTCAAACACCTGCATGGCTTGGGAACAAGAAGCCTTATAATGAAGATAACTTCCCTGCTAAACAGGAAATACTCTGTTTGAGGGTTTTTCTTCTCCATCTCTGCTCCTTTCTGCCTATCACTCATACAGAAACATTCAGAGGCCACACTAATACACTAGACAGAGACACTGTTAATGGACAACTTCCCTATAACTGGTCAACAGATTCACAGAATAAAGGTTTTGGATAGAGGATAAAAAGAGCAGCTTTGATAAGGCAGTCAAGCCAGACTGTAGACTGTGGTTAATATTCCTTGCTGATTTAATAGCAGTAATTCCCAAGATAGGCATTGCTTCTGATGTAGGACTACCAAAGCACTTGAATTTAAATGTTTCCCTGTAAAATTTAAGCACTTGGTCAAGTGCATAAATCTCTATCAAGAGACTGCAAGCATCCTTTCAATATTGAGTACTATTCAGTTAGCCAAAAGACTAAGTGAGATTAGTCTCTGCCAAAACTGGTTCTTAACCACTCAATTAAGTCTGACATGCTTTAAGAGACAAAAGGTATTTAATCAGTTGTTACAGATTTTTCTGACAGCTTGAGTATATGCACTCTACTATGTTCTTACTCAAGTCAATCCCCAAAACTTTGACAATATTACTTAAAGTCCAAGAAAGGCAACACAGCATACTTCCCATTTCCAGACTGGATACACACTGATGCCAAAAATATATATGACGGTTCAGATAAATAGGAAAGACAAAGTAAAGTTGGATGGTGATGTGAAAGATGGTCTCCATCAAACCAAGGCAGGTTTTCAAACAACTTGATGGTCTTATTTCTCAACTGTAACTTAATCAAAAACTCAAGATAAAATCCCACTAGGCAACAGTTTGTCCTAAATAACTCAGTACTGATAAAATGGACTGTTCTGCATACCCTCTTCCACATTCATGTATCAAAGGTGATGTTCCTCCTCCTCTCCAGATCACTTCCAGCTCACTAAGATGACGACAAAATTAACCTCAAAAGAAAAGTCTGTGGTGTTTTTACTGTTCGCTGCAGTGGATTGAGGCAACTCAGAAGTCAGTTATAATTCAGAGCTCTGGTAAAATGTAGGACAGGAACCACATGGCCTAGAGCAGGCAGGTTAAGAGCTAGGATAGAACTAAAGAAAGCAAGAAATGAAACAAGTCTTTGCCTTCCAGTGGCAGGAAACCACTGGATCAACCCACCTACCCCGGTGTCCTGACATTTCAAATTTTCAGACATGTTTTCCTTAAATATTAAGAAGCCACAATATCCATTTCAATTCTCATTAACTGAAAGACTGAAATAACTCTGAAAACAAACAAGCAATATTTTGCTTCCTTCAAGCTTTCCACATAATTCAGATGATGCATCACACCTGGAAGAGGCTTACTGAGCTTGTGTGACCCACAACTATTCAGTAAACAATTCACATGCAGAACTGCCTCCCTTTGCATCAAACGAATTGTGTTATAATGGAATGAGTGTGATACTTGAAAGAATTGCTTACAATTGCACATACAAGAGAAAAAGATAGCTAAGTCTAAATTAAGATGTTAGCTATGAAGTTTCCAATAGGACCTTGACATGACTGTTGACCTACTCATGACATGATCACACCAGTAAGGATTTGGAATTCTATTAGTATTACCAGAGGAAAAAAGTCAAGGAGTCATCAGGAAAATAAATCTATATCTGCTACTCCATCAGCCAATTACTGTTGTTAAAGTGGAATTAGATGAGTATTGACAATGTGAAGGGGATAAGGATTAAGCAGATGACAGAGCATACAGCTAGCATTGCTGTTCTGGTTTGTTGGCTTGTTTTTCTTTTTTTTTT
>VWZU01003343.1:203683-252305 GCA_013397095.1 Sterrhoptilus dennistouni
TTTTTTTTTTTCCCTACAGAAAGCCTTAAAAAACCCTCAGATGGGAAAGGAATATACTACACAGAAACCAGTGTTGTAACTCTGATCATGTCCTGAAGTAGCAGTTATATACATTAGCCTTCCAGCCAATCACAAAATCAGGCCAAACCCCAAATTCAGTATTGGAGTCCACTAAGGCAAGAGTTTGACATGACATTAACTTGACAACTCCCTTCAACCTCAATTATCTGAATGCCACAAAGTAATGCAATTAAATTATGTTAGAGGTATTTTTCTTAGTTCTTAAGAACTGTTTCAGTGTAATAAATGAAACCATAAAAATTTCTCAGTTAAATGAAGCAGTCTTCATGAAGTCAGTGGACTTCTAACATTTAAAAAGCTAACTTCATAGCTATTTTGTAAATCTTTTTAAATACTCCAAGTAATGGGAGAAAGGGCAGACCTGAAATTCTTAGTGATTATTTATTTTGGCTGATACACCTATCAGGCTGCAATTTGGCTTTAGCATTGGCTACAATCCCCACTAATTTATTTTTAAACACAGACAGGAACACATGTAAAGAGTGTACTTCTACATGGAATAAATATTACTCAAAAACTTAGCAAACAATTTCCTCCTGTGGTCTAGATTGCCGTAACACACAACTTCTTTAGTGTAATATAAAGGTCATAAGCCAATCAGTGTGAATGAATGATACTGAATCTGTGTGAAAGTAATATAAATTTTAATTGTTTGCAACTCTTACTGAGGACACTAATAACACTGAAAAATATAGGGAAAAAACATTCAGACAGATTGCATCAAATTTTCTTTTGAGTAAACCCCTTATTATCTCTGAATGTCATTATTTTTAAATAATGAAAAGCATTTATTTCCAGCAAAAGTATTAAATTCCTGCAGAATTGCACTGCTATAACATAGTTTTTCTCCATAATCAGAAGTACTGAACCATGAACTCCATCTCTACGTAAAACAAAGGAAGAAACTCACCATATTCAAGCAACTTTTTAGCACTGTAATAATCAGTTTGCTTATTTGGTCCTAATAAACATAAAGATTAGCAGCTGACATAGTACAAGAGAAGAGGAAATAAAGGAAGGAATGAAATCACCGAACTTTTGGAGATAAGAATTCCAAGTGACACATAAAAATAGGTAGCATGGAGCTACACACACAGTAATTATTTATTTTATTAGTTATTAGTGCTCTTGGGTATAAATATGCAGTTCAAATTCAAAGTCTGCTGTCATTCCTGTTCGTGCTTCACTTGAATAAAGCTAGCAGAGACCAAATTCTTATTCTGGGCTACCAGAAAGCAAATGTCTGCTTCCACCTTGACCCATCATTCTTGGAACTCAAGGGACCTGCCCTTCTTGAAAATTTGCCAAGAATTTTCTCGGCATTATCTTTTATCAGTACCTCAGGGAAATTTAACCTTAGACACTATTAAAACAGGAAAACACAACATTTTTAGAATATTCAGACAAAAGTTAAAGTAAATCTTAGAGGTCAGTACAGCCGTAGATCTAGACATAAAAAAAATTTTAAAAATCAGCATGGTTTCTGTTGGGAAAAAAGCTTCGAGTATAATTAACTGAAATATAAATAACATTGTCTAAAATAATTAACGATAACAGAGGATACTAATTACTAAACATAAATGACCTGGCCAACAAATCAATAAAATCAGTGCTTTTATGTTTCTATTCTAACTGTCTCGACCTGTTCATGATGCATTCTGAAGGGAGATAAAGCAAACTGGAAAAAAAAAAAAAAGAAAATCAAGCAACTCTACCTGGTTTCTTACAGCTTTACACCTGACATTTAAGTGACTTTGAGGGCTAACAAAGGCACAAACACTGATCAAATGCTGAAGCATTTATAAGGTTACTCCCACATGGGTTTCTCTCATGCTAATAACTAAGCTTATGCCAAAAGCCTCTCCTCAAGGGAGTTAATAAATTTAGGTTTGTCACTTAAGCTGGCTACATCTTTTCACAAAACTTGAGGTATTTAATAATCATTTACATCTGAACAACTGTCACACTTTACTGGATTGTCAAATTAACTTGGAATTTCCTGAAGGTATTGGAATGCAGCAAGAAAGAAGAAAGAAACATGATGACAGCTCACATCACTTCCATAGAAAACCCAGGTAAAAAAAGGCAATAAAAAATTGTCTTTCTACTAGAGAATGACAATGGATAACACACCTCTCTCCCTCTTCTTGACAAAACAGATTTATTACACTGGAAAAAATAGAGGTACCAACTCCACAGAATGTATCATCAACAACAGAGGTTATAGAAATCTAGATGTAGATTTCAATTATTATAGAAAATCTAGGATAAGATGCCTAGAAGTTCAAAGTAATGTCATTTAGAGAGACAAAGCTGGGGTTTTTTTCTAAGTTTTATTAACTGTACTGATATACAGTAGCTCTGGACAAACTTTGGGTTTTTTAACCTGTGTACTGAACAAACACTACAGTCCTCAGCAAGGACCTCACAGGTTCCACTGCCATGAGGCTCTGGCAATCACTCTCAACTTATCCCTAAACACAAAAACTGTATATCAAATTTTCCTAAGTGTCTACGCAACGTGGCTGCCCAATGTCACTCAAATGAAGATTTTCTTAACAGTACATGAAAATGTTTCTACAATTTTCCTTTTCTTCCTTAATCTACTCTTTCCACTTAAACAAACTATCTACTATCATAATCCATTCTTTCAACTTGCCACAAGTATTCAGATTTAAAATTAGTACTGTATTGAAATAGATATTTACTTTCTCAATTACATACATGTTTAATACCAACAGATACACACTAGCCAGACCACACCACACCGAGAGAGAATTTTGACCTTTTAAAAGTGAAAAGAAAATTACTTCTGATTTCTTTTTCAGCACCCATCATTCTCAAAAAGAATCTCTTAGTGACTTTCTAGAGGTCAAACAACTGGAATTACAGTACTTAAAACCTAAAAACATCACAACAGTTTTTAGGGAACTGGTCAGACCCCAGGTGGATCTACCTGGCATTGGGAAGGATTTTTATGAACTTAAGGGTGACCTCAGTCTACAGAGAAAGAACCACTCAAATTTATGACATTTCCTCGATCTGCACCAGACTGATGTTCCACTAGCAAGCTTATGCCCACTAGATGTTATTGTCCAGCTTTACATCTCAGCTGCTTTTCAGATCAGCAATCAGCAGAATAGGCTGAGCAGACAAAGAAATGGACAAGTTTTAAGAAAGTAAATGAGAGGATGCTCCTATAGACTATCACTACTACACAGTTGTTGATTTGCTTACTTAGGACAAATGAGTAGTTCCACATTCAGGCGCAAGAGAACTGAGATGAGGGAGCAGCAGCAAGATTGTTTGCATTGGTAACTCGTACGCATATTCTAAATACAAATGACTATTATTGCACAATCAGCTGGCTGATGAATAGAAGTGGACAAAAAGTGATTACACAGCCTTCTCAAAAACTATACAACTGAAACATTGTGCTGAAGAGCACTTACAGTAAAAACAGTCATTCTGACAGTTCACTAGTATTACACAACTATAAAGCTTAAGAGCCTTGATCCCAAGTTAGGATCTTTTAGGCATCAAAAAAACCCCAACCTCGGGTAGAACCTTTGTATTTAAGCACTTGTTAGGAGCTGAAAGCTTAAGCAGGGTCACATTTAAATGACTGTAACTTAGTATGAATTCAGAGTGCAACTGGCAATGTCCCTTCTCAGTTAAGGGACATTACAAATACTTGTAATGGTGACTGGGAATAAAGGGCAAAAGAGCAAGAACACACAAACAAGTAAAATGCAGAAATACAAACTTCAACCAATCCAGCAAATGTAACCTGTCTTGCCAGATCTTTTTTAACTTATTGGAAAAGTTGCTCTACTTAATATTGACAAAGAGATGTGTAAATCAATACATTTGGAACAAGCAATATATTTTAATTTAAAAATGTTCAAACTGCAGCAGTAAATCTATGCACTTAGCACATACAAATCAGAGGGGTTTGCTTGTTGGGTACTTTTGACAAGATAAGACAAGATGGTATGCAAAGGCCAGATGCAAGTAACATCACAAACATTTTGAAAAATATGCTAGCTATAAGTAGGAATATGTTGAAATGAACTCTATTACCATTGGCTTGAATTTACCTAATGAAGTCAAAGAAAAGACACCATGGAAAAACTCTGTTTTCTGTTTTGCAATATATTCCAAGTACTTGTTACTGTCATAAAGTTCAGACTCAGGCAGCTCTCCGCAAAATGAATCTCAGAATGAGAAAAAAGTTATAAAAAAATGAATCTAAAAGTCTCAAGTGTAAATAAAGACTCCTTATTTCTTTCCTGTGGTATAATACTGCCCCCACACATTCTCCCCATGCTACTTCAAAACTGTGTCACCACCTTTCCTAATCATTGTCTCTTAGATGTACTAAGTTCAAGAAATTTTCAATAAAAATATACAAATCTAAAACCCATTACCCAATTTCACATTTTAACATGGATCTAAGTATGCCATAATGTGAAAAAAATCCCAGGTATTATTATTATAATCATAATTATTATTATTTAAAATACTACATATTTAATAATAATACGATTATTATTAAAAATACATACTACACTAAAATAGAAGTTTCTTTTAAAGTCTGCAAAATATATTTTTAGCAAATTTCAAAATAAAATTTTGGTAGGAAATCCTTACTAAAAGGGGATGAGGCAGGATTCTATGTATGGACAGAGTAATTATTTGAGAAGGAGCAGGCAAGCTGGGACAGTCTCAAGTTTCTTAAGTTAGAGTTAATTAATGTCTTCTGCAATAGTTATTTATGATTCTCATTTTATGTTCATCATGATGGAAAGGTAGTATTGATAAGGGCAGACAAACCAGTCTTTAAAAAGGAAAAACCTGTAGAGATTATTTCAGAATAGTCTTAAATTTATAAAGTTATAATTGTATATGTTAGAAACAATGAAACCTTCACTGCATACACTTGGATAGACCAAAAATTCTCTTGGCAGTGCTACTGCTCTTCTTTGTGTTTGCCCTACTTGCTATAGCCTAGAATATAATCAAAGTTTCAGCTGTTTCTGCAAATGAATTCATCAAGTTTATAGTAATCTAAAATTGGACTACAACTTTGATCATAACAAATTAGTGCTAATAAGGCCAACTGTTCATTCACCATGGTGCTATGCTAGATTTGTGATGAATGGTAAAAGACTGATTATTATTTTATTTGCAACTACAGTCAGAGAACATTACAAGCAACAGCCAGCACAAATAATTCAAAGTGGGTTTCAACAATTAGGATCTTAAAAAGAATGAGAAAATATTTCTCATTTCTCTTCCTCCCCATTTCCTATAAACACCAACCAGCAATATATTAATGTCTAAAAGCTAACCCCTATCTAAAGGTAAAATCTAAATTCATAAATGGCTTCTGGAAAATGGTTGTGGATAACAAAATGAAAAGGTGTTTTTAGAATACCTCTTAATTGCACTGGGATATGAAAACCCCCAAATATACTTATTAAGTAATAGAATTTCAGATTGTTTTAACTCCCCAGCAAGTCAGTTTGATATCCCTGAGCAAGACAGTGAGAAGTGTATTTAATATATTATGATTGTTCTTTAAAAAAGGTTTCTCATGACATTTCAGGTTGAATAGAGGATTAAATAATTCAGAAAGAACATTTATCTTATTCTTACCACTTGAAGTGAAAAATGAAAAATATCAAAAGGATATTGAAAACAACTGCATGTTTTCCTGATTATTTGGGTTCCATCTTCAAAACCACATTCCTCTCTCAGCCTACATACCCATCCCATAACAAAGGTTTGGAAGTAATTTGAGTAGTGGGGAAAAAAAATCTGACTTTTTCTGGTAAACTGCCAAGAATTTTTATAGAAGTTTTAAGAATTTTCCCCTTTGAATTAAAGAGGGTTGCTGGTTACAATACTCTATCCCTTGCAATCCAAGTAAATTCCTTCTGCTGGGATGACTGCCTTGACTCAGTCTCTGCAAGGCCAGAGTTCATAATGCTCCTAAGCAGCTGTGGTGTTGTTTTCAGCATTTATGCACTACCAAGCAAGGCCTGTTACTGCTTTTCAGTCTCTGCTGTCATCACTCTTCAATGGCAACACAGAAGTAAGCATTAGGCTTACTGTGACAAATAAATTTATTTAAAATGAGTACCAGTACAAACAATGTGGTAAGGAAAGAAATTACGAATAAGTAATACTGTCAAAAAGACCCAAAGAGAAAATGCCATGAAAATGCCAAAGGAAAAAACACAAAGAGAAAATGCCATGAAACATTCCTGGTAAATGAGAGTCCAGGAAACGATATATATGACAATACAGAAGGTGGTTTTCCCTGTATCCTCTTCCAGACCTGTCCTTGCAGCAACACTTAAGTGGCAGTCCCAGGCAGGACTGATGCAACAGACCAGGGAGGTTGTGGTTTATTTTTGGCCTTAAATAAGACAATTACAAGACAAGACATTTTTAGCTAATACTTGGACAACACTGAATTCTTAACACTCTAATTAAATACATGAAGCTTAATGGTCTGGTGTGATGAATGCATGCAGTGGGTCACAGGATAGGAACCAGACAGAGCACGATTGAGCCAGCAAGCTGCCACTCCATGCAGTTCAATTTAGCTTCCTTTGTTCTACTCTTGCCTGTGTCTTGAGTCCTACAGAATACTACACAGATTTCCTGTGGTATGTGGAATTCACACATCTAGGTCAGATGGAGAGAGGCCTAACTGGCCAAGTTTGGCAATTCAGACAGAATGCCAAGGATGGTAAGAAAGCACAGCACCTTGCTAAAAATGCAGGTGATACTGACGATGCAGCACAAAGAACCAGACTCCTAGAAATGAGAGTCTCAGGTGTAAAGATTTGAAAAGGCTCTTTCTCACTGTTTTACAAAATAAATATTTTACAATTTTAATTTTTTTAGCAAATGTACTTAATACCTAATTAATAAATTCTTAAGCACAGAGAAATGCTTTCTATTTTTTTTTGGCAATATCCTAATCTTACTAACACATCAGCAAGAACAACCTTTTCTTTTACCATACTCCCATTTAAAAATTCCTTTATTTAATAAATATGCATCTTTCTGCTACATGCTCTACATCAAAGATCCTTCCTTGTTCTTCTTAAAGACCATGCACTATAAACCCTATTCTGCGCCACCGATTTTAAATTTCATCTATAAAAGTCATTTTACATATACTACAAATAACAATACATGCCCCAGTTTGAATATTAAAGCTGTAATTCAATTTCAAGGTTCTTCTGACAGTATTCCAGTATCAGACTTTTTTTTTCTAAGATACTACTTGAATCCTTTTTAGTAAATCCACAAATCAAAGCTAAAAAACATATACATTTCATCAAGAACTTCAGTAGAGCTTGTTGCTATCCATGCAAACAACACTGAGAAGTTGGTACTATAGTATATTAATAGAAACTAATAAAAATAGTTAAAATTAATAAAAGAAGTTACATGATTTCATGCTTATAATCCACACCCTAATACACATTCATTTCAACTTGCTATGTATTTTCTTCTTGCATTCCTATCAGACAGAAGGGAGGGTGTCACTAGCTATTAAGACAGATATATGAAAAGCCAAAAAAAAGATAAATCCAGACTCACGGAGTGTAAACTCACCCAAGTCTCTGTTCCTTAGACTTTATTAGCTTTAATTATTCAGAGATACCTAACTATTAGACAATACTAGGCTTTGACTGGATGAAAAAAAAAATCAATTTAGCTTCTATGAATCTGGTTAACATTCTCAATATGGTGGTGGTGTCTAGGTGGTGGTCAAGGACTGGCCTGTGCTAGTCACATTTGGCACCAGTTGGCTCTGTGATGGAAAAAATCAACTCACTGTACAACAAAATGGAACCAGGAGTCCATGCTGCTTCTGTCAAAAGAGTATTTGGGAATGGGAGGCAAAAGCCAAAAGAAGACACACACAAGAGGATGCAAAAAGGAGATGCCAGAAGGGAACAAATGCTAAACAGAAGAGATGCAAGAGTGAGACCCACTGGTTTGTAGTTCCCCAGATCCTCCTTTCTCCTCTTTTGAAAAATGTGAGTGATGTTTCCCTTTTCCCACTGGGGATTTTGCCTCATAGCCACGACTCTTCAAATATGATGGAGAGTGGCTTGGCAACAATATTAGTCACTTCCCCCATCCCTGGGATGCCTGTCATTGGGTCACATAGACTTGTGGCTGTTCAGTTTCATCAAATGATCCTGAATCTACTTTTTGCTTATAGTGGGAGAGACTTCACTCTCTCCACATCCACACAGAAATCAGGCACTTGAAGCTGTGTTTTGGCACAGCTCAGCCAACTCACACGTGGAGCCTGGAACAATTCACTTCATACACTGCCCCATAACAGGCAGTTCGGTTATGATGTTGCATGCATGTATACAGGTTTAAATAGCTATGAAAAGGCAACTGTGGGTATTATCGGGAACAGAAAAAAGACTGAGTCAGGTAAAAAAGGGAAGGGGGAGTAAAAGTTCCTGTAGCTAAAAAATTTTGTCAAAAGGCAGCAGAAAAAAATCTTAAAGAAACTCAAGTTCTTTGAGAAGGCCAAGAATAGTTGTATTTAATAACTGTATTTTGTATATTGCCAACAAGAAAACATGGCATTCAATTCAACCTTCAACCTGTTGAAAATATATGTTCAAAGTCTGCCATATGAAATTTAACACAGTAAACACTCCAGCTCACAAAAACAAGCCAGTGCTTCCCAATAGAAACAAAAATATATATGGAAATCAGAGACATCCACAGCCAGGAGAGCACACAAATTACCAATACCTGGCCAGAACATCTCTTGGAAGACAAAGAAACACAAACATAATAAGGCCAAGGACATGTATAATCCATAGTTCTTAGGTTAACTTGCTCCACTTGAAAGAGGCTAAACAAATTATATGGCAAAACACGGGAAAATCTCAGAGGGGTCTCTCCAAGTCTCAGCCTTTCACAAGCTACCATCCTGCTGCACATGACAAAAACTCATGGCAATGCTTACCAAAACCACCTCCTAATCTCACCTCCCTTGTTTGACACCTTTCAGATTAGCTGTTACTGCTCAGTAGGTGAGATCCTGCCAAACATCAGGACATCCTTGATCGGGAATACTTGGAACTGAGAGAATTGATGAGGATTGCTGGTTTGGGTCAATTGATGAAGATTCCTGTTTTGGGTTAATTGATGAGGATTGCTGGTTTGGGTCAATTGATGAAGATTCCTGTTTTGGGTTAATTGATGAGGATTGCTGGTTTGGGTTATCACTTTTGTGAGAGAAAACTCTAAGTGCCTGGGGTTAGCCAGCCTTCTCCAAATGGCTCGTCAGACAAGCTCTGAAGTGTATAGGTGCCGCTGCTCAAACAACAGGCAACACAGTTTCGCAGGCCACACAACATGTAGATCATATCAAACAACACTGGACACATGGATCAAGAAGAATGACCTCTATAAAGCATACAACCATAAAAACTTAAATAAGATTGATACAAGGATCTGGACAAGTACCACCAGCTTCCTCAGAATCCTCAGTTAGAAGATGTATGCTAAGGAAAGCACACAAAGCTTTAAAAAGTCTGCTCTGAGAGAATTTGTGCCAGGCATTTTGCCAAAGGATAGATCATTAATGGTTTTGATGATCTCCCCTTGGAGAGGGGGCTGCCAAGACAAATCCTCTTAGTTATACTAGAGAGGTTAAGTGAGGTCAAAAAGTCCCACCTCTCCCCAGCTGTGGGCACTTCACCAGTTTGATAATTTTGATAATGAAATAAATGAATGCTTTAGGTGTTTACATTTAATTAGTGTGATGCCAGCAGAGTTTCTAATAACCAGTATTATACTTGGGTTTGTGTCTGCTTTGATTAGCTCTCTTAACGGCCGACCAGCTCTGTCACCCTACTGGAATAATCTATTTTGCGCAAGTCAAGGCCATTTGAGACCTCTGGGCTATGTGGAGGCTGACAGCATGGCTGGCCACTTCCAGCTCCTCCAGCAAGACAGCAAGAATAAAGGGGACACCAGATGTACCTGAGTCTCCAGGCACTTTTCTGTCTCCCTTTAGGTTAAGGTAGACACAAGAGCCTGTTTATTTTCTTCTGAAGGCGAAAGAAACAATTGGGCTTGGTAACACACTTTGAAAGCCATGGTGTACAATACCTCAAGGATATTATTTACCTTCCAAAGCAAGAGTGTCTAAACATTCACCCGTTCCCTAAACACATCTATGCACAGGAGGCAAGAATTAATCTCCTTTCAAGAATAATACTTGTACAGTTGATCTCCATGGCAACAAAGGCAAAACTTAAAAGCGATTGGTGTAACAACGTTTAGCATCCCATCAAAACAGTCCGCTACAACAAATACTATTTGTGCCTATTCATTCAAGCACATTCTCCACATTGCTATGTTCCCATTTCAATTATTTTGTGATTAAGTTTCTTTGTTTTACTAATTTAATGGAAAAACTGTAAAAGAAACACAATCAATAGAAATGTGATGTTTTTGAACAGAAAAAACACAGAATAACACTAACTGAAAGGTCACCAATTTCTCTCAAAGAACCAGCAACAAGGAGTGTTTCAATTGTCAGCCACAATATTGGATAATTTTACTGTAAGCTCTCTTGGAAAATATTTTCTACTCCGTCATCACTAAATGATAAATTAGCAGACTATAGATACAATGGATGGAATTTCCCAAAATACAGCAGCTTCACATCTATTAACCTAGAAGTAAAAGATCACTAAATAATTAGGGACCTACATCTCCAAGGTCCCACAATCACTGAATACCACAACTAGACTCAGGTAGTCATAATGAAGTTTTCCATGCTCATGACAGATTTTGGGCCTGCTGCCCTCTAATACTGTTGAAGAGCTCTGATGATACCACCTGCAGTAGTAACTCCTCTGAAATAAGCAAATGAGGTACAAACCTCCCTCCACAGAAAAAGAATTTAAAAACTCCAAAAAATCATCCTGACCAAAACCTTGAAAGAACACCCAAGCAGACTGCTCTTTAGAAAGTACCTTTCCTCACCCCATAACATTTAAAAGGAAGAGAAGATTGTCATGGAACATCTGGACAACCACTGGAGTTTGCTGCTTGTGGGTTATTATTGACTCTGCCTATGTTTTGTTATTTTGTGTTGCTTTACAGTACACACGTCGCAATATTATTTTTTTAGAAGTTGTGCTCACTGCACTGATTTGGAAGAAAACACATTTCTTCTGAAAAGACATGAGAATTCTCTTCCATGCAACATATATACTTTCTGAAACAATTAAAGCATCCTGGCAACTATAAACCCTAAGAAATGTCAGTGTGAATGTAGTTCTGAGAAAATTATTTTGAAGTTTGAAAGAGTTTACACTAAGTTAAAATGATCACATGATTCTATTTTGACAATTGTTACATATCAGAGTTGATTTACTGCCTTGAATCAGTTTACACCATTAACTATTCATTATACCAGTTACACTTACTGATGCTTGTTTGCTCACTCATGTGCTTCTTCCAACCACAGAAAAAATGTGGCAAAAAAAGAATTATTCTTGTAATAGATCATGCATCTTCAGTTGTAAATGTTCCTTTCAAAGACCACGTCTTTCTGGATCTTGCCATTTATTAACACTAGTTAAGTAATTCCTACTTCCCCAAGGCAGTGGCAAACACATATTTAAAGCAATTAAAACAGACAACACTTATAGTGACTGGCTAAAGCACAGAACAAGCATACACAAACCCTCTGTTGTTTCTCTAATTCTATGGCAGCTTTCTCTGCCTTTCCCTTGTAAGCTGTAGTCCTACCCACTACATACCTCAGAATAAGAAGTCCTGAGGGGAGGTCACACAGATTTATATCACTGCTGGAAACTCAGCTTTGTTGCAACTGTTTTTGACTCCTTTTATAACACATTATTACAATTAGAATTAGAGTAGCACTGAGTGATTCTGATTTTGACAATTTAAAGAGGCATTTTTCACCCAACTTACTCTTGAAGAATGTTAATACGTGATCACAACATATGCATCTCTCAATAAGTACTCTGAGTGTTAGATTTGTATTTGTACATGAATACAGTAAGGCTAAAAATGTGCAAAAAAACCCCCATACTTCCATATAAAACCAAGAAATTAACTTTGAGAGAGAGACCTGCACATATTGGCACTATTTTTAGATAAGCAGGTAAGACCTGTAATTAAAAGCTGATCTTTGACTAAGAAAACATCTGTTTTCTTCACTGTGTAATTAGTAAAATTAATGAATTCCAATCCATCCACACAAATGATTTTTTTAACTTTGAAATCAATCACTTTAAAGCCCAAGATGCTTTCAGCTACACAAATTTGCCAAAAAGTGATACTGTAGATCAAGTTAAAATTAAGACTGCAATTTTCTTATAGTTATGTTTCAAACACTTTCCAGTCTTCTTCCTCTATTCTGCTAATGTTCAAACTTCTATTATAAACAAAACATATCCGTGCCTTTAAGAAATTTGAGATGGCTAGATACTTGATTAACCTTCTCATACATAATTCTTGTCAGAAATCTGATTAAGATCACATTTTTAACTAGATCATAACAGGAAATATGCTTATAGGGAGATTTAAAAAAAATAAGACTATCCCCCTCTGACACATTTTATTATATACAGAGCAGGAAACTGCTGAACAGTGAACACAATTTCACAACGTAGATTAGAATATCAATCAATAGAGAAATTTCTTTTAAAATACTTTCTTCTTTAAAAAAGTGTTACTTCTAAGAACATGTGGCAGGTGACCACACTTGAAGAGGTTAGCACTGGCTAATTACAGACACCCTAAATAATGGGGCACAGAGTATGCTTCAGCAACCAGCACTGCTGCCAACGTATTGCTGCGATAAAGGGACAACAAAAGGAGCCTTCCACCACACCATCTTTGGGTTCTTACTCACAAAGGCAATTCTGATTGCTCATATTAAAAAACTTTGATCAAAACCTATGTATCTATTCATCTGCTATAATTGTTTCAATCCTCCTCTTTGAGTCACAGAGATGTGCAGGAAAAACCCAGCTAACAATCTCGTAAGTACTTGTTTTACCAATCTGGCCCTCAGTCAAGAAGTTGCAGTGAAAAGTCTTTTAATCACCTTCTGATCAGAATTTACTGGATTGGATCTAAGTTCAAGGGTATTAAAATGTGCAAAGGAGACTATGAAAAAATGGCTGGGTTATAGATTTTAACTTCTTAACTAGAAAATTGACTCAAAATAGATTTTCTAATTTACAATGAATCAAAAGAAAAAACATTAGACCATAGCAAAAGTAGCACAAATGTATCAAAAAGCAAATGAATAAACATTTGAAAAGATTTATTATTAGAAATTGTAATAAATTTTGGAAAGATGAATCGATTTTAGTTAAAAGGTATAACTGACAATTTATTGGGCGGGAAGATGCATTATTTTCCAATTGTTATCCACCTACAGTAAAACTGATTTGTGTCCTATTGTATTTTATGGAAAAGGAGAGAGCAACTTTCAGTGATTTAGATTAAATGTATTAATCATAACCAGACACTGTGAACTATATATCTACTATTAAAGAAGATTTTTTGACATTTAATTCTGTAGCAATATTTTGGCTCTGTACCACTCTTCCTAAATCCAATTCCTGCTACAGTTGGCAGATTTCTCCCTTTTAATTTTATGGGGCTTAAAGTAGCATTTAACCACCCATGCGGTAAATAATGCAGGATTAGAAATATTTAGTGTTTTGTTTCCCTTTGAAGAGTACCAATCCATCAACTCCCAAATATTTAAAAAATATTTTCCACATTCTAGTAATATTTAATATTTAATATTAGATTCAGTAAAATATCCTATATAAATGAAGTTATTTTTTCCCTGAAACAAAAAATACCCCACACTAAATATTAAAGAAAACATGCATATGCATCTGCATCACTCTTACAGGAGAATTAATTTTATAATGATACTGCTTTGTGTACAAAGAAAATTTTAATAAAATCTTCAGAGTTTTTAAACTTGATAGTCACGTAATATCTAATACTTACTCTCAATCAGAAAAAATACAGTTAAATGTTCTCCTGAACATGGCATAACAAGGTATTTTATAATGTTTATGCGCAACTTAACACTGGAATGGTAGCTTCTATTTAAGCAAACTCTTCTCCTCTTTTTTATGCAGTCACTGCCTATGTTTCGCTTAAATCCTATATTTTGCTGCATGGAAAAGTGAGCTTAGAATAACTTTGAAGAGGCAATGGTCTTAGAGTTCTTTTAGGTACTGCAAATAGTCTTAAATTGCCTTAGACCTACACCAACATGTAGATTGTAGATTTTTAAAAAACACAAACAAGAGTTGCAGTATGGCAACAAAATCTCAATTGCTACACGTACAATGCTTTCTTTTCCATAGCATAACAGTGTGACAGAAAAGAGGAAAAAGGGTTTTCTCCAGTTTGACCATATTCTACAGGGAATCAAAATGCAACCTACTGTGAACATACTGTATGTATCAGTTTAGGTCTTTGTAAAATAAGGCTTTTAGAAGCCTTGTCCAGAGCAAACAGGTCAGGGTAAAGGGAAAATGGGAAACATTTTCTCTAAAAAGCTCTTTAAAGTGAACTACATGAGTGTTTAAAGAAATACACATCTAAAGCAAGACAGTTGCAATGGAGCTTGCCCACCAGCTAACAGTAAGGAAAGATGACTCCCTAAATCAGTTCTCTGAATGGAAAAGTTTCTTTCTTGACCTTTAAAACCACAGTCTGCAGGAATGCTAAGTTAAAGCTGAGAAACAACAGAATGAGAAAGTTAGTCTCCTACTTGTGAATGCAGGTGTTTAAAACCACCTGTCAAACCACCCACCCAAAGTTAATAGTCAGAAAAAGAAAAACTATCCACAGCAAAAATCAGATCAGGAGCAAGCAGAAGAGTCTTTTGAGCCTAATTGCAAGGGGCTAAATAGAACAGATTTTGAGCTGTTATCAAAGCTGTTGGACTGAATGGGTTCACTTGATCAGTTACAAGCATTTACACTTCACTTTAAAAAGAAGCTAAAAAAGCACCTGCTATGTTGCATCTGAAGGGACATTAATTAACAAGCAAGGACTAAATACACTCTTGAACCACTCCAGCTTCAAGTGCTAATGTTAATAAACCTTTTCTTCTTGTCCTCTTTATCCCTAGATTATCTATGTTTATCAGCAACTGGACAAATGGTTTAAGTGCACAATAGCCAATAATTATTATGCTTTTGAAAACATCATACCTATGTTTTATGTAGGGCTTTCCCGCAACACCAAGAGCCCACGAAACTGAGGAGCTTTGAGTTTTTCTGTGACTCACCTCATAACTCAACAGCTCTTTTAGAGTACTGACTGTCTTTGGGGAATGACCTTTCCATTCTAGGCTTGCTTACCACCATTTTATTTAAAGTTAGTACTGCTGTCTCTGATGCTGGATAAACATGTTTTATAAAGTGTTCACTTCCAAGAGATCTTCAAATTGCATGTTGCAGAAAGATAAACAAAGCCTACACCTCTGTAAAGAAAAGGTTCTGCACTCAGTTATGTGCTTACTTGCTGTAAATACCATGTGGTAACTGTTGGAAGATGCAATCCCTGAGAAGATTTGAGTAATTTTTACCTTCTCAAAACTATGCCCTCAATATGCTCGTTTAATTTTCTTATTTCAGGAAACCAAACAGTAGCAAGCATGACACTTTTCCAGCAGAGTCAGAAGTAAGGTAGGTATAACAACTGCGGTTTGCTCTGCTCCTTTCCGGTTGTGTTTAAGAGGTTATAGTACACAGTCTTTACACCTAACTGAAGTCAGAGCAATCAAAGACAATGGCAGAGGAGGACCTCTCCATTCCTCTATAATCTCTCAAATCAGAAAAGAAGCAGAGTAATTTATTAGTCAACTCAACTTTAACATAATACATTATGTGTGTTTCCTACTTTATTTTCTGTCCTGCATTTTGAAGTAATTTAAAATATGCACTGCCATGATGAATTCCCGGAGAGAACACTACAGATCCAGTTTAATTCACTATTTTTGCAGTACTTCTTACTCTGGGTACAAGCCACACAAACTCAAACTGAACATATTACCACCACCTCCCCCCCTCTCCCCTCCCCCCTCCCCGCTTTAAATTAGGGTTTGTACTTTTGCTTTTGTTAAAAATCAAACAAGATTAAAATAGCCTAATTCCTCATCATTGCCTTATAGTAATGATTGGAAAGATAAGCTGCTAATGCTATCCATCACTTCACACAAGATTTTTGGAATATGCATTACATAAACTAATTCTAACAGAACCAGTGAACAAAACAAATGAGTGCACCTGAATATAAACTGCTTACCTCAGAACAAATGAATGTACCTGAATATAAACTGCTTATCCTAGAACAAATCTAGAAGGTCACTTAATAGGCTTAATCTAGATATCTAATGGAAATACTCTGCTTATCTCCAGACATCTAAAATGGCTGTATTCATTACAGATGACCACCATATGAAAGGCCACATAAAAAAGATACGGGACTATTTTCAAGTTGTTCCACCTATCAGCAGCCCTGATGGAAAAACCTATTCATGTGAATGAGTTACTATGGGTTGAATTAGCAAGAAACTTCCAAGTGTTTAGGAGCTGTAGTTGACCTTGTACTTGCTTTTGGTTAAAAAATGTTAAACAATGTGTCAGCAGAAATCACTGGCATGATTTACTTAACGTTTATGATGTTATTACAGCATAAATTAGATGATGCTTATCAGGTAAACCATAGTATCTGTGCAAGTGTTCCTTACCTATTACACGTGTTTTTCTATCTGTTCTTAGCATTAAAGGGTCAACTGCCCCATCAAGCTCAATACAAGGAAATCCAGCTCCTAACTTGACTCTGGATACAAGATGCTGTTCTACCACTAATTGTTAAAAATGCTGCTCCTGTGGCATTAAGAAATTTCTAAAAAAAGCTACAACTGAGTGAAACTCTTGCAGAGAAGATACTAAATACAATTACATCTAAAGGATTTATTTTTTCCATTAGAGTTGCACTAAAACGCAAAACATCAAAGAACCCATAGGCACCTCGGAAGTCAAAATAAGCGAATTCCAAATGTCTACAGAAGAAGCATTTCATGCAGCCACACACCAGAAAGTGGGATTTCTTTTAAGGCTGCAGAAAACAAGAGGAATAATCATGTTGCATATTTTGAGGTCAGAGGTTTTAAAAATCATTATTATCTGTAAAGACTGCTGTAAAACTGTATTAAATGTGTTTTCAAGGCAGACACTAACTCAAGAATGAAAGGGATATCATAATGCTGTAAGTCCTCTTTAAAAATAAACTTAAGTGAAATTGTAGATGACAATCATTGGAGGGGTTGGATTGAGGTGAATTACAAGAAATACTGCTTAGCCTAACAGTTCATAGCACTTGTCACCACGAATAAACCACAAAACGCATCAGAAAAACTAAGCAACACATTTGGCATTTCTGAGACTAATGCTGGAGGGCAACTGTTTTGCTGAAGTGGCATGCTGGTTTTGACACTATACTTGAGAGACCAAGAAGAGACTAAGTCGCCACATTCACTTCAGCAAGACATAAGTTAATCTTTGATAGTTTAAGGGTATGCTTTGATTGTCACTGCAGGTCAGCGATACCAAGAAAAAACCACTGTGAGCTCTGTGACACAGAATATCTCTTTTAGTGGTTACACCTAAAAGATACTTACATTTTGTTGATAAAGTACAATTGTTATCTCCACAAACTATTAATTCACTGATGCATCTAAGCTATTTTTTCCCTTCATATTCATAGATTTTGTACAACTCAACACAGAGACTCTACACTCTAATTTACAAGGTAAGTGGTACAGAAGAACAAAACCCACATGTGGCTCAGCTTCACTGGTAACTCTTTTCTGGCTAATGAATTGCAGCTTCAAGTGAGACAAATGCTGTGGTAATATTTCTGCCTCTTTACTGATTTGATGACACCATGATAATTGAAGATTGTCATTAGACAATTTCAGGTGACACAAAAATCACTGTCACTTGAAGCAAACAGTTCGTGAGGCAGAGTTCATTTAACCATAAATATCGTAAGTGATAGGTAGAAATCACAACCCTACATAACAATGACATCAAACCTGACCTATTAATTGCAGTGCTCTGCCTTGAACAATCAAAATACAAACTGTGCCTTACATATGGATACCACTGCTGGAGCTATTAGTGATGAGAACCACTTTGAGAACTGACCTACCATGAAAAATGATACAGGAGTAATTAGGATCCTTTCAATGAGGAAGTATGCTAAGCTATTATGAAAGTCACTAAGCAGCTTTAGTCCTCCATCAGGTGCTTCCCATGGCAGATGGAAGTTACATTAGGCTTGCACTGGTGTAAGTGAAAGCTTTAGCAAAAATGCACTGGAAAATTAATTTAGGGAAAAAAGAAGCCCTTGCTATGCGGAATACATAGCGAGTATTAAAAGGTATAAGAACAGTGAGTAGTTCTTACAATAATGTAAGATGTAATGTAACAATACATGAAGTTAAACATCACTCAACATCATCCACAAGATTTATATTTAATTTTGAAACCTACATTGCTTATAAGGAGGTTTTGAAATTTGACTGAAGCTTTTCCCCCCTTGGTTCATGGGTTTGGGTTGGAAGAGACCTTAAAGATCATCTAGTCCAACCCCTCTGCCATGGGAAGGCACACCTTCTGCTAGATGTGAAACTGATGGGACTAAGTTTTGAGGTCTTGAAGGGTGCCACTTGACTCATTCCTTAGGAAAAGCATTTTTGCCAATAGTTACTGAACACTGGAAGAATCAAAGGTGAGGCTTACACTGATATCACAGCAGCATCTCCTCTCCTAACAACTTGAACTTTTCTGCCTGAAAAAGACATTTGCAGGAAGCACACAGGTGCAGGAAACCACCCACTCATTAAGGAATTTTTATCCTTCCACGTTGTAAAACTAAGGTATTGAGGGAAAGAAAGGATTAAAAGACCACGACATTCACTACATTTTGCATAAGTAGATATCCATTTAAGGTAATTACAAACAATAAAAAAAAAAAAAAAAGAAAAAGCATACCGAGAAATGCTTTCAGTAGCTGAGTATTTTTGATGACAGGAAATCTTAACAAACCATTAACAAATCTTAACAAACCATTACAAAACCAAAAAACCACTACCCTTCTACTCGTTTAAAGGTAAATTCATCTGCAGTTTTAGCAGCATAAGGTTTCAAAATGTTACCCTCAGGTTAATATTCCTCTTCATCATGAATGAATCAAAGCGTAAAATCCAACAAGAGTTTAGTTTTGTTATAATCTAATACCATCACATTTCCACAGAATTTGACATACAGACTATCACTCCAAAAGACAGAAAATCGTTAACTGAAGAAAATAATTAATACACCACAAAAAATTTTTTTCATGCGCCCTTCTACTGATACTGTATTGTCTTATCTGACTGTATGCCACTCATCCGAAGTAAACAAATTCTCCACACCACCGAATACACTTTAACTTGAGAAGCAGTGTTCTTCCAAAAGTTGCAGAGTATCTGCAAAGAGGCTTCTGGCCAACATTGTAAAAACAGTGCCCAAATTATTCTTTAAGGAAATATTCCTTGAATCTATAGCAAGGTTTCTCACCCAGTAACATTTCACCTTATTTCCAAGATATTTTGACAAGAAAAAAGCTCCTGAAAACACCTGGCTGTTTCTTCAGTTAAAGAGAACTTAGAAGCAGAAACGTCTGAACTGATTTTACAGTTTGAAAGCTGTTTAAAAGAGCACAAGTGCTCAATGCATCTTTTCTCCTAATGGCAACAATTTTTTTGAACTTTTGAAAAAAACTCACAGGATTTGACAGAAATACCCAGTCACCTTCAAATAATAGGTCCTGGAAATGTAGCTTTCATCCTTGAAGCACATTTTGAATAATTATAACTTTGTATAGTCAAGCTCAGTAGTACAGCTGTACAAAAAAATAAATCAATGTAGGAGTGCAAGACTTAATACAAGCTGTCTTTAATATAATTAAACCAAACCCCATGACACAAAGAGTCAAAAGAAAGCATCTTTTTTATTGGTCATGTTTTTTGCACTTCAACTCAGTGAAATCTTCCAGCCCAGACAGGGAATACTGGCAGGAAGAGGCGACACAGAAGAGTTCTCAAACAAAACCCTGCCATGTGTCTCTCTGTCAGAGAAGAAACAGGGTCTAGAACGACACAAGGAATAGCTAAAGCAGCAGCACTCATTTTTAAAACTTATTAAAACTATTTTCATTTATTTGTAGGGAGGAGTTGTGAATAAAAGTCAAAATTTTCAGTCGATTACTATGTTGAGCAAAACATTTTGAAGAAAATGAGAAAACAGTCATGTTATGTTTTCACTAGCTACAATTAACTCGTATTTTCTTTAATAAGGGTTTTATGCTCTCCCCAGGAACCCATCTGAGAAAAAAAATGACAACCTTAATCATTTTAGTTAAAGAGGTAATTTAGTATTTTACATCATAAAAATAAACCTTTACAGTTCCAACACATCTAAAATGCTGTATTTCAGATTTTATTCTATGAAATACCAAAGCTTCACTTGCAATTTGCTAGAAAGAACACAGATACTGTACTAGAAAAGTGACATGTATATAAACTATATGTTACTAGATAAGTGCCAAGTATATAAACACACATAAAGACCAGGGAAAAAAAAAGCATTCCTTCTAAGAAATCAGTGTTTCATGCATAGAACACTACCTCTACATTGTAGGACTTTTGCCTTTGCCTAATATAAAGCAACGTGAGGCTTGGGACTACTTGATCAGGTCATACATAACTTCAGAATTCAATCAACACAACTTAAAGACAGTAAGACTTCATGCAGTATACACCTTATTAAAAAAGTACATTAAACATGAAAGCAAATGTATGATTTTCCTCATTTTAACTACTAAACTACTACTATCAACTTGGCATTGTATTAGAGAAACTACATACTTTTCTGTTTCTTTTCAAATATAGTTATGGTTGGTGCTGTCACAAAACAGAGCAATGAAGACATGAAAAGCCACCATTATAGTTGCAGCCCAAAATAATACTTAATTACAGTTTCCATTAAAAACATGCCTATCTTAAATGAACTGGACAACTGAAAGGCTATAAGCCAGTTGTATTGGATATTTTTTTTTTTATTATTTTTTTTATTTTTTTTTTTATTTTCCTGCTCAGCCTTTTCAGTTGTCATCTGCTGTATGATAACTCATTCAACCTGTACATTGGATTAGGTAAGGATTTTCAAAGTATATGCACGCCAGGTTTTTACTTTGCTCTTTCTTGTCCACTGTTGTGAGATTTTTAAATAAGTGTTTTGACTCAAAGGTAGTACACCTGATAAAAGAAAGACCCATGCGTTTGCTCAAATTAAGCGACTCATCCATGTAACACTGCAAGAGCTTCTGGAGATAATCTAAGTGCCAGCTGTGGCTACCTCAAATTCATTACGTGGTCCATAAAGAGCAGCATTCTTCCTCTAAACTTCAGCTCTCACTGTGCTGTGAACATGACATGAGCAGGCAGTTTCCTTGGTCCACAGCAAGAAATAGTCACACTCTTGGCCTGTTATTTCTCTTACAAGAAAACACCTAAACAGTTGGGCATTAAACACTTTCTGAGAGAGGAGGTGGGTATATCAAGGCATTATCATAGCTCTTCATTCTGCCTTCCCCAAACCTGTGATCTCACCCAGGCTTTGCTGACTGCTGCAATTGTGAACCTTCAAACAAGCTTTTCAAAAAACCTTCAGCCTTGACTGTACCCAAAAGACCAACTGTATGTTCACATTCCTTAGACACAGATGACACATCCTTAGACTGAACACAAGACACAATGTGTGGCTTTTAGGTAATGTATCCCCTTTTTTTAAATTAAAGTTGTCTCCCTTTCAGGTCTATGTAAAAGCAATGATACAGACATCAGACTCCTTGCTGTTAAAAGAATTCATTCACACCACGATTCTGTTCAATAACTTGAGCGTGCAGTGTTCTTTTCTCAGGATATTAATCTTTCTAAAAGCATTCTTGCTCTTCTTCACTGTTACCATCTAATAATAGCAGTAATTACTTTGTGTTCTGTGTTATCAGATGTCACAGGTATTAAATGACTTTTTGTGTCATTGGATTGAAGTATCTAAAGAAGATTTTCTTTAAGAAGCAGTCACTGACAAAAGGAAGCACATGAGCTCTAGTTTATACAGCCATGTTTGCAAAGACAGATGCAGCAGATGCGCCCACAAACATAAATAGTCATTAAGGAGGTCAGAAAACTGCATCTGCAGAGCTAACAGCACATCCCTTCCATTTGTGACTCCTGCCTAAATATAGCAATGCCAAAGTTACATTCACGTGCCAACCTTCTTCCGCAACATTATGCAAAATGATGTATTTAATAACTGGAGGTACATGAATTATCAGTCTTTAGTAGATTGGCCTGGATTTTTGTTATAAAGGGATCTACAATCATTATGTATGGGATGTCATGACTGGAAGACAAAATGGGCTCCTAAGGACAATCCAGAAAGCGTAGCAGAAAATAAACATTAGGATTTTTTATTATATATATACATTCACAGTATATCTTCATCAATTGAAATTTAATCACCTTTTTACAATTTAGAGAAAAAGGCAGGTTTTAGGGTAGTTAAGCCATGTATCATCAGTACCATGAAGCTAACCTATCAGTTATAATAGCTCCTATAAAATACCAGAGTGAAATTGCAATAAGCCTAGAAAATGGGCTACAAATCCCAGATATGCTCAAGCAAGCACTGAACCAAAAATAAAAATAGGGAGATAGGAAACCAAGAACTAGACAGCATTCATCTAATTCATGACCACAAAAGCAGAGATCACAGGCCAAGGTTTTAAAGCATCTTATTCAGCTCCAAATGGCAATTATTGGACAGGATTTTCAATTACAAAATCCTTGCCTCTTCTAAACCAGTTAAATTTCTAGCAGCTGCTTTCTATTCTCTCCACATATAGTAACTCCTGCATTTATCAGAAGCAACTGATGTTGTTTAGGCAACTTAAATTTGAAAACATTTAGTGTTGTCAAATAATAAAGAATATCCATGTTGTAGTATTTATTGTCCTGGCCTATGTTTATAACACCTGATAAAGCATCTCCCACAATATCTTCCTCTTCCAAACATTTTTCTTATAAGAAAGGAATGGACTGGGCTATAATGAATACATTTTAGCATTTACATTTAAAAAGTCAAATTTCTCTTCTCATCATGCCCTTGTCCAAAGAAAAATTCCCTCCAAAATTATAAGAAACTTACTTTAGACAAAAACTGTGGGGAAATCCAAGTGTTAGATTGCACAGAAATGCAAAGACAGGTGAATCTTTCGCTCTGCTTATAAACATTACCCTAGGGCTGTGGGTACCTAAAAACCCCAAACATCCCATTTGTAGTTCCAGCCTTAGAACAGGCTCAGTCTATAGCACGTGCATGGATAACCTGCTAATTTTTTTTTTGTATATACCCTTTTTACTGACCAGACAGGCACAAACCAAACAAAAGAGAACAAGGACGTATTTTTCAAAGCAGATTTTTGGGATAAAAAATGACTCAAATTGAACCACAATGCATTCTGGAATTCTTTTATTATCAGAAAACAAATTGGTTTAATTTTTATCTTACAAATGAAACATATTTTCATATAGACATAAAATATATACTGAAAATGGTAACTCATACGCACACACCTGCACTGAAAAACTTTTCCTTCCATCATTTCAAAACAAGTACTGAGAAACAGTATCAGGCTCTTTCTTTTGCAGATGGATAAGGCCAAGTATTTAAAAGAGCAAACACACACTCAGGCAGTGGCACTGAGCCTTACAGCTCCCTTACCCATCTACAACATCAGGAAACAAGCATGAGAGGAATATACTTTTTTAAAAAGCTCTCAGAACAGTGCACATGAGGTTACAAAAATGAAGACACCTACCAGTGCATTCTGGTTTCCTGAAGCCTTTTTTATGTTTCTTGCTGGCATTCCATGAAGATGACTACATCTACTCTGGAAACCTACAAAAAAAAAAGTACAAATTGATTTAAGAATATTTTCCCTACCACAGAACCAATAAAATTCACCATTACATATCAATCTATCAATATGAACTTTGTTTAACAAAAATGTCTTATTAGCAAACATTGTACTGTTGGAAATAGAATGCGAAGTGGGAGAAAGAATCAACTGTCATGAAATTTAACATTTCAGCAGCTATTCTTACTGCCATCCATGACCTAAACACACTTGGCAGCACAAGCAGAACACACTGAGCTACAGTATTTAAGTGATTATTACATCACCTGCAACTTCCTTATCGCTAGGAAATGTCGAATCTGGCTAATCTGCAGAGAGCATGCCCTTCAAAGCAATTCCAAGCATCTAGAGAATAAGCCTCATGAAAGGATTCAATACATTCAGCATGCAGAGTAGTTTAAAAGTGATTTCACCACTGCTCACATAGAAGATTTGTATTTGAATAGGAAAGGAGATCCTTGGGGCAGAGGAAGGTACAACAAAATTCTTTGGTAGCAAGCTGAGGTCTGACAACTTCAATCTTTGGACAAGAGTGGGTTCCTAGCTGTAAATGCAACCCAACACTGGCAGAGCTTACCACTGGTTACATTGGATCCACAGTAGTTGAAAGGATTTTAGAAATAAAAAGAGTACTTTCTAAATTACAATCTCAATCCATGCTCTAAAGGAATCATTTCCTCTTATATACCAACAACCTGGCCTAACCATAAAGCAAAGCAGATGATCACATTAGTCTTTCCAGTCTTTACATTAATGAACTTCTATAGAGTTCTATACATTACAGCAGGAACAAAATAGAACAGCAAGGTTCATTTTAAATAATATTGAAAAATTCCCAATGTAAACGTTGAGACAAATAAAAGAGCAAGCTATCAAAATGAGCTGTTTTCCACTTTCTGACTCTTCTAAGGCTTTGAGTTATTTCTGTCTAATGATATCTTAAAAATTAAACAGTTCAAGGAAACAAACGGGCCCAAGATCTTGTCCTCATCTTACATATTTCATGTAATCCACAGATATCTTTCTACTGTACCCAAATGATTCTACAACTTACATTTCCTTGATTGCTACTTACCTCTCCTCCCTGAGCGGGACATAAGAGGGAAAGTCCCAGTTAAGATACTTTCAAAGACTGGGTCAGGCAATTCTCTCTCCAGTTCTGTGGAGTCCTCTTGTTCCCACCATGGAATGACCCCTGTAATTCCACATGCTCCACCTGATTCGTTTTCATGAAACCAATCGCTCTGCTCATCATCACCTGTGTGAGGGCAGGGTGCCCAAATCCCCCCAAAAAGAGGGAGGAGCGGAGAAGATAAAAATCAGATATTACCACCAACAAATACTCTGACAGAATTATTTTTCTTTTGCTTTATAGCTGTATAACAATTACTCCTATATAGCAGTTTTATTTGGAAAATGTTTCTCAACTGCGTGACAAGCATTGCCATCAATGAAACATCATAAAATGTAATGTTTTAAAACCAATTTACAATAGTGAAAACAATAATAAACTAGTTAATCCTTCTGGCAATAACTGTGGGGAAATCCATTTAAGTTACTGCACTTTACATATTAACAAAAAAACAAGCCTTAATCTCCTGCAGGGAATTAAAAGGTATAAAACTGAAACTGGTTCTTTGCAGCTGATAATGGTATATAATTAGCTTAATTTCATGATTTGTATGGCTAGTAAAAGGGGAAAACAATCATGAACAGATGTGAGTAAATGAAGTTAATCTGATTAAATTCATTTAGAAATAAGTTTTGAAAAAGTTGATTTTAAATGAAAACTGACAGTATCACATGATTGAGGATTATACTCCATTATAACACAAAGATGGTCATTTTTACTGACAACATTCATCTATGTAGAATTTAAATACTTGGATTTAAATTAAGAAATAGGAAAAGACTGAAAATACAAGACAGAAAATCTGATCTTAAAATTACCTCATAAACACACTGGCAACTAAAAATAATTTTTTATGCTTGTTTTAAAACATGTTCTTTCATACACACCATCTAGTCTCAGAAGAACAGAAAATATCTTCAAAAGACATGGGAAATTTCCTTTTCTCCACCCAAAACTTAGATTAAGTATGTGATATACATTTTATTCTACTACAAACTATCCAAACCATGTTTCATTATTTCTACACATAAATTATTTGACCTTTCCATTTTTATTTGGAAATAAATTAAGCAAGATACAAATGTAAGATTTGTGAGACACAGATTTCAAGAATAAAAAAGCATTTGTGCAAAATTTCATTGTCACCCAATGCCATAGTGGGGAAACAGAAATTATAAAAAAACCAAAGCCAAAATTTCATGAAAAATGAAATCCAGCACACTTTCTCTACATAAACTGTTGCAATGTAAAGTATATTTGAGATCAAGCACAAGTGAAAATGTCTGTAAACATTCAATCAGGACAAGTACTTCTAGAAAATACAGAATAATTAAAGCCCTTCACTGGTCACTTGCAGCTGAAATGGGATCCTTACACTTTTAATGATCACTACTAAAAGCAAAATTAGCAGAGGCTACAGAACAGGAACATTTAGATGGAGAAAGGGGAAAACAAAGGTGAAAAGTGATACATAGGTCAAAATAAGATTGAAATTTCTTTGCATTCCTGAAGCATTTCAGCCTGTTCTCCCTATTCACTCTAATCCTCATTTACAGCTATGACATTTCACAAAGGCATTCACCATTAATTCTATCCTCCCTTTGTTACAGCCAGGCATGGGCTTTTTGGAGGAACTCTAAGAATACTTAATAGGGACACTGGTGGTGATGGAAGGAGAATCACATCTTTTAATTAGATTGCTCTGTGGTTCAGAGTTAAGCTTGAAATCCTTTGTTTTGATTTTCCAAATTTTTACATTAGGAAACACTTTCCAAAATTTCCTATTTGTTAAACTTTGTCTCTATATTTTGTCATGAGAGCTCCAGACACCTTCTCTAACAATAAACACTATCAGGAGCTCAAAAGTAGTCTTCTTACACATAATTCATCCATGGAGGTAAGCAGAGAATTCTGAAATGGGGGTCCATGACGAGTTCAGGGACAGAAGCTGTAAGAGGCAAGCAGTGAAAGCAGCCTTGGAAGAAAGCTGCAGTTTAAGACTGGGTTGGTGGAATGCTCATTAAGGCAAAGAAAAAAGCTATGGAAGGAAACTGTTATCTTTGCTATGTACCCAATAGCAATTCTTTGGGGAAAAAAACACCATATAAGATTACTTTTCCTTTTCATGGAACAGGTATGTTAAGCAAATATCTGTTAAGATACCTTAATTTTTATGCTATTATACACTTCCCTAAGCATTTATCTTGCTTACAGCCAAAGGCAGACTTCAGATCTGAACCTCTTAGTCTTTTTTCCACATGACAGCAGGATCCAGATATGCTTGGTATTTAGCTTCCTTGTCTGTGAAATTAAACAACTTTGAATCCTCTAAATATATTAAATCATATTATGACCTTGAGGCAAGCCTAAGCCTATTACTAATATTCTGATCCAGGGGAGCACTCACAGGCATTTTGCTTACCAGTTGCTCCATCCTGAAGGGATGCCACTTTCAGAGCCAGGGAAGACCACTGCATTTAATTCATTCCCTAACTCATACATATAGGCAATAAAACACAGAGGCCTCCCCACTCAAGAGTTTGGTAACCAAGCACTTGGATTTTATCCTACTTAATTTGCAGCTCTCAAAAGGCAGCACAGTATTCATAGCAAAAGTGATCTCAGGAATACTAAAAGCTCGAAGCAACATTTTTGACTTCCAAAGATTCACTACACTGTCCTTTCCTCCTAAGATGCTGATTCAGCACAGGACTACAGCAAATTATTATATTTTTCCAAGGTACAGGAGAGGTAGAAAAATCTCCATATCTCCAAAAATAGAGTCCATGCATCCTCCTAAATACATTTTTAAAATACATCAAACTTGTTTATGTGTAAGGTTAATGCTTCAAGGAACTACTTTACTTTACATTGAATTATAACTGCACTGATCAGTACAATAGAGTCAATTTAAGGCTCAGGAATGTCATCCTCAATCCTAAAAATTACTGGCCAGTTTCTGGCTTAATATTTTTTTTTAGTTATTTTTAAGTCAACCCCTCCCTCCAATTACTGTTTCCCTAAATTTCACTCTATATTATTATGTCTACATATTTATCTAACTACTGGTAGATGCTAAATTCTTTGCCTTCTTTAAGAAGTTTAGAAAATTATTTATGTGAGCTTCTGGTGGTTTCTCTATGGACACAGACACCTTCTGCATCACCAGCAGTATCACGTTCAGAAAAACTTCACCTGAATCTTACTTTAGCTAAAGCAGTGCAGTTTTACAACAAACTTTCCACTGCACTAAGAGAGATTTTTGCCCCTCTTCCTGTTTCCATTACAAAATGGCCAGATCAGGCTCAATAGCAGCCAGTAGGTGTGCTTTGCCTGTAACAACCACAACACACTTGAAGAGGTTACTGTGAAAAGTTTGGCATCAGTGTCCTACAAACACCATGTGATACTGTGCTGCTCTGTTATCCACCAACCTGCACAGGGAAAGCAAGAGAACAGGGTCTGTGAATACCTTCATTTCCAGGACCAGTCTTTCTAGGTAAAAAAAATCCCCCACTGCTAACAGCTGTAATAATAATTTGGAGATATCAGGATATTCACTGTAACACATCCCAGGAGTTTCAGGAAAGCATAAGCTGAAGTTACCCATTCACAGAAGAACACTGTATCTTGCTCTTTGTGCTTTACAGCTAACTTGACAAAAGATACACATATAAAAGATACACTATATAAAAGACATACTATATAAATATTTATCATTTCAACTACTTAGGTCATATGCAACAACTTCATATTATTTCTTTTTCATTTGCAAAGACTATAAACTTACTTGCCACAACAGTTCAAACCTGGTGTGATTTCACTTTGCATTGCACACTCCATTTCTTTTCTTTATGGAGAAACACACCCTGTCACGCGCAGCTACTGACATACTGTGCAAGGTCCAAATTAGTTCCTCACTAGAATTCTTCTACTGAATCAGGACTGGGTCATCTTCATAAAGGACACAGTAATGAATATATGTTTAATCGTAAAATAATGAACAGCTATCTTTAAACGCTCAGCCACATCCACAGCGGAACTGACATTCCCTGACCTTCTCCAATTTTAACTGTTTAACACTTTATTAACATAATATTCCTTCCTACTTGCTTAGATCTTAAAGGACATTTCAAGTGCTGCATGCCATGATTTAAGAAGTCTTAAGTCAACTTTGAATTTCCCCAAGTGTACAAGTATAGATGAACCAGGAACACACAGTACGTTTTATTTGCTACACCCAAGCTATAAAGCTCATTAAAGAACATCCTTGCAATTCAACTATTTCTTCCCCCAAAACAGGATATCATCCACTAGTGTCTGACTAAAATAGTTTTGTTAACATTGTGTTGAAAGCTTAACTTTCACAGGTAAAAGTGCCTTTTACCTCAATAAAGCCTTGAAACTGCACGAAATCCTACTAGTCAGGTCTATCACAGAGTTGTTATTTTATGCTGCAATGCAAAACTAGACATTTTGGTTCAAAATTCTTGTAAAATTTTGTTACATCAGGCATAACACGGGTTGTCATTAAAGTTTTTAATAATTGCAAAACAGCCAAGAGAATACTACTTGGAACAAAAGGAAAAAAAGAGGAAGAAAAAAGGAAGTCATGAGGATTTCTCACAATAAGCTTCAGCTGCTATTCAGGTCTTTCAATTGCTTTGTTGGCAGTCTCTCCTACTTCCATACATAAGAGCCTGATAGAATCACAGCATTCTGTTTTTTTTCCTAACTATTAAATCTTACCCCTAAACTGCCCAATTTGAAAACCTCTGAAGAAAATACAACCCACAAAAAGTCACTTGAGGTTTGTTAATAGTTCAGCAATACCTTCTTCCCTGACTGTACTGTCACTAAACATTTTCCATGGTCTTTAAGCTTTTGCTGATTAAATCTTCAGGGTTTGCAGTGTTTCACAGAATAAAAACATTTGCCACATTGAGCCTGCCAAAATCAAGCACCAATTACTTCTGCCAGAAGGAATTACCACAGTGGGACAGAGGACAGCAAGAGAGCTGCTTGTGTCCTCTCACATGACCTAACGTAAGCATTTGGATAACTTGGAAAAGAAGGGCAAACAAGGCTGGACTCAGATGAGGACTTCATGGGAACCAAACAAATCAAACAAAGCTGTAAGACTGGAACAGAGAAAGGAAAAGAGTATAGAAGTTTTAAAAAAATGTTAGATGTACAGCACATATTAGAAGTTGAACAGAGGATTTTCGAGTCTCAATAATTTTCTCTTATCATAGCAATTGATGAGAATTAAAATGTATCTTGAACTCTCCCAATTAAAGCTACACCTGGTTTTCTTCAATCAAATTATAAAAATTGAAACTCTTCTGAGATTCTGTCTACAGAAGAGTAGGTACTGTAACAGAATTTATTTCCATATCCTTCCTGAGAAAATTTGGAAAATATTAAAGGTTAAATGACCAGGCACTTGAAAATTCATAACTAAATACTCAACTATATAATTAACTGGCCAAATGCTCCAAGAAATTGCTGCTTTAGTAATTTTCCTGTCTAGAATGTGTGTCTGAAAGGATGACTATGCTTTAGGAATTAATTAAAGTTTTATAAATACTATTTGTCTGCAATTAATGAGATTTATTGTGGTTCTTGATCTCAGAAACACAAAATGAACAAATGTTCCCCAGAACAGGAACCTCTCATCCGCTGCTACCCAAACTTCTAAGTGATGGCAGGCACATCATTTAAACCAAGTATTTCACCAGGCTACATTAATAAATCTCTGGTTCTCCACTTGACTTAGCAGAAATCTGAAGTCAGAAGTGCAGAAAATTTGAACTACAAATGAGATCAAGACGCCGATGCTCTGAACATAGATACAGATATATATAGATGATAAAGATATAGATAGATAACCTGGAGGAGGGACACTGGTAAGAAGGAATTAGTCTCGCTTTGAAACTACAAAACAAAACCAGCCATTTCTTCCCTTAATACATTTTCATCCTGTCCTCTTCCAGCTTTGTTTACCACATCTAGGCTTTTCGTTTGCTTCTATCAGACTGACTTCCTCCTTCCTTCACTCTAGTCAATTTTGCATGTGTCTCAGTTCAGCTACAAATTAACTCACAGAGATAAAATAACCTCACCTGACTTAAGAGACCACAGATCACTACTGTTACTAGTAGAAGGGAATAAGCATTATTAGAAAATCAATAATTTTGGGTTTGAAGTAGGATCTCTGATAGTACTTTCATGGAAAAGTCTTACAAAACCAAAGCTACAATGCAGATTTATAAGTATCTCAGTTCCAATGTGAAGCTAACAGTCTTTAGATCATACCCACAAAGTTATTAGTTCAAAGGAGAGACTGAAAAAATAATGTTTTGTCATGACAATATTCTTTTCAGGCTTAATTATTGTTGGGTTTTTTGTGTTTCAGAATACTATTTCAGGTCTAATGCTTGAAAATTGAAAACTGAAACAAGATTCAAATATCAGACAAAACTAAGAACTACTTTACTGTAAAGAGCCAACACTAAAAAAGGTTATACCACAGCACTGAAAAAACACAATCAGTCACTGATCCTTCCTGTCTTCTCTTCCCACATAATCTATAAGATGACCAGAGAGCAACTGAGATGTTTTCAGTCATATTATCCAAAGATTTAAATAATACAGTTCAGGATTTAAGGATAGAAATATTGGTAGAAATATATCAGAAGGGTACTGGAAAAACATATGCAGTTAGGAAGTGTGACAGGTCATCTTACATACATATGGAGAGAACAAATGCTTTAAAAATTCCAAGTCAGAAGAGAAATTCAAATAGGGAAGTAAAAGCAAATCTTTTTGACTCACCTTATACTTCAAGACTTAATGCATTGTAGCACTGAACTTAAATCAATCTAAATCAATCTAAAATTTAGGAAAGAACCTAAACTCTTTAGAAACAAGAGTTAGCTCAACTGAAAACAGATACTCAGCCTGAGAGGTACAGTTTGTGTAGCATGAGTTACCACTGAACAAGGAAAGTAACACTTCCGTTACAAGTAGGAAAAATCTTCTCCCTACTGAAGATAACCCCAACCCCCACAGAACCAGATGGAAATAGAAATTTACAAAAAAGAAAAAACCCCAAACATTCCTTTAACCTCATTTTGTGGAATGGGTCAAGATTTGTTTTCTTGCACACATTCAAATAGTCTTTGGCAAACTGTGTAAGAAAATACCCTCTGTTACCATTAACTTAAAATTTCCAACAGAAAAGCAAGTCTTAATTACTTGAGAGACTATTTTTGTCTTATTTTTCTATCCTGTCAAAGACAGTGAGCTCCTACTCTATCAGAGCATAATACAGGTAAATGTGCTGCAACAAAGACTAAAGCAGACAAAAATACCAACCTCTTACTTCCATCCCCAATAGTTTTATCACAGAAAAACACGTGAGAACATTATGCATACTAAAGGAAAAGTTTCAATCTTCACTGCATTTCAGATTAAAGAAATTTTTTTCAGAAGAGAGATGTTAAACGGCTCTAATCTCAGACTTAGACTGCAGAAAAAGTAGTTTGTTTGAAATTACTTTTCAAACAAACTAGTGAATGAAAAAGGACTATAAAATCCTGCCCTATCAGTTTGGAGGAAAAGAAAGAAAAAAGCCACCTAAAGAATAGCACGAGAAGTATTACAATCAGTGTCTTGTCATAAAATTGGAGGAACTGAGCAATTAATATAGATGATTTTTAGGAGATGCTCAAGTTTTAAGTAACTTCATCATATTACAGAGACTGTTTCTCAATACAGCTTTTGACTTAAGTCATGTATTCAAGACACCCTCTGATAACATTAAAAAAAAACTGAACAACAGAAAGCAAGCTATACTTCCACTCAGTAAAACAGTAATAGGGACTGAAATACAATAATTAACCTATGAAATAACTTGTAACGCTTACAGAATTTCAACTGATGTGCTTTGAGGGGTGGAGAAGGGAAAGATTGTTTCAATACCTTGTCTTCCCTCATCATTGGTAAACAAACCAGCATCACTGCTGCTCAGACTGCTGGATTCACTGTAATAAGAGAAAGAAAGAAACAGATCAAAAGAACAATTGATCTTTCAGTCGTAAAATTTTAAGGAGACAAGGCTGTGCTCAGATTGATCTTAAGCCCAACGGAGATCGGAGAGAAAATGGGATGATTTTTTTTAATCAAACTGCAAATATCCCAGTTCCATTAACTACAAAGCGTATTATTTTTGGCACCATAAAACCATAGGAATCTAATGGTACCCTGACAGTAAGCCAGATGTGACTGCAACGAGGTGCTGACACAATTGATGCATTTTATTATCTGCTTCCATCAAATGCTCACTGCTCCCTTCTTATGCTGTGCAATTCAGCTTGATCCTGGAACACCACTGCTCAATAAAATAGGAAAAGTCTCAATCAAAAGCAGCCTAAGCCTTCCTTCAGCACATGAAATATAAAAGTCTGAAAATTGAATTACCTTTCTAAACATCATTTGCAAAAATTCTGGAAAAGATACTGCTTTAGGTTTCATGACATACTACTCAGAGAGAACAAAAAATGTTTATAACAAAGACAGCCAATTAAATCAAAATAAAGGTCACCCTGAAGAAAATAAGCATGATTCATGATCATAAGATCAACAACAACAAAAAAGCAAGGTACAGTTTACTTTTCTATGACTTCCAGTACGGCCTTAAAATTATACTGTGTGTATACAACATGCACACACGTCTCTAAATTCAAAACCATGAGTGGGTATTTAGTTCTTTGCTGTGTGCACATTGTTACATACAATAATCCACCTGTCTCTAAATAGTAAATCAGACTGGTCTTTTAATAACACAGATCGCACTTTGTTGAGTTTCACATAAAAGGACTTTTCCCTAAACCCTTTATTCCACTTTTTATCAAGAGAGTTCCTATGTTAAAGAAGTAATATTCTCACCAAAATTTCATCACATTTTACTTACTTTGACATGTAGAACAATTTGAAAAAAAACCCAAACACTTCAGTTCAGCAGACAAATTCAAGTACATTTTATAAATGTGATGGCTACTCTTGATGTGCCCATACAAGCCACTCACAAGAACTTTATGTCTGTTTACCTTTGTACATTTATTCATATTACAATTTGCATGCTGTTCTATACTTGAAATCAACAGTTTTCAATTATTTCTATTTTTAATAAAAAATTATTTTTATTTTTCTATCAAATAACTAGTACACTTGAGAAAATTATTTCCTTTTAAATTCTAATTTCTCACAAAAGCAACTCTTGGGTTTTTTAATATATGAATATATTAAGTATATAAAATTAATCTTATTTTTATTTAATTATAAGCACATATATATGTTTTTTCGTATCCTCCATTGGTAGGCATCCCAACAGGATTTGAAACACAATATGGTAGCAGGTGACACAAAGCAGTGATTGGGTTTTTTAAAACATACCTATATATCTATATATAGATATGTACAGACATAGATCTGTTTTAAGATTAAGTTGTCTTAATCTTTGCTGCATCTTGCACTTATCCAAATGATCGATGCATAAGCAACACTTACACTATATCTTATACATAATATAATCAGAACAGACTTAAACACTTGCACAATTGCCCCAAGCAGAAGAAAGGTGATGTGCATGCAATGAGAATGGAACCATCTTCCATGAAGGAGACCAAGACTTGAACTTTCTAATATTATAAATTCTAGTAATTCCCTTTTAGCAAGCATCCCATCCTCACTTTAATTAAAACACAGACTATTATAACTAAGGCTCTACTGTCCATAGATTTCATTGTGCACAATTTTACATCATCCATTTCGAAGGAAAAAAATCCCTTCTTCATAGATTCTTCTTATCCATTTATTGTTTAATTGTATGTTTTAAAATAAAAGTCAGGAAATCCTTTCAACCCTGATATTTCAGCCACTTTCCCTACCAAAATTTCCAATTTTGAGAACAGTCTCCTTCCCTTTTTAAAATAAGATATATCAATTGTGAAATAATTCCCACTGAAGGACTACTAATGATAATCACTTAAAATTTTTGAAAAAAATTTTAAGAAAAATTAAAAAATTCAAACTAACACTGGCATATCTATGGTTAGCCACAGCATTCATTGTTCTCAGGCCACAGTCACATTGGGCAGGGATTACAGCTGAGATAATTGCTAGATGGCAGTCAATTCACTGAATAAATTCAAAACCTCTGGAATTAATACATTAATATCTAAGTACATTAAACCTGCTATGATGGAATATATTTGCAGTTTTAATATAATTTTGCAGTGTATACTGCTAATTCCTTTGCTTTGTAATGAGAATTCCACTCTCAGCAAGACTTCCATGAAAAAGGAAAAAACCCACAGACTTCTTTTAGTCCTATAAAACAGTGTGGGAAAGCAAAAATTTGAAACGAAGAGCTAAACTATCCAAAAACGTTTCACATCCTTATTTCTACACTTATGGAAACAAAGAAGAAGCACTTGTCACTTGCAGTTCCCATGACTGACGAGCTGTCTGGTGTCTTGGTTTCATAGGAGACACGGGAGCTTTGTGCTGTCCCCAGGACCTGACCAGCCCCTGTTTTCCCCCCTGGCCTCGGTGGGTGGTGCCTCTGAGCTTCACTGCTGCTTTTTCAAAATAGGCAATTGAGATTTCACCTCTCTTTTGTCACTTCAAACACAAACAAGTGCCAAAGCCTGTGGGAATTAAACAGCACCCAGAACTTGACACACTGCTGAATTTGGCTGAAGTTGACCAAAAGCTGTGCATTGAGGATAAGGATGGATAAGCTCTGATCACTAAAATCTTATTTCCAGTGCTTAAAACAATCCTCCCAGGAAGTCATCTTTGGGATCATTTAGATGCTGATATTTCATGAGTTTGAAGACTCCTTCTCCAACTTCTGAATCATGCACTTAAAACCTGGTTATTGCTGTTTGGTGTTTGAACACTCATATAACAGAGATAAACACTGCAAAAGAAGTGTCACTTAACATTTTTAATGTGCACTTCGAAAACACATTATTTTCAAATAATGTCATGTATACACTGCAAACTTCTGACTGGTTTTAGAGCCAAGCAATTTAACTCCCATTAAAAATTATCAGCTTTGTTTTGTTTCTAAAAAACTTCTAAAAAATTAGTCCTTTTTTAAAGAATTACTGAACTATTGCACTGAATACTACAGCACACATTGCATACAAAGCAAAAGCAACTTTGTATAGTTTTAATTCTTCCTCTTCCAGCAAGTATTGTTGAAGTGCAAATGTTATCCAAGATGTTTCGCTAGCTCTCTGTATCTTGTACAATCCTATCTTCCCTTTTAAAATCTCAGCCTTCACTTTCAGAACATATTCTTCTTAAGAGTTTGTTGGTTCTTTCAAATACTTCTAGCTAAACAATCTCTAATAAAGGCACTATTGCATCTAAGTAAAGTTATATTAAAACAAGTTAAAATTATGCACATACAAAATATTCTGATTGCCTGAGTATCACCTGAGAGGCCTAGATATGGCAGAGTTCTAACCACACTATGAAATGCAAGTTTTCTAATTCAGTGATTTCAAAGCTTTCTGGTACAGCTGACCATTGTAAGCAATTCAGTAGAATGACAGACCATCACTCTACCATGTGCATGAGCAGAAAACCCTATGAAGATGAGAATGGTTTTAAAGACTATTTACTGGGGCCATAGACAAGTATTTGGAGTACGACTTGAGCAAAAGCAACATTTGAGGTAACAAAACATCGAGCATTTTGAAGAGGAAGATCAGCTTGAGAAAGAAGATTCACATTGACCTGATCAGCTCAGTTGTGGAAGTCTACAAGAGAATATTCTTATTGATCTCTCCTCTCTCCACCCAAAAATTAGCTATAGAACTTTTGAGTTGAAGAACAGTCACCCTTGTAGCATAACAGAACCTATTTTATGAATAAAAATTGCAACAAGACTATGGAGATATGAAAAACTATGCAATGGTTCCTGGTTTGAAGGAAATTTTTAAACATCTGTCTTTAGGTCCCAGATTTGGAGGAACAGACTCCAAGTATTGTCAAAGAAAAGAGAAGTTTTCTAAAGGCTTCCTGACAGCACAGACTCCTTCCTAACTTGCATGTCAAAGGGAGATGTCTGAAGTTACACTGCCTGCCCTGAAGGATGAGTTCTGCTCTAGTAAGTAACATGTAAGGAAAAATGTTTAAGGCTTGGGATTTATTCAGCTCTTTCAGCTGCTTCTTGTTCACAGGTGACGGACAGAGCTAGTATGTAACAAAAAGACTCAGGACTTTTCTGACTATCACTGGAGTTAGTCACTTAGCAATGCTGCTGTTATTACAGTAACCCATCTGACTGCTCTGGTCAAAACCACTCTCTGCATCTGGATTCTACCTGTTCTGTAAGAAAAAGGCTTAACAGTTCATGGACAAAATGTCTAAAAAAAACAGGGACACAAGTGCCATCAAGGAACTGATCAAAATTATATCTTTCAAGATGTCTCTGTCTTCCTGATGCTTCTGCATTCAGAACCTGGCATGTGGAATAAACAAAACCAGGCTTACCAGGCCCTGCAGTTAACATCCCCTGTGTATGGTGGAAAAATGACTTTTACCGTACTGTGTTGTCAAAACAGTACTTTGGAAACAATTACCACTGTAGTATGACTGCTGTCTGGAATGGATGGATGAGGTGTACTGCCAAAGGGTCATCATTCCTCCATTTTTCTAATGGTAAGCTCAGGTGTTTCTGAACTGTAAATTGGTTTTTGCATTTCGTAAATGATGTATATCCTTGGCAACCTGCAGACTTTTTATGCCCATGACACACCAGAACATACTGTCTAAATGGTGACTCTAAACACTGACAACCTTTCTGACAAATAGAGATAACAATCAAAGCACCAATGTCTAGAAATTGGAAAAACACTAAATTCTTATCTGACAACTGTTACCAGTTGAAATACCCAGAAAAACCCGTGTTATTTGTACGTGTATTTTGTCATTCTTTATCTTGAAACAATTAGAACGTATTAGTTCACAAAACTGTTTTCTTGGTTATTCCTCTGCTACATCATTCTATTTTATGCTGAATTCCTTAACCTGAGCAACTAATACATAAAAAACAGTAGATATAAAAAAATTAAGAGAAGTTTGTTAAAACAGATACTATTGATTCTAGAACTTTAACTCTGGAATCAACAAAAAATCTGAACATTCCCAATACTAGCAACAGTAATAAAAGCAAACAAATATTATTCAAAGTTTCTGTAAAAAGAAAAAGAAATAATAACCTGTCACTCATGTTCTCATCTGAGCCTTTTTGCTCTTCATATTCCATTTTGTCCTTATTTGCTTGATTCACTTCTTCATTTTCTATAACTACTCCTTCATCCAAGATTTCTGGACCTTGTCGAGCTGCAGATACTTTTCTTTTTTTCACTTTGCTCTTGGAAAACTCTTGGTGCTGGTATGATTTATTGTTATTGTCCATTTCTTGATCTCTGCTGTTATCCTGCTGTTGAGTTATTGCCAGTGCATTAGAGACTTCTGATGGCAGATCTATTGCCATGCGTTTTACCTTTCTCCTCCTGCGCAAAGTTCTGTTCCCCAAACTGTCCACAGCCAAATCCGGCTCGTGCCACAGAGGTCTTTTGCCTCTAATGTTATTTAAGTTTGAGGAAGGCCTGCGTTTAGCAACCAACAGCTGGTCATCAGAATCACTGTGGTCTTTCTTGGTAGCATGATTCTCCCTGTAGTCTTTGTTTGATTCCTCTAAACTGGAATCGGAGCCTTCACTTAGGCAGTGGCCAGTCTCCCAGGGATGATGGGTGGTAAATGAACGTCTTTTCCGTCCCCTCCTTTTCCTTGCCTGTCTCTTTAGAAGACAAGACACGCTTCGAGAATGATCTCCAGTGTCAGCAAAACCTCCTCTGGCTTGCTCTGAACTTTCTTCCAGTGCTGAGACCAGATCATGAACCAGCTCCTCCATAGTCCTACTGAAATGCCTATAGATTTTAAAGGAAAAAAACAACCAAAAACAAGAAAACAACAAATGAATTAAAAGTGCTAAGCATAAACTACAACAATTTCATTTGGCAAAATCATTTTAGTCACTTCACACAAGGTAGAGTAATCTTTACAGGATGGCCATTGACTTTTTCTGCCAAGAGACAAAACGTTGCCATCCAGTCCTACAACATTTGCAGCACGCCAGCGTAAGTTCCCTTTAAAAGGTATCTTCCCAACCTTCTGTCTTGGAAAGAAAAGGCAGCCAGTGGCTTTCCCCATTTGTTTCTGGCCTCACTGTTATTGTTTGGTTTTAATGAATCTCATCACATTTATATGACTGTCAGGGATTCCACACAGCAAGAGCATCAACAAAGAGCATTCACTCTAACTACAGGTAAGGAGCACATTTTAAATTTAGGAATGGAATGGAATATATAATATTCTCCTTGATGTACATTAATGTGTTCTGCTTAAGACTTCCATTATGATGAAATATTTTTAAGGATGATTATCTTTTAATGCTGCCTAAATGCCAAAATGAAGTTAAGACAGCAATTCTTGGATAATATGACTTTTTTCCTAATAGCAGCTAATTCTGTCTTTCCAAATGGCTGATATCTGTTCGATTTTTAAAAAATATCCATTCAATGAAGCTATATGAGGTTGTGAGAATACCCAGCTACAGATAATTCTAGAGAATTAAATGAAAAGTTTCCTACCACATGTAGGCACTTCCATCCATAGAATTCCACGCTTGCATAAGGAAAAAAAAAATCCCTAAACACGCAGTGTCAAATTAAGGCCTTACCCTTTTAGATGTTTTGCTTCTTCCTCTTCAGATTTCACTAGCATTTAGCACATCTTTAACTCGGTATGCTTCAGTAAGTTCACCCGTGCATTACATGAATGTAATTACAAAAACATTAAATGATTGCTGCTGAACTCTAATCCTTCTCTGAAGGCTGTGAACCTTCTCTATAAACACAGCAATCAGACTCTCGTATCAAAACATCAGAAGACCCCTTTCCTTGAGGTAAAGCAAAGACTAATTATCATGCTCGCTACTACATTGGACAAACTGATACATATGGAAGACATTGTACATTCAGTAAATTATGCAGAGGACATTTAAAAGCAAGACTCTTCACTTTTTTTTACAATGGCTGGTGGCTCCTCTATTAATAGTTTTCTACACATACTCAGTGGTGCTGTAGATGTGGAGAAAACCAAGACAGATCACAGACAGCTTCCCTCTGCCACAGCACAAACTCCAACATCAAAGGTAGCAAAGAGTGATGGCTGAATGGGCAGTCTAAAATATTAATAGAGGAATTGAAGAACATGTTTAAAAAGAAATCCAAAAGCTCATGAAATATCTTACCTAAACAAGTTATATATTCACCTTTTAAACCATTTTCAGAAATACTTACTTTAAACACTTCAATTGCAAGAACAATAAAAGCACAGAAAGTGGTAGAAATAAACTTATTTTGAATTCTCGAAACTGCTGTGTCACTTGCATTTATTTCTTTCTGTCCTGATGTAACCTCTAGTCATATTACTCCCTCTTAATGTTTTCTTTGACTTTTAGTACAGCAAAATTATATTGTCTTGTAAATGGTGAGACAGCTCTGGAAAAGTGCTACACTTTCTCCTTAATCCATCTGGTTCACAAGATGCTTAAACAGATGCATTAGCCCATGTTTTTCCATGGCTACAGCTGCAGTGGAGGGCACTCAGCCCTTCAGCCTTCCTGTTAAAACCCCATGAGAACAGGCATCCTCAGAGGTGCATGTACCAGAAATGAGATGCACCTGAGATGTAAGAGGCTCTTCTGCACTCATTTAACAGAAGCCATAACACTTCAACGGACAAACTGCAGCACATTGTAGGTTTAAAGCCAGATTTAGTTCTTCGAATGAACAGATTTCTACTAACCTGCCAGAATATGAACTAGCTTATATAAATCTCTTGCAGCCCATCCTCTTAGTGATCCTGCAGCACAAAGCAAAAGGGAAAGAGAAGACAGGGACACTAATGCCTTGCACCATAGTTTATGATTAATTCCCTCAATTCAGTATCCCTAATCTGTATGGGTAACTATATCACTAAAATCAACGTAGCCCCTAGAGTGGTCACACCAATTTACTCCAGATAATGGCATGAGTATGGTGGTAAAATTGCCTTAGTTCCAAAATACTTCAAGATCAAACACAACATATCCAGCTCTGATTTTTATACCTGAATGAAACTTGCCCTGAATTCCTCCCAAAATACTGCAATATAGATGGTGCCAGAGCAAAAGATGTAACTCAAGAAAAGTGAACATCCTCAAGTGTTTTTGAAGTAAAGGGATAGCAAGATTCTTAAATGACTCTGAGCAGTAAAACGGCTTTACTTCCAGCAGACTGTGACTTTTGAATATTATGCACTCCTGCAATTAATCTTTTCTACTGAATATCAAGTCTCTTAATTGCAACTCCTGAATTAAGATTTGAACAGGGCAGTGACCTTATATGCCTCAAAAATTGCAGCCATGGTCCAATGTATAATATAACTGTATCATAACTGCATCCCCTCCTTTGTAGATCAGACAAATTAATACTTTAATTATTTCAACATGCTTCCTTAGGATGATTACATGAATTACTCAATCAGTTTGGGACAGTGCAAGCTCTTTTGCAATAGATTGAGAATGCAAACACAAACCACTTCAGCTTTCTATTCACTTTTTACTTTCAACATGCCAGTGGTCCACACTTAAACTCCTTCTCCAGAAAACCCCCAAAATCTCTTTTGCTTAATTTTATAGGCGCTCTCATTTCTCCTGCTATAACTGAAGAAAAAAACCCTCAAAGGTAGCAGCAGCCAGACAGATTTCATACAAACAGTTCTATCCCCAAAATTGAGGAGCATATTTCTATTATGGCATTATTTATCAGATAAACTTGGTTTTGAAACTTTCTCTATTGTTTGCAACCAGCTATCAAGCTTGTATTCCAATCCTATGAAGCAATTTTAATCATTGCTGCAGATGGAACTGTAACAAAAATATTTGCATTTGAAACAAGTTGAAAAATAACTACAAGAAATATTAAGAACATTACCAGTGAGTATCAGCAGTGTTCAGTAAGACAAGAAATTTCAAAGGTTGTAACAATGAATGTAGAACAACATATTGAGGTACATAAAATATTAAGATGAGCCACAGTTTAGCACGACTCACATAAGGCTATAAAAATGCTGTTACAGCAACAGCCCACAGCTAGCAATAAACTGTAATGTCCTCACTAGGAGAGGATCCTACTTTACTACAAGAAAAATCTAGTTTGCCTGCACTGACCTTTACATTTATCTGAAGCAATTTTAATGTAGTTCACCAAAGGCTGATCCGTTGCCTCTCTAACCCTTACCAGAACAGAGCATGTAAGTCCTCTTTGCAGGAAACACCACAACTGCTTTCACCTATTCCAAAACAGATCACACAGCTTCTGTTCAGTATTAATATTCAAACTGAAAATCCTAATAGAAATAATGGGCATTCACTTCTATAGTGAAAATTAAGTATCATTTGTGTTCACCTCTCACCTAAAGCACATAACAATGTAGAACTCTGACTGCTCGCAAAGTATTTAACAAACACACAGTGATGGAAATGCTTATTTAGTTGAACAACTCTTAAGGAGAGGCATTATCTCTTGCCAAACCAACAGCTGGTTAACATTTACTTTCTAATTCTATACCTTTTCCTGTTAAACAGGACTGGGGCTTCTTGCAGCTAAATTTATGCTGCATCTGTGTTTCATCAACTCCAAAAAGAACCATGAGTTTTGCTTCCTTCACAAACCACCTTGATCACAAGCTAAAAGCACAAGAAAAATCAAATAGTTCCTTCAACATCAGGATTACAAAACCTGACTTCCTATAATCTTTTCCCATATGGATTCTCTGATGTCTTATAATGCTGCTGTACCCACACAGTACCTTTATCTTCAGATAGGTACTAATTTGAATCCCATTTCTCCAGCTCAGAAGTTATTTTCACAAAGCCTTAGAAGCACTTGTTTGGAGAGCTCTGCTTTATTAATGAGTGTGACTGAAACTTGGATTGAAGAGGTACAAGTATTTGGAGAGAGCAGCACACGATAAATCTTAGTGCCTCACTTGAAGTATTTACAGATTGAAAAAACTATCATGGTTCTTGGGACACACAAAGGGGGAAGCAAAACAAAGCAACACAATTAAGTAAAAATTATTAAAAAGCTGGCAAGACACTATGGTAGATTAGGAAATCACTGATGAATCTCTGTTACATAGAAGCTTATGTTTCCCTTCCTCCCAGGTAACAAGATAATGAAATGGCCTCAAACTGCACCAGGGTAGGTTAAAAAAATATTATATTAGGAAAAATTTCTTCATTAGGAAAAAAAATTAGGAAAGAATGGTCAGGTATTGAACCAAACTGCTCAGGGAAGTGGTGGAAGCACTGGTGAAAGTTTAAAAAAACATGTGGATGTGGCACCTGGGGACATGGTTTAGTGGTGAACATGGCAGTGCTGGGGTAACAGACAGACTCTGCCTCAGAGGCCTTTCCAAGCTTAATGATTCTATGAGCAGAAACTGAAGTTGTGCCAAGACTATTTAAACTCCCTGTCTTTAAAAACCCATCCCTAAGAGGTGGACAAAGCATCCAGTTCCACATCCACACCTAGTTATGTCCTTTGGCACTACCTGCTGGACCACCAGGTATGCAAAGCTGCACCACAAGCCATCCCTTCCATCCCGTATCAACCAACACTGCAGGGCATAAGTTACCAGACTTGCTGGAAATGTCTACAAACTTCTATATCAAATATGCAGCTCCCATATATATGAATGCATACATTCACTATCAGCATTTTACTCCTCCAGTCACATACTAGACATTAATTCTTGGTAGCAGCTCTCTATTTGAGAAATTTCTTCTGGAGTTTCCTTACCCTTGTACACCAGCCACAGGTTGTCTGATGGGTCTGACATGCTCAAAAGCAGCTCTGCAGAGAGGGACTAGGGGGTCCTGGTGGACAACAAACTGTCCCTGAGCCATCAGTGGCCTTTTGACCAAGAAGTCCAAAGGCATCCTGGGGTGCATCAGGAAGAGCATCACCAGCAGGTCGAGGGAGGTGATCCTGCCCCTCTGCTCTGCCCTGATGAGGCCTGGAAAGCTGTGTTCAGCTCTGGGCTCCTCACCGTAAGATAAGACACAGAGCAGACTCAGTGGAGGGCTATCAGAACGATCAAGGGACTGGAGCTTCTCCCTTCTGGGAAAGGCTGAGGGAGTTGGGCCTGTTCAGCCTTGAGAAGAGAGGACTGAGAGAAGACCTCGTCAGTGTCTGTCAGTATCTGAAGGGAAGGTGCCAAGAGGACAGAGCCAGGCTCTTATCAATGGTTCCAAGCAATTGGACAAGAGGCAATGGGCAGAAATGGATGANCCGTAAGATAAGACACAGAGCAGACTCAGTGGAGGGCTATCAGAACGATCAAGGGACTGGAGCTTCTCCCTTCTGGGAAAGGCTGAGGGAGTTGGGCCTGTTCAGCCTTGAGAAGAGAGGACTGAGAGAAGACCTCGTCAGTGTCTGTCAGTATCTGAAGGGAAGGTGCCAAGAGGACAGAGCCAGGCTCTTATCAATGGTTCCAAGCAATTGGACAAGAGGCAATGGGCAGAAATGGATGAAACTGTAACTTGAAATTACTTGAGGTCACTGGAGTCCCTGGGAGGGGTTACTTGAGGTCATTTGGGGTTCCTTGAAAAGGAAACCCCAGTTAGCAGATGCTGCCTTTGAACTTTGTGGTTCATAACCTCCAACCAGGATGGCAGAGACAGCAGCCAGGACAGCTGAACACGGGTGGACCCACCATACTCAGGCCAAGGTCTCTAATGTCCCAGAGGTTTGAACTTCTCAACTGGTGGAAAAGGATAGGAGACCTTGGATATCAGCAGCCATGGACAAGGACCTCTAATGATTAATGGACTAATATGAAATGTCATTGTCTGCTTTATTCTCTNAAAGGAAACCCCAGTTAGCAGATGCTGCCTTTGAACTTTGTTGTTCATAACCTCCAACCAGGATGGCAGAGACAGCAGCCAGGACAGCTGAACACGGGTGGACCCACCATACTCAGGCCAAGGTCTCTAATGTCCCAGAGGTTTGAACTTCTCAACTGGTGGAAAAGGATAGGAGACCTTGGATATCAGCAGCCATGGACAAGGACCTCTAATGATTAATGGACTAATATGAAATGTCATTGTCTGCTTTATTCTCTGTATTTACTTGCCACACCTGGTGGAGGGACTAGACATGGAAAAATTGAGAGGGCATGTTTCAAATGTTCCACGGTTGTTAGAAAGGGTTAAGTTAATAATAACTAGGGTTTGTAAAGACAAATTGAAAAATAAGAAGAGGAGGGATTGTGAGGAAAACTGATGTCTTTACAAACAATTTGATGGGTGAANTCTAATGATTAATGGACTAATATGAAATGTCATTGTCTGCTTTATTCTCTGTATTTACTTGCCACACCTGGGGGAGGGACTAGACATGGAAAAATTGAGAGGGCATGTTTCAAATGTTCCACGGTTGTTAGAAAGGGTTAAGTTAATAATAACTAGGGTTTGTAAAGACAAATTGAAAAATAAGAAGAGGAGGGATTGTGAGGAAAACTGATGTCTTTACAAACAATTTGATGGGTGAAGGTGTGGGTGTTAACATCTTTGATATGGCTACTAACTCTGGGCAGCAGGTTTGCTGCAGCTCCTATAACAGACAAGGCTCAGCACAAGCCTGAGTTTCTGAGCTTTGGGGTAAAACAGTAGGTTCAAGGGGGGAATATATGGGAGGCATTTAGGGAAGGCTGAACCTTCCTAGTACCTCGGCCAGTGGGGAAAGGAAGAGGGCAAGGTGAGACCAGGAGTGGAGGATAAAAAGAGGCTGCACCCTCTGAAACCTCAAGAGAGAAAACCCCCCAGGTGTGTGCCCCGGTGGACTCTCTCCCTTTATTCAAATAAAGTTGTAGGACTCCTCTGTCTCCTTTTTGGACATAAACCTCTGGCATTCGTGGATTTTCCTGACATGAGGAAGAACCTCCTGTGCAGCAAGCACAGGACCAAGTTGGAATCTGGTCCAAGCACTGGAACAGGTTGACCAGAGAAAGTGCAGTCTCCCTCACTGGGAATATTGAAGATATTGAGGAACCATCTGGACACAATCCTGTGCTCTGGGATGAGCCTGCCTGAGGAAGGAGGTTGGACCAGATGACTCACTGTGACCTCTTCCTACCTGACCATTTCTGGAATTCTGTCCTTTACAATGAAAAGTACTTCAGGACTGATGTAATTTTATCACCCATTATACTGCTGATCCCCCTAAAAATTAGGGCCAGGCTAACTTGCAGTATGTACATCTGACTTTTCTAAAACTGCTGCTTATCTAAGAGGGCACAACAACAAATACTATCAGTCTACTCATATTTAACAGTGAAAAAGTGTTCAGTAGAGAGCAATGGCATACAGTCAGAAAGATGCTGACATGAACTACATTTAACAAGGCTCTAACACAAATGAATTGGTCAGCCAGAAATGAGATTTGGAACAATTTATCATGAGAGGGAGCAATTCTTGCAATCCCATTGCTGCCATTTACTGATATGCCTGCCCTTTTCAGAAGTATGACTTCATTAATTAATTGTCAAGGTGCAGAATCACACGACCTGTCAAATCATGGTAATACCCTAAAGCACCACAGTCACTATCAAAAGAATCAGAGTGCCCACAAGTATCCAAACTGCACACTATTCTTAAACTGCTACAGGAATTCACACTTTGAATGAAAAACGTTCTGCTTTGGAGAAGCTTTACCACCCAACGTGAAAAATTTTACTCTGTAGCTGTTCTGAACCTACTCACCTCTTTAAGATCTTAATGTTTTTAGAAAAGCACAAGTTCCTAATTTTCTACATCAAGTATTAGACATTGAAAAAGTATTTTCTTGCATCCCACTCAAACAGGCCTCCTTTAACAGACAGCTTCTGAAACAACCTGTGTAGAAGAATAAGAGAGCAGCTCCAAGGAGTGGTCAGATTTTTAATGAACAGCATTTCAATATTTTCTTCTGTATTGAATTCCTCTGAGCAGTGTACTTGCATAAGCAAAATAATTACTGTCTGATGACAATTATAGAAAAATATGCCTACACCTCATGCTGTTGAGGCTACTCTAGAATCTTCTGGAACTAAAATACTTTATGTAGACACAAAATAGTAAAATTTAATGACAAATGACAGGTCAAATAAACAGTGAAGACTTTGACAGAACACAGATACACGTTTGGAACGTCTTGGGCAATGTTTCTACTGCATGCAACATTAAATACTCAAATAAAAATACTTGTGCCACTGGAACATACCTCATTCTCTGAAACATTCTGAACTACAGAAAGAAGCTATATTTACACCAGGCAAATTTGGATGCCTAGCAACACCAGAAAACTTGTTATATAGCAAATAATTATCAGCTGGGCAAATAAAATCTGTCTTTGAAAGTTTTCTCATTTAGAAAAATGTAGAGAAAAATTACCCACAGGGAAAAAAATATGGTGGTATCAGCAAAAGTGGAGGAGAAACAAAGCACTAAACCTTTCCACTTCTCTTCTTCCCTATCCCCAGAAAAGAAACAAAGATGAAAGGAAATCTATTTCAGACCTATTTCAAACCTATTTCAGCTGGGAAATCTACCAGCAGGTTACCTGCATATGAAACATACCCTCTAGAGAATGTTTATCAACCTCTGAAAAAATACCCAAAAACAAAACCCCATCACAATCTTCCTTGCTTCCATTAATGAGTGAAACATAAGAAGCCGCACACACCAGTTGATACCAAACATATCACACGATACCCAACATTTCAGGAAGAAAACGAAAGGCTTCCTAGCTGGTTGCTTGGAACATTTTGCTACCTCAACTCTCTCCACCACCAGTTTTAATATCTCCACGGCCCACTAACAGAACTACTTACAGTTACTAACAGAACTGGTCTTTTCTATTCTGTTACTCAGCCTCCCTTCCTTACAGTGCCATAATACAAATAATGAGGTCTTTGAGGTCACTATGCTAGCATAAGGAATTACATAAAACAGTAAATCTGTCAACTTTTTTTTTTTTT
>VWZU01003343.1:253241-311540 GCA_013397095.1 Sterrhoptilus dennistouni
GAGAGGCTGGAGGTACTCCGGGAGGAGTATTTCCTTGCGAACAGGTACTGGGGCCGTGCCGGCGGTGGGGCGGGATGCACCGCCTTGTGCTGGGCCGGAGCGGACGGGCGGGCGGGCCCCGCTCTCCGCCGGCAACGAGCTGGAGGCATATTCCCTGGAAAGGGTCCTGTCCTGGACTCCTCGGTGCAAGGGAGACACCGAGCTCCTGGAGAAGGTCCAGTGGAAGGCGATTAAGGAGCTGGAGCATCCCTCTTACGAGGAAAGGCTGAGGGAGCTGGGCCTGTTCAGCCTCGAAAAGAGACGAGTTAAACTCCTCCGTGTCCCTGCGGATGTGAAGGGAGGGAGTGACGGGGATGGACCAGGCTCCTCTCGGTGATGCCAAGCAACAGGACAAATGGCAGTGGGTAGAGAGAAACTAGGTGCACTGCAAGTTCAATCATAGTAAGAGTTTTACTATGCAGTGACCGAACACTGGAACAGATTGTCCAGAGAGCATGTGGAGTCTCCCTCACTGGAAAATATTAAAGAACCATTTGGACACAATCCTGTGCCCTGTGCTCTGGGATGAGCCTACTTGAGCAGGGAGGCTGGACCAGACTGACACACTGTGGTCCCTTGCAACCTGACGCACCCTCTGATTATAGGATTCTGTGAAACTTTTGCTCTAAAATCCCTCCCGAGAGCACCAGCCCTTGTTTGTTCCACAGCGATCCCAGACCTGGCGGCCGCAGCGCAGCGTCTTTAAGGGGCCCGTTCAGACACTGAAAACATTGAGTGTCCCGCTCTTCCCTCGCCCCCCTGCTAATTTTGAGGGGAAAGGAGCCTCTGGAAACTCCTGAAACGCTCTTGAGCCTCGCAAGGTCCTCCCTCTCCCGCCTGGGGACCGACCTCCTTTCCCGGTCCCGCTTCTGGAGCCTCTGCCCCGCCCTGGAGGCGAAGTTATTCCCTGGGCATTCCTCAAAGTGCGGCGCGTCCGGCCCTGCTGGCGTGGCTCACAGCTGTGACACTGCCTGGATGTTTGTCCTCTTATAAGGACATTACTTTTTTCCCCCCTTTTTCTTCTTCTTTTTTTTTTTTAATTTTTTTTAAAAAAATTAATTGAAAGATACCAGCTCCGATCTGTTACCGTTGTCCTCACCACCTGGGATGTTTTGTGCCGAGTTTTCTGACTCTCAGAATAGTGGTGGCTAACTTTTCCCAGATCAGAGTTTAGGAAATTAAAAGTTGTAAGGCTTACTTAAATGTTGCTGAGATTTGTCCTGTAAATGCTTTTATTCAGCTGCACTGCTGCTGTATGTGTAATGCAAAAGCTCAAGCATAAAAAACCACCAAACATGTTTAGCACAGTTGTGATTTTTTTTCTTCACTAATTAATGAATAATTTATTTTTGAATCTAATTACAGCATCATTTGCATGAATAACAAAGCTCTGGAACATCAGTAAAAGTTACAGAGATCAGGTCCTGCCTGCATGTAAAGTGTTGTGTTTTTCTGTTCTTTGCCTGAACTTTTGCTCATACTCTTGTGGCTGTACACACAGCAGTTCACTAAACAAACATCAGTTACAGGAGGCTATGCTTGTATTTCACATATTTCAGGTTAGAAAGAGCAGTCTGAGCCCGACTTGGAAATCCATTGGAGGGCAGCATGCTTGATGTTTGGGGATTTGTTTTTTGGCAGAGCTCTCCAAAAATGAATTGTTTCCCTTTTAAGAATGGGCTGTGATCTGCCTGTCAGAAAATTCAGATTTGCAGCTGAGAATGCAAATGAGAGGATTCAAAGAGTCCAGTGTAGCAAAAAGTTTTAATAATGTTTTTCTGATCTTAATAGCATTCCTGTTGTGCTTTATGCAGAACTCTATTTATGTGAGAGGTATGAGGCGTCCTAAACTGGCTTTTTAGGGAAAACATCTTTCTAGGGAAGAATTTGCCCAGTGATGCCACAATGTAAGGATATCACAAGCATTGAGAAACACCCTCAGCATGAGGATTAGAATGTACAAGATCCATTAATTCATTCTCTTAAGTGTTACACAATTTTATCACTCTACTCATTCAAGAACCTACTTTAATTTACTCTAGTATCTGTATGTCAGGTGCTTGAGTAGGCCTTTTGAACTTTCAGTACAGCCTCTGAGAACTATCTGGGACTCTCAAGAGCTTAATTCAAGCAGTATGACAACTGTGTAATCTAATCAAAAGGGCAGATACCTGCTTGAGAAATTTACACCTCAAAACACTTCTGCTGGCAAAGGGCAGCAGGAAGTGTTTGTTGAGCTATCCTGTGAGAAAAACAAGTGTGTTGTTGGTTTGCTTCAATAACCTTTACAAGGATTTCTACCCCATCCTGGCCAGGCAAGACTGAATGCCAACTAGAAAAAACTGTCAGGGAGTAAGAGAGGAGAAGGCTTCTGCTCTTCCAGAAGACTTGTCATTGCCAAGTGGGTAGGACTGGGTTTGGAGCTGGCACCTCTGGCATAGCCAGCCCCACATCCCCTTCATTTCCAGGCTGTAATTGTGGCTGCCTGTCCAGGGCCAGATCACTCATACCCTTTGGATCAAAATCATCTTCCTCTAAGTAAAAGTATTACAGAGGTGTCTGCTTCCTTCAAAGACTAGGAACCTGTACAGGAAAGGAAAAAGAAAACGCTCTAGCCAATTTTGAAAACAATTTATTTTGTGATTTTATGTAAAAAAGCCTGTTTCCCAGAGTTTTCAGGCACTGAGAATGTTTGATGCACATCAGACAGTGAAATTTTGTGCCCATTTAATGTGATTTGAGAGCACATGATGCACCAGATGATATGAGTGGAGCTAATGTTTCTTGATCTCTGGTAGTAAATCTGCCATTCATTTAATTTTCAGAAATATAACGAGGATAATCCTAATTTATCAGATAAACAGTAATCTTGTTGGTATTTACTGAGGCAATTAATGTTGACATGAAACTTTGTTAGTAGAGCTAATTAAGAAAATGAACTAATAGTAACCTAATCGTCATTTTTTTTGTCAGATGTAACAAATAAAAGAATTTGGTGACTATGTTTCTAATAAAAATGGGAAAGAATAAAATTCTATGGAAATTAAAATTTAATTTTAAGTTCAAAGACTTGAGAGTTACTGATGTTTTGAGACAAACAGAAGAAGAATAAAATCTAGAGATGATCTCATAGCTGAGTTCTACCCCTCAGCATTGAAAGTCATAATGGTAGTGATTTCTTCCTGAACTCTCTGAAAAGTCTCTTCCAGACTAACAATATATTTCTTTTATCTCTTTTAGATTCATGGATTTCCTTACATGACTGTTAGCTTTGTTAGAAACACTGTAGATTCACAGTTTTATACAGTTACGTGATTTTTGTTGTAACTCAGGCCTAATTATCATGTAAGCATTATCCACATATTTCATCTGCGAAGGAAAAAGTCCATGTGAAATGTTGATTTGTATCTAAGTATTGTATGGGAATAAGAAACATCCACTCTCAAAACTTACGTCCTTCATGAGCTGCAATATTCTTTGTTACCTTCATACTATGCAACTAATGTAAATTATATTTTTCTGCACTACCACTGAATTACGTAGAATTAAAAGTGAAAAACCTGGTGAAAAGGATCACAAGCTACAACAATAAAACATATTTAGAATAATGTTTTTGCTTTGGTTCCACATTCCCATGCTGAGAAATATTACTATTTTTTATATTTTCAGCGCTATAGATGAAGACAGAAAAGCAAAGTACAAAGCTGCTGTCAAGATCCAGCGCTGGTTTCGAGCATGCAGAGTCAGAGCCTATCTAAGGTAATATATTAAGCCTATCTTAGTCCATTTGAGAGCCTATCTAAGTCCATTTAAACTTAAACCACTTAGTTTCAGTGTTGAATTTTTAAGTTTTTCCTCAAAATTTCTCATGGTATTACTTGATTTTAATAAAATTGGAGGATTGGAAAAAAAAAAAAAGGCAATAACTGTTACCCAGTTTTTCAACACGATTAAATATATGCTGTGACATTGTAAGAAATAATAATTTTTGACTTTCAGAACTGTATACAATTAAAAAGGCATGATGCTAGAAAGCATTATCTTCAGAATAGATACACAGTATTGTTTAAGAGATCTTGTTATGACTGGAAATAAAAGAAACAACCAGATGTCTCTTGGATATGCTGTTTCAGAGACTTTTCATATAGAATTGTAAAACAGCCTGAGTTGGAAGGGCCCACAAGTATCTTCAAAGTTCAACTCCTGGCCCTATACAGGGCAATCCCAAGAGTCACACCTTGTGTGTGAGAGCAGTGTCCAAATGCTTCTTGAACTCTGGCACGCTTGGGCTGTGACCACTTCTCTGGGAAGCCTGTTCCAGTGCCCAGCCACCCTCTGAGTTAAAAACTTTTTCTGATACCCAGCGTAAGTCTTCCCAACACAGCTTCAGGCCACTCCCTTGGTCCTGTCACTGGTCACCAGAGAGAAGAGATCAGTTCCTGCCTCTCTGCTTCCCCTTGTGAGGAATATGTAGACTGCCCTGAAGTTTGTCCTCGGTCTCCTTCAGGCTGAACAGACCAAGTGACCTCAGCCACTCCTCCTGTGGCTTCCCCTCAAGACCTTCCACCAGCTCTGGAAAATGCTGTATCAACACTGGACTTGATCTTGAAGGCAGTTTCCAACCTTAGTGATTCTATGATTTAAAACATTGCTACAAATTTCCTGGAAACCATGGTTGGTCCATTCTCTCAGAAAGCCCTCTTCCATGTTTTGTGTCATAAGCCAAATTGGCCAAACTCATCTGCTCAAACTTCTGTATCTTCATAAAAGAGGAAACTTCTGTATCTTCCTCATAATTGAGGAAGAAGGATTGTAACATCTTCTAGTTTGACCTCTTGCCTGTTGCAAGTAATTGTACATCATCCAGATCTACTGTATGAAACCTGAAGAGTTATTAGCTTAAATAGCATTTACTACTTAATGGCCAATATTTCCCTCGTAGTAAGATAGGCTGCAGTCATTATGTGCACTTAGAAGAAATGTACTTAAGCTGTACCACAGGACGTTCGGATGAGATATTAAGAAAAAAAAATTCAATGAAAGCGTGATTAGGCATTGGAATGAGTTGCCTGGGAAGATGGTGGACTCACCATCTCCTGGAGTTCAAGATGTGTCTGGATGTGGCACTTGGGAATATGATTTAGGGGTGATTATGGTGCTGCTGGGTGTAGAGTTGGACTAGATCATCTTGAAGGTTTCTTTCAGCCTTGATTGAATCTATAATTCTGTGATTGTCTCTGGCTTGCTTAGGACCACAGGCTCAATGTAGCCAATTCTCAATGTTCTGAATTACCCAAAGACTGCCTTCATTGAGTGGAGTGCAATGCTTATAAAATTCAAGTATCAGTAGGTTTGGTCAAATAGTTAAAAATGGTACAGCAGTGAGAAATGTTGTATGTGGCAGAAAAAATTCTGAACTGATCCAATTTGTTAGTTAAAACCATGAAAGTTTATTATGCAAATTAAATTTGTAAGGCTTTTTCATTGAAGTGTTCTAATAGTACACTGGTAAGTTTGCAGTAACCCATGTTTTCAAAAAAAAAAGTATGTGTGTATGAATAAATATATGTCTATATAAATATATGTGTGTATAAATAAATATATTTAAATATAAATAAATAAATGATCTGTGTGCATGTGCATATGCATATATGTGTATACACATATATCTTTATATGTATAAAGTATGCTTATAGTCATACTTTATATGACTACATCATTTGTATGATGCATAATACACTATGTGTTATTTGTATTATTATAAAAGGAAAAGTTAGGTCTGAAGTCTGTAAAACTAATTAATTTGTTAATATGTTTCATTTTAGACATCTGAGCCAGATGGCGACTTTGATACAGAAGTGGTGGAGAGGTTATCTAAGAAGAAAAAACTTGAGAGAAACAGTGGAGGTAGAAAAGTACTTTCAAAAATTTTGTTTGGTTGTTATACGTAGAATACATATGAATAATTCATTCACTCATCATGAAGTTAAAATGCCGAAACTCAATCCTTTATACGCACGGACACACTCTTAACTTTTCTGTAATGAAAAGCACCATTAATTTCAGCAAGACTACTCATAACAGTCAAGTTAAGTCAGTGTTTAAGTGCTTGCAGCTCTGGAGTATTGGTCCCCAAATCAGCAATGAGATCTGCTCATGCAGAAGTCTGCCCACATGATGCTAATTGCAGAACTGGAGCTTTACAAGATGCTTTTTCTTTTTTTTTCCTGGCAGAACTTTTAATTTTGAAAATAAAATAAGCCAATGTGTCTACACATTGCTGTTTTATGTTTTAGTGGTTTAAATTTCTTACTTAATGAACCTTGAAGTATTTGAGGTTTTGCCTTAAGGCACACAGCAGATCACAGTCAGACTAATTCCTGTGATGGACCTGAAGAGAGCAAAAGTCTGTGATAGCACACAAGCTAAAACCTCTGATAAGAGGTTTAGGGGACTAAGAAGAAAATAATTTTACATAAAAATATGTGGTTTTCTTCACAAATTTATTGATTTATGTTACTGTTTTACAATAGTGTTAAACTTGTAGTCATTTATTCTTGATTAATTTGGTTAAATTGCTGCTTTTAAGTCAAAACAGACAATTCAAGAAGTAAAAAACCAGCTATAATAAACCATATATTACAGACCAAAGTTCATATCCCCTACTAAACTATGTTTTCAAGTAGCAGGACTTGTGTACCTGAAAGATTATTTATTTTTTTCCCAAGTCTATTATTGTTATGATTCAGGATGGCTCAAATAACGATACATAAACCCTCTAGTTTCTTCAGAAGGCAGTATAGTGAAAGTTTATTGGGAGGCACATCCTTTTATACACCTGTTTTGGTACAATGAATATTATTGGTCATTTGGAACAACATCTCTTGACTGTTTCTCACAAGTAAAAAACAAGTTAGAAAAAACAGCACTTGCTAACAGTCTTTCACCTTCCAAGGATTGCTTTTGATTCCTCCTCACAATCACAGGCCAGAGTGGGAAAGCACTAAGTTCCCTCAGGCTCTGCTGCCTGATGCCTGGGATTTTCTCCCTGACCAGAGTGTCAGCACCCACAGTCTATCAGTAATCTATGTAAAGATTTTCTCTTTTGCAATTTACCAACTGGCTTAACTAATAAACGATGAGCCGTCCTTTCAGTCTGTGGTTTTCACTCATCTTGTAATAGTAATTCTTGAATACAGAGCAGATGGCTGTGTGGTTGCATTGGGTTCTGTTTTGTATAAACTGGGACTTTGGATGAATATTGTTCCTGACTTTGAGGAAGGTTTGTTTCATCTAGGAAAGCTACAGTAGAAGAGAGACATGATAATCTATCTTAAAATTCGTTAATAAAAAGAAAGGATCTGTGCAGTCACTGGGACAAGGGAAGGGAGAAATCGATGTGATGAAACAGATCTCCTGTAATCACAAACCTGAGAGACCTAACATCATAAACTCCCCTCAGATTTCTGTTCTTGAATATGATTCTGAAAAGTAAAGTAAAAAAGTCTTTAATCAACAAAACGTTGTGCATATTTAATTCTTCAAATAGACATAACTGAAAAACTTGCCAAATCTGAAGTCTGTGGAACAATGTAGGACAAAAAATTCTGCAACTTAATACATACATTCTAAATCAGATCATGAATTCATCTAATTTCTGGATTGCAGTACTTATCCAGTGCTAGCCAGGGCTCTAGAGGAAGAGAATCTCATTAGAAAGCTTACAAATTTTACAGCAATCAGCACAGGAAATGATCTTTTTCCTTCAAACAGTACATTTTGTTCTTGCCATCTCTTTGATTGGAGAATACTAAATAGGACAGCTTGATTGGAAGCCAACCTGAGTACCACACAAGTATCAGATAAAAAGGAACATTTTACTCCCTTTGGACTGTGGTATTCAGTATGTTTTGGGGGTGGACTTAAATAGAAAGTGTGAGTTAATAACTTAGAGTTGTTGTTTTACTATATTTACTCAATTAATGGCTGAATTTGGAATATGTAAAAAGCAAAATCTCAGCACCTTACCATAACTTTCAAGTTAAAAGATCAGGCAATGTTTGCAATGAACTCTTGCTAGTAACAGTTGTAATAACTCCTGGCTATGAAACACAATGATGCATTTGGCATTATAGTTCCTTAAATACACTGGTCACTTTAAAATTTGTCTGCTGATAATGATTGAATTGGTATCTGCTGCCAGCAAACAAGGCAAAGCATATGCACAAAATACCCATGATTGCTTGATAATAAATCATTTTAATGATTATATTCAAAATTGTGAAATGTGAATGGTACTGATGCGGAAAATAACAAAGGCTGAGGCTCATCAGATTGGCTGTCCATATGTGCCTCACCACTAGTATTTCATTTGCTTCTCCTCAAGTGCCTCTTCCTTTGATTGTTAAGACATATATTTGGAAAAAAAACACCCTAAAAGCCCTAACAACAATTGACACCATTTATGTGATTAAAGTTATGTGCCTTTCTATTCTAAATATAGGGGATTTGATATAAAGCTTTGTTTCCTAATTAATCTCAAGCTAAAATTAGGAAATGGTCTCCTACAGTTTTATTAATAACTTGGTTACATTGTGTTGGATTCTGAAAGGAAGGTATGAATTTTAGAACCAGGCAAATGCCAGAACATGAAACAAACTTTGCATCATTGTTTTTTTTTACTATTTTCTCAAAGCCAAGGAATCATTTGCTAAAGCAAAGGGAATTGTAACATTTTATTATTATATGAAGCTGGTATGCATGATGGCCATCTTTTCAGTTTACTTTGGAAGGGGATGCAGTTGAGAAAAGTGAATATTTTGTGTCATATAGTTTGACGCCACCCTGAGTGATTTACCTTCAAGTCAACAACCAGTTTTAAATAGTTCCAGTCCCATAGGAATTAGGCAAATGCCTATTTGCTTTACAAAAGCCTCCCAAATACATCATGATCCCACTAGCAATTTAGACCATGTGTTGCTTCCTTCTCTCACACTGGATCTCACTCTCAAACTCAATCAGATTCCTGGTTCTCTTTGAATTTGTCATTTTGCATTAACTCTTTAAAGCAAAAGAAGACACCAATCAGAGCATATTTGTAGATGATCCCCAAGCATGGTTTTAGTTACAAAACATATATATATATATAAGGCTTCAAATATGTTTTGAAAACCTACATTTAAGATAAGCTGGTAGGAAGGCCTGTATATTAACATCAGACTTCATGACAAAGACAAAGACACCTTGGCTCAAGAGTAGAGGTGGCACATGGATGAGATGGGAAAGTGATTCTTTCCGGAGAATCAACCTGGCAGTGTCACCTTTGAATTAGCACTTAGTGAAAAAATGAGGGGCAATCCAATGGGCTGAACTGCATGAAATTCCACTTAAGCATAAGAAAAGAGTCTTCTGGACAAGCAGGGCCCAGTTCAGGAAAAGATCTTTTGTTTATTAGGAGAGCACATAAATGTAGACTTGGGTTGAAGCACTAAATTGACTTTGCTTTTGTGAATAGCAATGAACACCTTCTCCATCATTTGTAATAGCAGAACTTTCTAGTAGATATTAGAAAACAGAGGACAAATCCATTTGCAGAAGAAGATAGATGGTGACACAGCCTTTGGCTTTTGGTACAAGAATAAAGTTGTAAGACAGTTGCACGAGCAATTCTGTGTTTGGGAGACTTGTGACTTAGAGCAAGAATTGAGTAAAAGCAGGAACATGTAACTTCCTTCTTTTTTTGAGTGACCCTCTTCAGTGGTGGTAGGGTAAGGCCTGGATTCCTCACACCTTAGTGGGGTGTGCAAAATCAGCCCTTAGTTGCCACTGACTGTCTCTGTAAATAGTAGACAGAGTTCTTCAATACTTGACCAAGCTCAGAGTCAAAATGGTCCCACATTGTCTCTCGGTATGACAGGATAGTATAAAGACCATTAATGATGTTAGGTCTGCAGTTTATTTTCTTCAATGAAATGGGATGCATTCAGACCTAAGTGCTCACAGCCTCATAAACAAAAAGGTGTAAAATTGTTTCGTTTAATCGTTGATGGACGGAAAACTGATGAATATTTTTAAGCTTAGGAACATTTTCAGCTTCCATTAAAATGTATTTTATCTATTTGGTGGTGTGGCAACTCTTATGCTCCCTTCCAAAGAAAGAAAAGATGAGGTGCAATCCAAAATTTTATCAATTTGATTGAGAAGTTTATGGATATGCTTAAGTCAGGCAACCATTATTTCAATCCATTATTAGCTATCCACAGTTAGTATGACTCAGTAAATACTTATGGAGAATAAAGGGGAGAGAGACAGTCCATTATTTATTCTAATTTGTAAATTTGGGGTAGATTTTCCCTTGAATATATATATATGTGTATATCTATGTGTATACATACACATGAAACTTCTTTGAACTTTAACAATTCTGCAATTTTCTTTCATGTAAGAAATATCTTTTGTACTGTTTCCATTATTAGTAGATTGGTATTATATTAAAGCGAGCATTTAAAATGCACCTTAATTAAACTGCAGGAATTATGCCTTGCTTAATGTAATGAAGAAAGAGAATTTAAAATGAAGTAGCATCATTGTGTTCATTTGTAAATAACATATTGCAGCCAACTGTTTCTTAATTGCCCAGACTGTTGATAAATAATCTAGTCCTGCTGCTCTCCACAGACAATTTGCTTTGGATCAGACTAGGCAATTCAAATAACACTAATTACAGTGAAACCCTTTTATAGTGAATTCCTGTTTGCCATGGGGGAGAAAATCACTATATCAGGGGAAAGCACTTTTGCCTTTGATTTGTGTCTAAAACATGAGAAACACATAAAAGCTGCATGTTGTGCTAAATAAAGGACATACTCTTGCATTCAAAGTACTTATATTTTACTTTTTATGATACAATTGTGAATTATGTTCATTTTGCATTTGTAATTAGAGGGCGGAACAGATGTGAAAGCTTAGTTTAAAGTGATGTATCCATTAAAATAACCTATGCTGCCAAGTGATTGCTTAGTATAATAGGGGATTCGTTCACTATGAGAGGAATTCTACTTTATTGGAAGGAAACCAGGACTTCGGGAAATGTTTTCTATATCAGGGGATTCACTGTAACATGGTATCATTGTATTTATGATTTTATGATGTTAAAATGAATATTAAATGAAACAAAATTCCCGACGATTACTCAGGAGGCAGCTAAGTACATAACATTTAGTACAGATGGTTGGAAGGCACAATTTTGCTCCATCACTGCATCCGTATCCTTGAACGATTTCGACTGAAGACAGCATTTCTCTGAATTTTTCATTAAACCAGACATCTTGAAATATGAATTCCTTTTATGTTTCTGTGAGTTTTGGCTAAAAGAACCCCAGTGAATAAATCATACAATACTACATGTCACCAGCACTTGTGAATATTTCTGCTTTGTTATTCTACTCTCAGTAGAGCACCATTGATTATCAAACTCAGCGGAGAGCATTTTATGATCATATATCTCCATTAGCTCCTAGTTTGACTACCATAGATTTTTCTGGTTAAGCCTGCATTATGTATTAGGAAGCCTATCTCTTCAATATAAAGTTTGATTTTATTCTCTCTAAGCCTAGAACTCTTATTATGTATTATGTATAAAGATTCTTATCTTTCATATGTAAAAATAGCAGGACTGTCTTTGTGTAACTGAAATATATGCCATCTTTTTTTTTTTTTTTTCTTGATTCACAGAGAGCATATTTTATTAAGAAGCTGAAATTCTACAATGAAATGGCTGTCAGGGTAAATATTTCTTCACTTGTTAAACAAATGAAAAGTCAATTGTGCTCCGAATTTGCTTTTAATAAAATGAGCAAAGCAGAATAATATACATTTGATTGATATGCTGATGGCAACAGCAGGAAATACTACATAGTTAAAAATTAAAGTTACACTGAGTAGTCAGGGTTGTATTTGAAAACTGTAGCTGAATTTGAGGTACCTGAATGTTGTCTTGCCCCATTTAAATGCCCGTTGGACCTTATCATGTATGATACTGATAAAACACCCAAACATTCTATCTGCCAGTCTTCTTACAAATGTAAGAACATTTGTTCTACAAATTTAGGCATGTATTTGCAATTCTGACAAACTACAGGGCTTTTAAGCTTGTTGATGTGGCTGTGCTTTTTCTCTTGTTAGTACATGACATTTGATGTTTTGGATCTCAAGAGTTAAGGAGCACAGGACAATTCCATTGCTTAAACAAAGAGGTGGAAATGAAATGATCTCATTGATGATATTAGGAGTGAATTTTGCTAGATGAAGAAGAGTATATACAGACCTTGAACTTCAATGAATCTACGGCAAATAAAGTTTGTTGTGGGCAAAACTGCAAAACATATTTAACTAGAAACTCACTTGCTTTGTTTTCCCCTGAACTTTGAAACTGCACTTAAACAAATATGTAAAACAAATATGGGAAAAACATAAAAATAATTTCTGGGATTAAGTCTTTTTATGTTGCTTATTTCTTTTATTTTGTGATAGAAAACTGCTTTACTTTACAGGTCTGTATCTTTTTAGGCCAGGCACCTTACCTTTTGAATTCTACTAAATGTAAGAATATGGAATGGAGATTAAGCCAGGGATTAACCCAGGGAAACTCATGTAGAGTAAGAGGATTCTCAGAGTGGATTTTAATTTTGTGGCCTCTCTGAGTCCAGAATAACTCAGTTGAGAGATCTGTGCTCATCAGGTGTTTTGCTTAGTGCTGGTTCTCTCAAAGGCACAAAGTAGCCTTATATTTGGAGCATGTTAAAAAACTGAAGGTGTTTAACAGCAGTTTAATAGCTCACAAATGCACCTTTTTGTTGTTGTTATAGTTCATTCCTTACTTAGCTATATTGAAAGTATTTTGCAATGGATAAATGCTGTTTACTCATGCAGCTGAGATCAGTGAGAAAGCATAAGATGTAAGTGAGCTCTTAAAAGTTGCTTCTGTACTTCCAGAAGGCATTTGAAGACCAAATTTCAGAGGTAATTATGTATTCTAGTCAAATGGAGTTTTGCATTTGGTCTTTCATTTTTAAAAGAAATTGAATGTGTTCCCATTCATTTGTAATGGAAATATAATGTTGAATCATTAGGTGATATAAATCTTCAAAGTAGCATTTTTTCAGTCATGTCCTTTTCTTTAATGGAAATTTAAATCAGTAGAAAACAATGGAACAGATCTTTATTTAGTTGCAAATGTCAGAATCTGATTCTCTGCAGCCATATCTGCAGAGCAGACTTAAAATGCTACCAATCTTAAACACTGAATGCTTTGGGTTTTTTTCTGTCATGTGTTTCTTGAAGAACTAACCAAGGTCCAATAGCAAATCAGGCCTGTTGAGTTTCTGCATGGATGATGTGTGTTCAAACTTTAGGCTTCCTAAGCCGACAGCTCCTTATATTCACACATCATGAGCTTGATTCATGATTAATATAACTCAATGTTCTAAAAATGTAACAATAACTGTGTATGTTTTTCTATTTAACCACTTAGTTTTGTCTCATGCTATTATTAACTATTTATTTCAGTTTATAGTCACTCTTTAGAAAGGCAGTTTCAGTTTTGGTATTTGAAGTATCATTGGGGGCATACACATGCTCATAGATTTGAAGCCAGTCTACGTATTTTGTCCTTCTGGATTGCACTTGATTGTAATCAGAGCTATCAGTTTTACCTTTTAAAATGAAATCAGAGATCTTATTTAAATCAGTTTCCATTTCGAGGCAAAATATGATTCTCTCTCTTAAAAGATTTAAGGTTGCTGTAAATTTTCAGCAACAAAAGTAATCCTGTGGCAAAAAAAATCGCGAGCAGATGGCTTTTGATATATCAAGGTTTTGCCATTTGTTTTAGTGCTTAAAATAAACATTATTTATAAGACCACTTACATTTTGATGTTACTTAATGAGGAATATGCATCATTGATTTGACTAGCTTAAGAGGTCATTTAGAACTTGCCTGTTAACAAGCTGTAATCTGCTGAGCACACAATGACTTTGTTTAAAATTATCTGTTCAGTGCTGATCAATGACAATAATTGTTTTGTACCAATCACTGTTGAAACTTGCTAATTACTTTGAAGGGCATGCACACACTTGTCTCCTCTTTTTCAAGAATTTTTTAAACATTCACCTTGGAAATAAAAAGAAACGCAGTCGTAACATTATACTTCTTTATAAAAGCGGCATTTCAAACTTTCACATTGAAAATATGAGCATCATCAGAAGCTTTTGTAAAATGGTCTTTCCTAAAAAGCTTAATCTTCAGCTTTGGAATCTCTGACATACAGCATTAGGGAAACAGAATTCAGGCATAAAATAATTTGAGGCACAATGCAGTTTTTCTTACTTATGCTTCATTCAGTTGAAATCAGTGAGTTCATTCTGAACAGAAAGTGGTGTAAATAAAGGTAGAGTGCAGCATTTAATTGGTACACTGAGCCCATTGGAGGTAATTACAGCTTTATACAATTTGAGCCCTTTGTCTTTCAGTTTGAGTTTTGATCCTTTAACCCAGAAATATCCAGTTCCGCATTTATAACTGTGAGGTGAAGACTGTCAGAAAGAGTTTCAAAGGGACCATAATCCTGCATTAATGAGCACATTGCTATATGGGAGCCAAGTTGCTCTTGTTGAGAAATTTTGAAGCCAAACAGAAAAACAAAGCTAAGATCCGTATTCACATGCAAAGGATTTTGCTTAATCCCAGATCTCTGAAGGCATACTCATTCTCTGCTCTTTCTCTATTCCTTTTTAACCCAATAAGCTTGTGTATGAGAAGGTAGTGTTGCAAAGAATACGAAATTTACTATCACCTAGTGGAAAGCAGCATGTCTAGAAACCTTCTTGTTCCCAGAACTCTTATTTGTTCAGGTTATAACAATATCTAGAGGTCCAAACCCCTTTCATTAAAACAACAACAACAACAAAAAACCCCCCAAACAAACAAAAAACCTCCCAAAACAGAATAAAACAAAAACTCAATAACAACAAAACTGAACCAACCCCCCCTCCCATCCCACAAAAAACAACAAAAAAAAATCACTAACAAATAACAACGTGTAGATTAAAAAAAAATACAACTTTTGAGATTTGTTTCAAGTTTTTTTTGGGAAGGGAGGAAAATCCATGCTGATACACAAAAGGGAAATAGAAGAATATATGCCACTGGAAGTTAATATCCTTTTATTCTTAATAGCTAACACATACCTCAAAGAGTTACTGAAAGCTTTTCTGTGATTCTTATTCTCTTGTTAAATTTCACATAAAAGACAATCATAACTGTTCACCAAGGTGCCATCGATTGAGGCCAAATATTGGTTTTAACTTTGAAGAGCAGTGTTTGGGGGTTTGTGAATGCAAAATGGTGCCAAAGTATGAAATATTCAGCCCTGCTTTAGTTGGTCTCCTTTTAGATGGCTCCAGTAAAAGTCTGGAGGTGGAAAAATGCAAAAACTTTTGTCAGTTGTTACAGTGGTACAGAATTGGACTGCACTGGAACTGTAGGAGTAGAGAGAATTTTGCCTGTCACTGAAGAGCACTCCCAAGGCTTGATGATAAAGATTCTGAAATTACTGAGTGCGATGATTACTGATAATGTGGGCAATTTGTAGCTTTTTTTAATTTGCCTTCTTCCTGAATCAAACACAAACCCAATGACATTTCACATCCCCTCCCCCCTGCCCCCCGACGTTTTTTTTTTTTTTTAATAAAAAGGATGCTTATGTAGAAAGAGGTAGGCTAAGAAAAAAAGTCCAATAGCACAACCATATGGATTTCACTCCACTTAAAAAGTCATCCCTTGGTTCTGGAAAGGGAAAGGTTGATGTAAAGAAAAAAAACTTTCCTTATAGATACACTGAACTGTTTAAGTTCTTGAAAATTCTGATAGCTGCACGCCCACAGGAAAAGGAGGGTTCTGAGTACATTACAACATTTTGCTGTTCTATGCATTAAGATAAATGAAGTAGCTTCTGGATAGTAAAACTTCAAACTTCTTGCTTTTTAAATGTAGATTCTGCATTTCAGCTGTTATGTCTTTCAAGATTTCAAAGCTATAAAGGTCAAAGAGGTAGATGTTGGAGCAAACGAATCCACTGAACACTGGAAGATAGAAATTGGGAGACTAAAGTAGAAAAATATTGAGTTAAAAAAAGGAGACAAAATGCAATGAAGAAAGAATATTTTGCAGGAAAATTAATAATAAATTCAAGCATGGAGGAATATTAAATGGAGGAACTAGACCCTGAGAAGGGAGGAAAAGATGGTTACTCTGCTTTTCAGAGGCAGCGATGCAGAGTACACTGACCTCTTATGGCAAGGAAAATCAGGAGCAAGAGCAGCCCTTGGCTTGACTCAATAGAACAAGTTACATCTTTCACCTCTACATGTCATGCCATAGGGATAAATATAACTCACCAAATGGCAGTCCTGCTAGCTTTTTACCTAATTACAGAATCACAGAATCATTTAGGTTGTGAAAGGCCTCTAAATTAATTGAGTCCAAACTTTGACTGATCACCACCTCGTCAACTAGACCATGGCACTACCTGTCATGTTTATTTGTTTCTCAAACTCTTTCAGGGATTGTGACTCCACCACCTCCATGGACAGCCCATTCCAATGCTTATTTGTCCATTCTTAATGGTTACTTTGCCATACCCAAAAGCAGATAACTGGTATAAAACAGGTAATGATTGCAGAAACATCATGATTAGAATTTGAGCTTTTCTTCTCCAGGTTAGGCTTTCTATGTTATGCAAGAGAATAATATTTCTTGAGAAGAATGAAACTAATGTAAAACAAATTGACATGCATCATTTTACATTGGAGATGAAAGAACTGCAATTTATAAATGAACTTTCCAGAAAGTCTGATTCATTGAGTTCCTGGGAAGGAACTTTTATTCAGATTACACCTTTGCAGAGCGCAGAGGTGAAAGTGTTGCAGGAGATGTAGGTGAGGTGGTAACTCAGTGCTACAATATGTTACAACCTACACTAATTTTCCTCATTGAAACTTACAGGTGCTTCTACTTGGTATCACTTTTAAGGCAAGAGGTACTTGGGATATAGTACACATATTTGATATCCATACAAACTTTTGATTTGAAATATACTAAGCAAATATTTATTTCCTCCAGATCCAGAAAATGTGGCGCGGCTATTACGTTCGGAAGTATACCCATAGTTTTTATGCACTGAAGAAATACCTGAAAGCCGTTTCTGTGAATAACGAGTATGTCAGGTAAAGATAAAAGCTCCATGTGGTAAAGCATTCATTTGCTTTTCTTTTATTTCTAGAAAGTTTGTGGCACTAATTAAACTATTTCTTTGAGTGTAGGTTGCCCTTCATTATCAAATATATATATATATTTATCAGTCATCATTCTCTTTATCCTATGTCTATTCATGTTGCACCACATTCTGTTCTCACTTACACTGTTACGAATTCAGAATAGTTTATTTGAATTACTTAGGTGTGCTCTGTGTTTGTACTACTTTAATAAAAATGGATTTGGCTCTTCACCTATGCTCGGAACTCATAGGTTATTATGCCCTAAAGAGGTTTGTTGAACTAGATTTTTTCCCCAGTATACACAAGCTAACCAAAAATTTCTTTTTATAATTTGTTTTGAATCTGGATTATTGACAATGAATGCAAGGGCAGATTTGGATTTGAGTTTCATACATGAGCCATAATATGAATATTAATTGGGAAAGTTACTGGTGTGGATACAGTGAAGCTGATTCTTTTCATAGTTACAGAAGCCTGTCAGATTTCTTTCTAGAACTGTTGTTGCTCTATGTTCTTACTCTATTTCTCCCATTCATCCATTGTCTTTCCCTGTATTTAAGCTGAAACCTCTCTGAAATAGAGGTAATTATTTCCCTCTAGTGGATTTGATGTCCTGATCCATGACCATTACTCAGATAACAGTGGAAACAGACAAAATGCTGGGTGGCCATGACCATTACTCTCAGTGTAAATGAAAGCTGTTGGACAAAATCCATGCAGTGTTTGCCATTCAGAATGTTTGAGACAAATCTTTGCTTTCTCAAGCACAGAAAGATAAGGGACTCTAGTAAACCAGGATTTCTAGAAATCTTGTCTAAATCACATGGCAAAGACTTACATAAAGCAACATAAGTTATATATGAAAAGTTATATATGAAAAAAGCCAGAATTATCCAACTTCTCTGTATGCTGGTTGTAATGATATTATTCTTCCACAGTACAGCTGGTGCTGCATTTATCACAACATTATTTCTTGTGCATTACATTGTTACCTATCATGAACCATACTGATAGTTACCTATCTCAGATCTCTCATTATTCATTTAGTGTATTCCGTGCAGAAAGTTAGGTCACAGCTCAGCAAAACCAGACTTAAACATTCTGTTATAACTTCAATGGTATTTTCTTGATCAGAAATCCATGAAATATTCTCTCTTCTTGAAAAGGTAGAATCCTAGGAAGACTAGACCCAATCTTGGAAAATAAGTGAAGCCATTATTTCTCTGGCTAAAAATCTGTATCACTGGATGAACTGCAAAAACATAACCTGCTTCTCTGTTCATAATCATTTAATCATTCTTCTCCATTCCCTGCCTAAACCTAGACCATGGCTCATAACTTGTTGCTTGGATTGACCTTTGATGTGTGCTGACAAAACAAGATAGCAAGTGGCATTCCTGCTGCACTGTGAACATGGATTGTTTGGAGCTTTGTATTTTATTTCCCCACACCCACAACAGATCTCTACTAGGTATACCTAACTTTGGAAGACTGCAAAAATATTTGGTTTTCAGTACTCTGACATGTTGATAGAATTCTCTAGTATTTAGTTTAGGTAGTTAAAAACAATAAAGCCTATGCATTGTATACATATTTGAACCAAGAAACATTTCTGTGCTCTTTAACAAGTAAGATGAGAAGTATGACTTCAGGTACAACAAAAGGTGTCAAAGTTGGTCTGTGTGAGCTCTTATCTGGCAACTGATGTATTGATGTTTTGCTAATTTGAGTTCTGCATTCCAGAGTTCACAGAAATGCATATCTTTCAGGTGAAAAAAAATTCCATCTTTTCAGTTAAAAAAAAGTTAAAATTAATTTTTGGGCTAATTTAGACAAATGTTTCAGTTTTTATTTTTATTGTTTCAGTTTTTAAAATGCATGCATTCCCAAATGCAATCAAGAATCACTGCAGTAATCCCTTTACTGGGGTACATTTGAAAACTAATATGTATATCACCTTCAACATTCTTCTTATGAAATCTAACAGATGTTTAGTGAGGATTAGGTGTAGGACCTCAGCCAAACAGATTTTTCCTGTCATTGGGCTAAGTTGCTGCCAACTACTTTGGCCCCAAGGTGGCCCACTGTGTTTCTTATGTGGAATATTGAGCCAGGTGGAGGAAAGACTCTCCTCATATTTTCATTAGCCATCTCATTGGCTCTGGACAAGTATAACCTCACAGTTCATAAACATTTTTGCTTATAAAAATTATTGCAAGTGTGCACTGTAAAAACACAAGGAATTGTCAGAAATAGAAGGAATGCATTTATAAAATGGCTGTGTTTTATTAAGACATCAATGTTATGGAAATTTATTTGTTGATGGACAGAGAGACTGATGCACTGTGCACTCAGATTAGGCTGCCTTTGAGTGTTTCACATCTCTAGAACACCATAAAGCAACACAACATGGAACATGAAATAATGCATGTGAATACATGAAACTGGTCCCTGCCTCCCCTACAAAAAAAATTGAAAGATATTTTTAATTTCAAAAATTTGTTTAAGATTTGTTTTTTCTAGAATTATGATGTAATTCTAATTGAACTACACTGTACATTCTCTATCTTTTCTATTCTAGAGTAATACTGGCAGAATTTTTATTTGTCAACACCTATCTAAAATGACATTGCAAGTCCTTTTATCTTTTTGACACCAGAGCCAGGATTTGTGCCAAGTTTTCTGTCTCATTAAGGAGGAGCCTACATCAAATCATCCCTCACTCATTTGTAAGAGAAACTTCAGAGGAAATTCACATGAAACTTTGCACATTCTGTTAAGTTTCTTATAAGAATATCTTAAAAGAGTTTTTGACCAAAGTTTGTTTCCTTTTCATTCCTCCTTTACCCTAGTTTTGTTGAATAAAGGACACTTGTTTTACTAAGTGTTTTTTTCAACCAGTAGCCACATCTTTACCATTCAGCTTTAATACAAACCGTCCTTATTTAATAGCTGCCCTCATTTAGTAGCCAGACCTTTATCATTTGTCTTTAGTGTGAAAACCCCAGGAGAAAGTAAACTTAATAGAAGCTGCCCCAGTTTAAAGCCATAGAGGAATGTAATTAAGTTTAACAGAAATTGATTTAACAGAAATTGACCTAAAATATAATTAAATAATAATAGTCATATTATGTGTGAGTTTCCACTCTCTTAACAGACTGCTTATGGCACTCTTAGACTTAACAGACTTAAGGCACTGCGTTTGTACAAACTGAAGATAATGCTCAGCTTTATCTCCCAGACTGGCTAAATTCCTCCAGCATTCCTATTACTTCCCACTGCTATAGAACCACTAGGTCCGATGGCTGCTGGTGTCCCCAGTAGAGTCCCTAGGAGTTACATTGATAAGTGCTTGAAAGAATCCCCTCAGAGATGAAGAAGAACAAATTTGAACCCTAAACTCTGTCTACATAAGGACATACTCAGTTTTTTCTTAACGTTTGTACAGTTTAGCTTCAGTGATGAAATAGGTTCCTTAGTTCTGAGTTCTCTTTTGCCTGAAAGATATAGGAAGTTCTTAATGAAACAAGTAAGAAACTTGTTCTTAAATATGTATTTTACTACATTTTGTTATTTATATTTTAGTAATAAATCTTCATCTGTAGCACCCATTTTTATTTAAGTACCAATATATACTGTATTTTATCTCAATATGGATTAGTTGGATGGTTTATTTATAAATAGATGCATGAAAGTAAATTTCATTACTTCTCAGTGCAGTTAGTGTATTTAATTTTAAGGGAAAATACTTTCTTTTGAAACATTCTTAAAGCTGCATTTACCATCTCCAAGAGCTGGCTAAATGGTTACAAGGGGAAATATGCCAAAAGCAATTAGCATAGGCTATAACTCCATATGATGCATTAGAATTTTTTATGTGAAACAGTTTCCAGTCCATGATAAGCAAATGGACATCACTTCACATAAATTAGCATGCTGGTGCCATTACATCTGAAGAATTTATGGATGATGTCAGTTGCCCAACTGTGTGATTAACTTGCACTTCTTTGCCTAAGGTTATCTACACACTGGCCTTTAAACTATAGTAAAGGAAATTTGCTATATGTCAGGTGTGCAAGTAGAGATAAGATTTTGGGATGTATTGCTCCATTTACTGATGAATGGCACCATTTGAATTTTTCCCTAGGTACAGAACTGGGTAAAGATAGCAGTATCAGAAAACTAACAAAGCAGCGGCAAAGTACTGGCATTGGAGTTCTTATGTAACCAAGGCAGGTAGTTCAAACACTGACTTAAAGGTAGCAAACTAAGGCCTGAATCTACTTTTAATAATCGTCATAGTTTATGTAAGCATTGTTGAGTTTATAAATCAGAAATTTCACACACTTGCAGGATCAACACCAAATTCTTCCTGGAGAGCATGGCTTTGATCCAAGTTTGGCTAGCTGTTCTATCAGCAGATTTAGTTTCACAGTCATCATTAAAACTTCCAGGTCTTCAAGACATGTCAGGGAAATAGATAATATACAGCGATAAAAATCACTTCCCTGGCAATATGTATATTCACAAATCATTTGTGCAGCTTGATTTTTTCAAAACCCTAATGAAGAGTGAAATGAAAGAGTACCTACATGTTGCTGTTGATCTAATCCAATGTTTAGCTATTCTGTAAGTATGCCTGAGAATGCAGTATGGAAAAAAGGTAAGATTATCTTATTCTAGATTACTATACTATTTCTGAAGTGTATTTTCTTTTAACATGGCATGTACTTGACTTCTTAAAACTTTTGAGGTATGGCTATTTTCCATGGTGTGGACTTGAAATAAATAATTTTTTGTCATAATAATATGAGGAGAACTTGCTCAGCCTCCACCTGTCTGCTCCTTTTTTATAAAGTCCAGGTGCTGGCCATTTTCTCAAGTGTCAGAGTGTTTTGAAGAATGTATATATTGTCTTATAATTCAATTAAATTGTTCCTCATCATTGACTGCAGAAGCAATTGATTCTCTAGTCTATTTTTAATTAGTGCCAAAGCCTTTCAGACAGCTCCTTAGAATTCTTGCCACAATAAACCCCTCATTTTTGCAATGTTGTCTTTCACTTGATGTTTAATTAACTACTTTATCTTCAACCCATCTTTTTTTACTTGCCTTCAAAGATATGGAGAGGAAATACATTATGCTTTTTAAGTTACCTGTAATTTGAATTTTCTAGAAGTAAACTTACCCTGTCAGCTTTCTCTGTGAGCCTCAGAAATAGAGACAAGTGCCAAGTATGCTTTCTTATATTTAAATATTAATTTGGAGTGGTAGGTCACGTAATTTAAGACATCTATGCCTTTTCCTGAGGATTTTAGGTGTATCTGCTGGATTTCTAGGAATCTTGAAACTGTAATTTACTGAGAATCCCAGAGTACTTCTGTAGCCACAAACCTGATGCTGTTAGGATAGGTAAGATATAAAAAATGAACTTTTGGGGTTGATAATGAAATTGAAATGAAGTGTCTAAAGTTATAGAGCAGTCAATGGCCTGTTTTAACTGCATGGGAAAGCACTTCCTGAATACAGTGAGGTTAAGGTAGGAACTGTTATGTTTACACAGTAAGCTGAACTTCCAGCACAGATTCAGCTCACATGATTCATGAGCTTTATTCTGTCCAGTCTCTCTTGAGCAAGGAGTGGAAGCAGTCTTTACCATGTTTTTAGCTAGTTCTGTGTAAATAGTTGAAGTTTTGCAATAAACATGAATGCTGTAAGTAACATAAGTAGCTGCTTAGATGGAAGTCTTCAATGACATGAAGGCAATATTTTCTCATGTATTTTTATATAGCACTAAACACACCATTAAGATCAACAGATTAAACATAAAGCTTTATTTCACTTGTATCAAAAAAAAAAAATCATCTGAATGCTTAGAAAGAAATCTGAGATCCCTGTGTACAGTCATTGGACCAAATAGTCTCTGGTGTAGATGATTAGTTTTGATGAAGGTAGAATAAAACAGGTGTGACAACACAGTGTTGTAGGATAACAATAGTTCTATGCCTGTGAGCTTTGAAGGTGCTATAGTGTCTGGATAGATTTTTTTTTTTATTTTGTAAGAGGTTTGTTAGAATTACTGACAGCTCATAAAACATTTTCTGTGGACAAAGACTGACTAATCTTGGTCTTTTAAACTGTCTCATAGAGACAGACTTCACAGTCTTCTATTTCGTCTGAAGCAGGATCTTCACTGTAAAATAAGTAGAAAAGGGGAAGAGGTGCAGTTTCATTAAGCTCTAACATATCATTGACTGTCAGGTAGGTCTTGTTATGCTGTCCATCCTCATTTAACTATCCCACAAGATCTCTTAATGAAGTTAAGCCCCAAGTTCACTCCAGTAATTCTGTGGCAAGAGTTTGTGCAATGTAACAATTCATCACTTGTCAGGAAGGCACTTTTAGTTTATACATTTAATAAGGGCATCCTCTAGCTTGGTTAATTAGAAATGAACAGTTTGCATATTTACTAAATGCGGAGTGTCATTGCCACCACGGCCTATTGCCTACATGAATTATTTCTCTATCTGCAATAAACAGCTGGGTAATTATTACTGCCATAATCAGATAAATTCCCTCTGTAAGGCTTTTCTTACATGGCAATTCTTTGAACTCATCCAAAGCTGAACAAAATTTATGAACTCCAGCAGCTAGACCACTTTTTCATAGTGTAGTGTCCCTGTTCCCTATTTCAAGGACATGTAGACTATCATAAATATTGTGTAAATTAGGAGGATAAATATGATTACCTAAAGATTACATATTAATAAACTTGATTTTCAAAATATAATTTTCAGGTTGTAACTGATTACATTATAGCAGTTCTGGTTTATCTAATTGTAGGGACATGACAGGCCATCTATATACAGGCTATATGAGGTTATCAGGCAAGGGCTCTACCACTTGAACAATAAAGACACCTGAAGAAGTATATCAATATTTTTCATGTGCCATAGTCATTTCAGCTGTTTCGGTCATTAGAAGTATGACAAATATTATGTGCCATTTACTTAACTCACTTAAAGCAGTTCTATTGTTATTAAAATAAGGTGATTTTTTTTTTGTTGTGCTATTTTCAGTTTAATTATGAAGCATCAAATTTAAATGCATTCATTTATGTGTTACAGAAGAAAATTAGATATGTCTTTTATTTTTAGGAGCATCTTAAATACGATTATATAACTAAGTTTGCTCTATGTGTGCTCCAAGTATTCCAGCTCATATGTGAGTGTATCTGCAGGTATATTAGCGAGTGCTTAATTTACACATATGGATTTTCCAGAACATGCTACAATGAAGCTTACTTATTTTTGAGAGCTCCAAACAAACAAACAAACAAACAAGCAAACAAACAAAAAAGCAAAAGGCGTGAATGTTATTTTTCTTAGCTGTCCCACAACAGCCTATTTGATCTAACATCACTATTTTGTTTTAATCACAATGTAAGATACTGTGTCTGAGTGCTGCTAGAAAGTTGCCAGTTACTGTTCCCATACTTCATAACTCTTTATCAAAAAAGTAGCATTCCTCACAATTCAGCAAAATGCTCAGAGATAGCAGAATGTTAAGGAAGGCCAAACAGAATAAAGTGTTCTTTGGCACTGCTCTACCCAGTGAAAAGCTTTTGAGATTAGACTCCCTTTATCATTTCTCATTTATGTCAGAGATATAGAAACTACAGCAGTGAAGACCTTTAAAATGAGCCACATCACAGTTGTTTTTGTTATTGGGAGTGTGGTGACTTTGCACTGCTTTTTTCCAAGTTCATAATTATTTTTTGGCTGGGGACATGAAGGCTTATTGTTCTTTCTTTGGCATTTCAGATTTTTTTACCGTGGAAAATTACAGTCCTTTGCTTTTTATTGGTGTATCTTATAATGTCCCATGAGATATCATAGAATTGCATGAGATGAAAAGAAGTATACAGAGTCTCATAAGCATATTTTTGTTTTGTTTTAAAGGAAAAATTGTCCAAAATGGAGAAAAAAGGGGATCAAAAATTGTCTTAGTTAATTGTTTTTTGATTCTCTAAATCATTATAAATAGACTTTTCTGTTATCTAGGGAGAGTTAAGTCTCTGAAATGGTCACTCAGAGAAGAAAACAGAACGACTATTTGTCTTCTATTTTTACAATCTAGAACAGTAGTGAGTATTTACAAAAAAGTGTTGGTTTTTTATTCTAGTAATAATAAAAACAATGTTATTTGCAATCAGATGACCTTGTCTGACTTCAGGTCTATCACCAATATGATGTTTATCAATACCCAATTTATAGCAGTATCTATAAGAAGGCCATTAAGCTTTGACTGAACAATCTAGTCTTGATTTAATAACATCAAAATACAGTAAATACCCTTTTTATTCTAATCCAGGGGTTATTTACCTTTGGCGTTCAAAGTATGTCCCATAGTTCCCCACTGAAACAGTTTCATTTTATCTTGAACCATTACTTCTTGTTATATTCAGCTCTACTAGACTGAAAACTGTGCTGGACATGAACAACGAGATCATATTGCCTCTGCTTAAAATTATTTTCTTGCCATTTTAGACAGACCTTCAAATGTCCTTTAAAATACTATCAGCATTAGAACTCAGCAGTTATGATGCCTAGGAAGTTTTAAAAAATAATTTTTCTTCTGTCAGTTTATGCATTCATTTGTACGAATGTTTTCTATCACATGAAAGATCTTCTTCATATCTATGAATCCTGCTTTGGATAGCTCCTTTAAAAGGCACAATTCTTCATATTGTGAGCATGGCTTTCCTTAAACTGTGAGAAAATTTTACTTATATCCATTTCAAATTCCTCAGACCTTCACCTTGTAGGGATAATTGCAGGAGTCCATTAACTGTTTTTTCCTTGACAGCGGAGCTAAATCCCAATGCTTTACCTTGAACTTCACAATTCCTGCTACCTTCAAACAAAATCACCAAACAGTGTTTCAAGAAAGCAACATTTTCCACCCCTCTTCTCCAAGTAGGGGATTCTTTTTTTTTTTCAATTAACTAACAGTTCTCTAAATGTTTACATCCTCATGTAGCAAACTGAATTGTTCTTTCAGCTTGCATGGTGCCCAAAATGATGCAGCACTGATTTGCCTACTTGTACTTGGTGTTGAGAGGCCTCACAACCATCTACAGCATTGTGTTTGGCTCATCAGGAAAGACTTAGTACTCTGACCAGAAGTTTATGTGCTTGGGTACAGACAATAGAATATATTGGATGTACTCTTTAGACATGTGGAATTGATTAACTGTAGTCTCATTTATTAGGTAAACCCAAAATTTCGGAGAATAGACTTTAATTCTGAGCGTAAGTTTTTACATGGCATACTGAAAATGCCTTTTTTTTTTTCTTTCCTGGTGTTGTTTGCTTCAAGTTTTCAAGGCAGTAAGAGATAAGATTTCCTAACACTTCTGAAAATTGGGATCTAGTTGATATTTTCAGTTTGGCTATGAGCCACTGCTGTGAAATCAGTGCTACTTACAAACTACTGCTACACTGCTGTATGAAAAAAAAAAGTATCAGATCTCTCCCAAAATAATTACAATTGCTATGTAATAAAAATATTCATTTACTGTGTCTTTCATAATGTTTTATGCTTCAATAAAAATGACATCATAGATGCTCAAGTAGTTACACCATTCCATGAGTATGAAATTGAGAAAACCATGAGTACCACAAAAATCACTATAAAGTTGTGAGTCTTGGCATTGCTGCTCTGCTATACGTAATAGGTCATTACGTAAAAGCTCTCCCTGCCTTGCTGTTGTAAAACCTGTTTAATGTAGACAAAGTGTACCATTTTATTTATCAATGTATGCAGACTTTTATGTGAAAGTAAGTGAAGGATGTGAGTTAGTGAGTAGACCTCAGTCAAATTGTTTCATAATACTCTGAGAAGGAAAATCAACTTAGCTGATGACCTTTAGAAGCTATAACGTCATGTTTGCTTTCTAAATCACATAATGTTGAATATTGTAAATGTTGCCAAGTACCATATATTAAAGTAAAAGAAGTACAGATATGTCTACATTGTACTGCACTGCAGCAGAGAGATAACAGTTAGCTTAAATGAGTTCATTCTAGTCCTGGGAACAGCTTAACTGTAGCAAAACATAGCAGTGGGCTTTCCTCTAGTTATTACTGTGCAGATGGTAGCATATATAGTCTTCTGGGAATTGCAGTGCCAAAAGATAACAGATACTTTCACATGACATTCACTAGAAAACTTCCAATGGTATTTGGCTGTGGTTAGACGCACTCTTCTATATGTTGCCGGAAAAATTAGGAACATGACTGCTCTCTTAGCAGCTTAGCACTGACACTGTGCTAAAAATGACCACTGCTGCTAAACTGCTGTCAGAGTAAATTGTGTTGGGGCTCTGTTATCCATTCTGGGCCAGATCGCCTTTGTTACCCTCAAATACTAATTTCACTGTTTAAGCTAATCACCAAATACTAATTTCACTATTAAAGCCAATCAATCAGGCTGATTTTTCATGAAGGGGTCAATAGCAAACAGACAGTGAGTGAAAACATTTTTCCTGTGTTTTTCAGTATAGACCTGGGCATAAATAAAGTTGGACCAGTATACTTGGATCTGGTTCCTCTGCCAACAGAAGCTTCGGTGTTGCATTGCTCTTATGCCACAACCTTAATAGGTGGGGTTTACAGTTAAATTAAATCAAAATAATTAAGCTGAAAAATAATTGTTTAGATTGGACCTTTTACAAAAATTGTTTTAAACTTCACAGCATTTTTTGCTGCCAATGAGGATAAAGTATATTTGCCTTAAGGATATATATACACAAGGGAAAAACATTTGGACCAAGAAGTTTGCACGTTTTGAGAAAATAGAATAATCTTAAGAGACTATATATGAAGAAATTTAGGTTTTTAGTATATGTGAGGAAAAATTCTGTATTAGTTGTTATTGAAACCTTAATTAGAAGATTCTGCATAATGGATTAGAAAAATACTCTGGTTTTATTTCCAAGCTACCTCTGAAATCAGTAGCTTGAAAGGCTGTTGCACTCTCTTGACTAAATGTGCAGCAGTGGAAATTGAAAGGATAAGAAGGATGCATCTGTCTGTTCTTCCCTATCGTCTGGTACATGCTGTGCCCTGATCTCCTGATCTGCACGAGGTATTCATTCACTGTGTGCCCTTCACTACCATGTTCATCACATTTCCAACTTGTGTATTGATCACACTGTGGCCCTTGACAGTGGAACTGGTGTGTCACTTAATTCCATTGGCACGGCACACTATGTGATTAAGGGGAGATGGACAGACTATGTGCTATTATGCACAAATTATAATGGGATTTTAAGGTGTTATGAATTTCGTTCTGTAAAATTAATAATAATAGAAGATACAGGGTGTTTTCATATGCCTACATATTGTCTTTGTTTATTTTAATTTTTTCACATTAATGATATGAAAAACATACGAAATTTTCATATTTCCTGTTCACTGCCCTACAGTGATATCCAGAGCAATAATATTCCTCCACATCTTGAAGAGAATTATGATTAATTTATTGAATGGATTCATGTAAACATTGACATTTAAAATTAGTAAGAATTTTGGAAATCTATTTGTGGTTGAACTCACAGACAGTAAGATACCTCGTACTACTAATAATTGACTGCTGCTTTGAGCAGCAACTTGAGATCAAATATTTTGGTCAAGGAATTCTGTCAGGATGCACACTAGACTATACATCATGGTAGAGAGGAAAAGAGAGTTACATAGCTGCCCTGTTTTGCTTACTAAATCTTAAGAGGTTCATTCAAAACATGAGAAAATTTTTGAGGATGAGCAAGCTGTCTGATGATGCATAGCTAACTTGATTATGTAGTATGTGTGTTCTGTTAAAACTTTGCCTTCAAAGTACAGAGTTCTCTAAACTATTTTTACATCCTAGGCTGGTCTATAGATATATTTCATTGTTTTCCCAAATTTAATTGATTGAGTCAAACATTATTATCATGGCAGGTTATATTCCATTCTCACCTACACCAATGTGATGTAAAATCAAGTGGCATGCCATGGTATATGAAAAATTAGTGTCTCACTAATTTTATTTTACCTTCCATATTCTGTATTTGAGCAGGGAGAATGATATATAGTCAGGAAGATTAAATAGATTTAGGTTATCTCCTTGTATGTTAAGGTTGCCTACTGCTTCTCTTGCAGGAATTTTATGATTTGGTGTCTGAACTGTTCAAAATCACAATAAGTTATTTTTTCTGGATTCTCTAGGCAACTATACTAATTATTGGTTTTTATTGGATGCCCTTTCCTTTAGTTAATGTAATAATTTTGTAATATTATTTGGCCAAAGGACCACAGAATGCCAGTGGAAATGCGAACAGAATGCAATAGTTTGATAAACTTAAGAAACATAGGTCAGTGTGAATTTGTAAAATGATGAAATTCTATGCAGAATTATTAAAATCTGTATATTACTGAAATCATCACTTGAAGACCTTTCCAAAAGTTCCAGGAACAATATTATATGTGTATTTTTAACCTTTATACAGACAGCAGGAGCACTGTCAACTGAATTTGCATCTCATAGCAGGAACCAACACCATTGCCTACTGCATAATGAAGAATCAGAATAACAATAAGTTACCTTGTCAGATGAATTTTTTTTATTTTCGAACTATATAGAGCAACTAATGTTATCATTAACAATTCAGTAGCTACTTAACAGGTTTGTTACAGGAGATCATTTTTAATTGTGGGGTTTGAGCACATATGTTGATAATTCTATGCCTATTTTCAAATGCATGAAACATTCCCTATGACAAGGACGACAGACTTTGTGTTAGCCAGTATATTCATGTTTTTAGTAAAAAAAAGCATCCTAAACTTGCTGTAGTTAACACTGATATTCTTCTAATTTGTTTAATAATTTTCAGATCACTATAAGACATTACATTTGATAAAATATCCAAATAATTCCCCTACAAAGCTGTTTCATAAAAATGTGTGAGGGAGAAAGTCTGATTGGATTAAACTTATATGGGAAGCCAGGTTTTTAGGAAGATGCAATAGATGCTGTTAATATATTGAGATAGGCTTTAAGATAAAGAGAAGATTATGTGCTAAAATAATTACCCAATTTTTGAGTTATAACATTTTAATAAGCAGTACTTTTCCAGCTATGAACCATGCAACAGACAGCTCACTTACAAAAATAGAACAAGATTATCAAATAACTTACATGTTTTTCGTTTACAGAACTCTTTTTCTCCTGCAAAATTTATTGAAGCTTTAAAACAGCAGGGCAATTTGCCTTCTCTCACTTCACACTGAACCAGGAAAAGTTCGTCCTGAAGCAAAATTGGTCCAGAATCCACAGAGCATCATATATCCCAGCTAGTATTCATAATGTCACAGAGATGATACCCATATATCCCAAGAAAAGATTGCTCAATGAACTCATCATATTTGTGAACAAAGAGAAGACTGGCAGGAGGTGTACTGATTTAATCCAAAAATCATTTAATTTCAGCTGATTTTCTATTGACTTTAATAGAATTTGGATTTATTTTCTCTGGGAAGGCATACATGTAGAAGATCCCAAGTATGAAACTTCCCAGTGAACACATTTTCATGTAAGCTATGTGGAACTCTGGCTGCATTTGGAAGGTTAAGTTTATGTTGTTAGTATCACTTATCATTCTACACATCATTCTGTATGGTAACAGTGAAACCCCTGCACAGTGCATGACATGTTTGTATTAATCTGCTAATATGTAAAATAGTATATTCAAATCTAACTACTTTAGATTCTCTGCTTTTGTTGCTCCTTTTCAAATGCTTGAAAGTATGGTAAAAGAGATGAAAGCTTCAGGTTCAAATAGTTTTAAATTAAATCTATATTTATGCTAGAACATCTATGTTTCCAGTCAAGCAATGTTTGGACTTGCTACATACCACTAATTTTGTGCTGCCTCTCAAGAGATAATCATCCTGGGAGCTATTATCCCTGTGACAGAATTGTCTGCATGTCCTGTACAACACTACAGGGCAGTATAATGTCTGATAGAGAGATTTTACAACAACTGACAAAATGTGTCGGCTGCAAAACTATGCTGAAAATTATGTGTAACTGCTTAAAAAATCTCAAACTTTTACATGGATTATGGTACAAATATTACTGAGGGTATGTGCTAATCAGGAATGATCACGATGATAGCATGGTCTAAAAAGATCATGAATTACATTGAACTTCAACAAGTATTTTAGACTTCATTTAATTTAGGGTGATATTAATCATTCATTCAAAGCAATCTGATAAATTCCCATTGATGACAATGGGAAACATTTTGCATCCCATTATAATTATTTCTGGAATACGAGTCTATGTTTTTGACATTATTTGTGGGTTTTTATCACCATTTGTTTTCCAAATCAAAAAGCTTCCAGATTCACTGTTGGGAAGAAGTACCTCAGTATATAAGAACAAGAATAGACTGTAGTAATAAGTTGATTATTATTTCCTCAGTTGTAGATAGGGGTCCTAAAGCTGAATAGAATGCTCTGTAATAAAAAAGGAATAGTATTAAATATGTAAACCACGGATCATACACTCAGATATTAAAGGTAAAGAGGCATAAAATAAAATAACAAAGTTGATACTATACGTATTGTCTATTTATTCATTTGTGATTGATGGGTAGAGAACAAAGAATTTCCTACTAAAAAATGCTTATGTACCTACATGTAGTGACTCTGAAATCTGTACCTTGAGGACAAAGAAAGGTCACCAATCTCTCCAACTCCTAGTTCTTTGTCAAAAATGGACACAGTTAATGAGGTTTGTTTGGTACAGCACAAATTCTCAGACACAGATAGAGATCCTTTCAATGGAAACAAATTTGTTTGGCTTTACCAGGTTACTTAGCGATTAATAATAGCCTTGAGATGCAGGTCAGAAAGGTCATCATCCCCGCTTGCCAACACAATCTAAAATGTGCTGCTGCTCCGGCTCTGCAGGCTTTGAGGCCCCAGAATGCTATGCATAAAGTAAAACAGGCTATTTTCCAACTTCTTTTTTCATATTAATAAGCAATTTTCAAGAGAAGGGTGGCAAAATGGGGGCCATGCCACTCTAAGTAATTCATTTATTTTGCAATTTAATCTTATGTTGGAAAAAAATTACACTGCTGCAAAAGCATAGCATGGTGATTTTTAAACGTCAGTGTGCTTCATAAGTAACCTTGTATGAAATATTGTATTAGCAGCCTTTAACAGTAAACTGCAACGAAAACTGTTTTCTGAGGTTCAAAAATACCTATGCATTTTTTCTGGTCTGTGTTTCTTTTTAATTCTATTTTTCTTTTACAATTAAAATAAAATGTTTAATTACTTAATACTTTACTTATTTTAATTGATAAAATCTTGAAAGATAGCATGAATCAAATAAAAGTTCTACACTGCAACTTGTATTTAAGAATGTGATTTCATAATGTTCATATTTATAAAGCAATTATTGCTCTCACATAGTTTGATGAACTAATTTAATGATAATTAAAATATTAAGAGTATGTCTGAGTCACAGTCTTAAAAAACACTTTTGGGAGCAATATGACTTTTCCATGGGATTATTCATATCAGCAAACTTACCCATGTGCATATCTTGACACAATTTGACCCACGTCCTCACAGTGTCTTATTTGGTACTCCTTGAAACAACTGAGACTATTAATGTGGACCTCTCTAAATAATATGTTTTGCAGGAATATTTGAATCATCCAGATAAGGGAATGATATTTTTTTCTTTTTATTTTATCATATATACACATACTAAAAAACATAAAGACTAGAATTTACTCACCTAATTAACTTTTTAACAATCTCAATGCTTGACTGAATATGCTTGGTGTCTTTGGCACACAGGTTAATTTGAACTAGCCATTTTGTAATAACAAAAATAACAAATGTTAATCAAACTAACCTTTTTTAACTGGGTCAAAAAATTCTATACACATGCACTGTGCACAATAGCACAGAATTTTTTTTCTTATAGAGCATTAATTCACTCTACTGTTTGCATAATTTATGGAAAGCCTGGCTCTGTGAAAAAAAAAAAAATGAGGAGGAAATCTATGCCCATTTTCTGTTCATATTTTCCTCTAAATATTCAGTTGAAATCATGAGTTTTTTCCATTCTTTGAAACCTGGTATTAGGTATTGTTCCATATTTCTTTTATGATGAAAGGGTTTTCTGCGCAGACTCACACATTTAGATGACCCTCTGTGTATTTGCACACCTCTGTCATATAGTGCAGTGCTTCATGAAGCAAAGCAGTTCAATTCGTGGTCCTTGTGGTGGCCTCTACAGCCCTCATCAAACCAGAGCAGAAATGACCTGTGCAAGAAGCCCAATGCCACAGACGCTCCTCCTAAGGACAATATGTGCATGAAAGATTCCCATCCAGTTTTCCTCTGTGCCTACTTTCTCAACCCTACAAAGGACTCAAAGATCCAGGAGTGAACATCATCTCTTATCCCATGTCTGTTATCCTCTCTCATTCCGTAAAATCTCCTCTGTCTGCAGGTCAGGAGGTGTTACAAGGTAGTAGCTGAAACATAAGTGAACAACCTTTATTTATATTGTAACAGCTTCCAGTTAGAGAAATTCAAAGGAAAATGACACTTAAAGGCAAATAAAAGGACTTACATGAATAGTATTATATCAAGCTGTTAGCAATATGAACCTATATACTGGTCCTACTTGTGATCACTTTAGTCCTGTTTCTTCATAGTTATATCCATAAGTAACCTGCAGCTGTGGAACTGAAAGATCAGTAATGTTACATTCCAGTGCTGTCAGTATACTGGTAATATACAAGAACAAAACACTGGGAAGCTGTGAAAGGGTTAAAGTAAAATAGAAGACTAGCGTAATTTTTGTTGTTATAATATAGTTAGCAGCCTTATTTTATTACAGGTGTGAACTTCAAGAGTATGCAGAAATGAGGGAAAATGAAGAGAAAATGAAAGACCTAGAAAAGAAAGAAAAGAAAAAGAAATACGAAGCCCGAAAGATGCATTACCTCCTTAGCACTGAGCAGGTTGGTAGACCTGTCCCTGACAGCTCATGCAAACCACTTGGGCCCCCAGCCTGACAGAGATAAACTAGCAGGCTGAATGGGACATGACTTGTTGAAAAGATATCACAAAGACACTACTTCGAGTTCAATTTAGTGCTTTTCTATAGGCAAGAGCAGGTACCATGACTATTCTGTGACAGTAGCTCATAGAGGCAGCATCAGCACTGCTGGCAGAAAGAGTCCAAGTCAGCAGTTTGATCTGCCACTGTGATAACACAACATGAAGGGCATAACCTCGCTTTAAAAACTCATTTTGACTGGCTTATTGTTGTGTTGCTGCACTTGTCAAGAACTAACAAGTTATTAAGCTGAGAAGGGATTTCATTTTTTCCCCCCTTTTTAATTGAGCTAATGCTTGGATTGGTGCAGTGTTCTGCTTGTTTTTAGGACAGATTGTAAATGTGGGTTTTCAGCTAAAGCTTTTCTTAGAACTTCCTGAATCAGCTTATTTAGCATTATTGTTTTCACTAAAAAATGCCTCATAAATTTTAAATATTTATTATTAATTTCTTTTGTATCAATATTACTTGTATATTATTCCAAGCTTTCTTATGCAAGCTGCTTTAAAAAGACAGGTAATTATGCCTGTAGGTATATCTTATAGAAATTTGATATGATTGGTAAAGCTTATAGGTTTGCCTTTTTTTAGTCCCCTCTCATAAACTTTCATAAAAAAATAAGAGGATTTTGTCTCCATAAGTGTTTGGTGTCTGATTGTTCTTCATACAGATATGGAATTATCGTGAAATATTACTGTGAACTAAATGCTTGCTTTTTGTAAGTTGTCAATTATAATCTGTGTTTAAGAACTACTAATCCTAAAGAATGCAGGAAAAATACCATTACGCTTAATCACAAAATATTTAATCTTCCCTTCTGTTTGGAAATTATTTGTGATATATCCTGTAGATAGAAATGTAGATTGATTAACTGGATATCAGTTATGAAAACTTGATGTGTTTATTATGTTTAAGTAATTTTTTTAAAGCATAGTATAATGTAAGTAAAATGGCTTAAAAAGTTTTCTCAGTAATGATTAGACAAGGAAGCTAGATAATGACTGAAATTAGCTCACTATAATTTATTTTTACACGTGTAGATCTAGGATATTAAGAATAATCTGCACAGTATTTTATATTCTCTTAAACTGTAGAAAATTAGGAATTCTTCTTTTGAACAGTGCATTTTATATAAACACATGCATAAACATTAATATGCTTACCTGGAGTACAAAAATTTTTGGGTTGGAGACATTGAGTGACTTGTGGTCTAGTAAGATTTTAGTAAGCTCAGTTCACCTCTGATGATACAAGCTTAGCAGGCTGTAACACTTTTTAAGGAATGGCAAGTAGTTCTTCATTTCAGCCATGGAGGACTGCTGGTAGAGGGCAGCAGTAACTGTTATGTTTTTCTGAATTTGGGTTACTAATTTTACACAACTACAATATAGCTAGCAGGAAAAAAAAAACAAAACAAACAAACAAACAAACAAAAAAAAAAAACCAAAAAACAAACAAACAAAAAAGCTTACTTTTGCCTGCTGAGATGGTTGGTAAATACTGAGATTCAGAGCCTACAAAAGTTTTTCTGAGCTCCAAGAACTGTCTTCTTTTGCAGGTAGTATTTCAAAACATAAATGAATGTAAATCCATGCAAAACCTACAGACAGCTTGAAAACCAGCAAAGATATATTTGAAGTTAACTACTTACTGCAAAGTCTGTATTCCTCAACTCCACACAGTCATAGGATTTGCTATCTTGCTAAGATACAGGACAAATTATGTCCATGAAGAATTTACTGGTTTGATGCTCCGTGTGTGACATTTTACTCTCTAAATGTCTGGTCTTCTGATCTAACTACAGCTACATCTTGCTGTTTTCAAAGAACAGTTAATTGGATTACTGAACAAGGACCATTTATCTTTCAGTAGAAACAGGCAGCAAAAGTCAACATTTTTGAGTGAGTTAAGAAAACATATCATTTGTAAGCAGGGCACATAGCAAATGAAAAGAGAACATTGATGAGCTGGATTTATTGTAGAGTCATGCATTACCTAAGGCCCAGTAAGTTGTAGAGATGACCTGCCAAAGTTTGGTTCTCCTCCTCTTTCTGCCATATCCAGTGAAGTTCAGCGATGGCGGCATTAAGGCTGCAGGTGTTCAGACAGATTATATGGACAGCATTGAAAACTCTGCATTTGCAATAATTGTTTCAAATATATCCTATAGTTTGGAATATTTTTGTTTTAATACAGGCAAAAAGGGTGAGAAAAGGGTGTTTACTTATTGACAGTAAAGAATTAAGGAGTTGTTGCTCCTTAATTTTTGTTAAGAAAGGCATTTCAATTTTCATTCTTTTCTGAGCTGAAGCCCACAACAAAATCTCAGAAGTATGTCTATATATCAGTCTATCTATATCTGTATCTTTATCTATGTCTGTATCTTTATCTATATACAAGGTGTGCTGATTCCTAATTCTAACATTGTTTTACTTTCAAGAAGTAAAGCTGAAGAATGTGATTACCAGGAATGTGCAGGGGTGTCTAGTATGGATGTAATAGTATGACCTATGATTCATTTAGTGTTTTGTCCTTTTCATGAATTAACTTGCTATTCAAACATTTATTTATTTCATAAACTGTTACTTTATAAAAAAAGACCACTTTCTGGTTGCTTCGTGCAAGAGATTCCAATGTAAAATGCAGCAAGAAATAAATCTATGAGTTGGCAACTTTGGGACTTCCAAACCAAATTCAATTTTAAAAATAGGATTGTCTATATTTCAGGTTTTAAAATTTTTATATAACACAATCCTTTTCTTATGTGTTTTTTACCTTATCAGGCTGATAAATTTTGACTTTATGATGAACATAAAAAAATTATATATTTAACAAGTCTTTTTATTTGTTAAGAATATTTCTTATAATTTCCTATTGGTAACACTATTTGTTTTCACCATTTGACCTGTTTTATCATGAACTGAATTGTGATATCTTATTGAGACATGATATTTACAATAATTAAGCTTTTCTTCTTAGTCCAGGATTACAGTATACTATTTCCACCACAGTGGTAATAATCCTTTTTTTTTTCCAAATTGTCATTACTAAATGAACTAATTATTAAATGTGGTTTTCCATATTTTTTAAATTATAAACATTTTTACCTATGCAGATTATTATTCTATATCCCTGTAGTTCCTCTTTCTGTATAAACAACCTTCGTTATAATTGAATAGGTTCTTACTTCTGCTCTTTGTCATATTTTCAAGGCCAACATTTGTAGTAAGGGTCATCCCCTGCCAAGTGCTGACAAATGACCTTTAAAGTCAACGACGGAGAAGAGCACTGAATACATTCATGGCTTTTTGCAGAAATGGCCATGCAATGTCTGAAGAGCCCACTTGTGTTGAAATATGTGGTTGCATGATTCCTGTCATTGGTATTTCCAGCCTTTCAAGAAACTTTTTAGTTGGTTTTGTCATACAATGGTGATGAGAGTCAGGAGTATGACAGTCTAAATCCAGTATTGAGCTAGAATGCAGACCTGTGTTGTTTTAAGTATCTGCTGACAGAGCAACCAGCAATGCTGAAGTGATTCTGTGAGGAGGAGCAGGTGCATCAGCACCTGCAAGTCCACAGTGAGATGGGGAGAAGAAGCCAGTGGTAACTGAAATACAGAGCAGAAGTGGTGTCCTGTAAAATACTGAGTTCAGGAGAAGAGGCCTATGGAAACAATGTTCCAAGTGTCACAGCTGAAAGGCCTTCTGCTATTACAGTTTCTCCTGTCACTGAGGAGAGGATTGGAGAATCAGCGGAGCAACAGATTTTTCCCCTTTATAGTTTTTTACTGTATAGCAAACAGTACTGGGTGAGGTAAAAGAGAATTTTAATTCTCTTTTCTCTATTTCTTGTGTTTCTAAACTGATAAACACAATAATTTTTTGTCAGAAAAAATAAATGTACAACTAGTCCAGGAAGCCAAAATTCTTTTGATCTGCAAAGTCTTGAGAGCTTTGTCACACAATTGCAGAACATACTTGTACACTGTTACTAGTGGGATATTGTACATGCATCACTTAAGCTTATCATTGCTGTGGCTGGTGGACTGAGTCACAGCCTCATTTCTAAACCTGGACCTCCTGCTCTGTGATAAATCATGGTGAGAGTAGATGAGCTAGAACTGGTCCTCTGTTCTCTGGGAGCTTCTGTTCTATCTGAATAGATAACTATCGAGACCTTAGAAAAATTAATCATGCTGTTATGTGTGTATGTCTACTCTTGACTTTTGTATGGCATCTTCTTTCTGTTAGCCCCTGACTAATTAGAAGACCTGACTGAGGGAGACTGAAGGCTCCTCTGCCATTTGACAGCGGCCAGCAGCATGGCCTAGGGTAGAGGAATAAAATGGAGCAATGGGGCAATATAACTGTCAAGAATACTCTCTCAGTTTCCAGCAAACTTGAAGGACTTGTAGTCCTTAGATATACAACTTTCTATTTTTGTAATGTTTAGATGTTAATTTTGTGACTCCATATTCCTTCACTTCCCACCTCTCTTAATACCCAGAGAAGGAATAACCTAGACAAGGGTGGGTTAAGAGATCTGGCACTAACACTACCTCTCAATTTGTGCTTACTTGCAAGACCAGGTTCACTCATTCTCCTTGCAGTGTTGTTTTGCTCATGCATGTTCATTTCACAGCTTTGCTGTCTCTGATATTCTGTCACAGGATGCAACTACAAAGTGCCTTATTCTTTCTCCACAATTTCATCTGGTTCTAGGGATTGCCTCTGCCACTCCAAGCAACACTGAAGTCCCTCACTTTTCAGCCCTTTTTTGCAAGGGACAGTTTTTCCTGATGTCCTTGGACAGTTTGTGAACAGATACTTCTCATAAGATCCTGGTAATTTAGAACTGCAAGGGAAGAACAAAGTTCATGTGTAGTAATAGGCCCTTTCCATTGTAGAAGTTTTAGAAACTATGATATTCCTCTTAGTAGCGGGACACAAGTTCTCTTGGATCACAGCAGTTAAGTTTTCAGTGCCTGCTTGAGTGTGTCACCATCTCTGTTGAGTCAAGGCTAATGCATTTAGGTATATGGCTGATACTGGCCGACATTTATTCCCATTGAAATAATGCTTTGTAAAGAATTACTTATAAGGATGTTATAGCTGGAGCTATAGAATAAAAAAGTATTTTGAACGGAACTAGTCTTGACTGAGATAATCCTTTCCAGGGAGACATAAACATGTAAAAAAGCAACCCTTTAATAGATTACCACTATAGAAAACATTTTTAAAAAGGCCAAAACCCCCACCTTAAGAATAATGCTCTGTGAGGAGGAAGGATATATTTGCTATGAGTTACTCTCAAGTGACTAACAATGAAAAGTTCTGTCAGCAACAAGAACAAAGTTTTTCCATCTCTAATCTCTCTGTATCTCCATAAGCAATTCCATTTTAGGTTAATGGGAACCATTTAGCAAATTTCTCTGGATTCTGTATTAGGGCTTTTGAATATAAAGGAAGTAAAAATCACTTTTGTTTCTAAGAACAATTTCATTTTGATTTTCTGTATTTATTGTAGATCTCAAAATATCGCTTCTATAAATTGTTTCCGTATTTATTTAGCATTTTTCCATATTTATTTTGTATTCGTCAGTACCTAGAGTGAAATATTTTAAATTCAAATTATATTCAATGCTAAAGTATTCTTTAATTGAATTTTTCCTGTCCACAGAAATGGCAATTTATAAACATTACACTGACTGCCTTTGTCCCCTTTTTACATTACTGGAAATCAAGAGTTAATTCTGTTGAAGTTACTGCACTTATTCGGGTCCAAATGTCTAATGTTCTAAGTGAGAAAGAAAAAAGGCCACAAAATCCTTCCTGGAGTAGGTTAATGAATATTCAGGAGACACAACTGATTAATATGCTTCTAACCTAATGTGCTGTCCTGTAAGAACTTGAAAAACAATTGGTCTAAAATGACACTGTTTGACATCCTCTCTGTCTCTGGACAGCTGGCAGTTTTATTCTTATAAAGGTGAAGACTCAGTGGATAAAGCCCTAGCCTTTGATCTTCAGATCCACAGTTTAAGAGACAAGGCTGCAAGTTTGGTCATTTGAGCTTAGTCCCGAGTGAACAGTCCACATCACAAAATGATTATACATAATTTGTTGCTATTGGCAGTGTCTGTTCAGGAAAGGCCAAGGACTGAGCTAGCATGAAGAATGAATTAGCTCTTACCTTTTACATTTTATTTCCTCCCTCTTTACTGTAGTAATTTTATTATCCTGTCTCTAAAACATTCAGGGAATGAAATTATCATTCATTGTAAGTACTAATACTTCCTGAAGATGAACTAAAATAGTCAATTTTCTTTTTATTCTAGGTGCCCCAATCAACGAACATCCCCACCTATCCATGGGTGTTTAATATCCACTCATCATTTCTCTGCCAAGTAGTCAGATGTTTCTGAGTACTTTCCAAAGCTTGTACTGTAAAAAATCCTATTTAAATTAAAGAGGAGAGAGTGAGCTTTCTTAGTTCTCAGGCAGGCTGCAGCTACATTTAAATTGCACTTCTATGTGAAGCACTTCATGCTGCAGTGTTCTGTTTTTATAAAATATTATTTCCAAAGGGTTCACAATTTACATTACATCCTTCTGACCGTACTTGTGACAGGCATATTTGATCAGCAAGCTTTCCTTGTGTATTCACTTCCCATTGGAAGACAGATGTATCAGTCTATTCACAGGTATTCACTCTAGGAAAATCATTCCAATCTTGTGCCTCATGGGGCACTGTCCACACCATCTCAGTTCACTTGGAAGGAATCTCAGTTCATGTTGCTTAATGTTCCTGTCAGGAAGAAGGACAAAGTAAGGTAAACTGAAAGAAGCCCGTAACTGAGCTATTTGTGATTCTAAAAGACAGTGTACCTGAATGCCAGCTCTAAATTCCAAAAATGACCTTTAAGTGATTTGCACACACAATCAAAAATCTCTAGTTTTCTTAGAATCTGAGTCCAGCTCTTGCCCGTTGGGGTAACTAACCTTGAGGACACAGAACTATAATTCTGCTACTCAACACAATATCATAGTGATGTAAAAAAGAGGGAAAGAACTGAAAGCCAAAATATATCTCCAGAATCTATCTGGTGCACATACTGCCAAAATAATTTAGTAACAAAATATACATAGATTTTCCAGTTTTGCTTATATTCTTTTCAATCAGACATTTTTATTCTCTAGGAAATAGTAGTTATCTCCCTAGGGAGGACAAGTACAGTCAAAGCCAAAACTAAGATTGTAAGCACAGTGATCTTCATGCCCAGAAATGGGTAACTGTGGTTAGAGGATGGAGGAAGTGCTATCTGCTGATACCATAACCTATTTCCTATGCAAAATGCATGGATGTAAACTATTTCAGGTGTATTTCTTCCCAGTGCCGGGGAACAGTACTTCCCTCCCATTCACTCTTCTCTTAAGTCTCAGCCTAACACAAGTGGTAAGTGAAAGTATTTCCAACAGAAATCAATAAGTTCTGCTTTTGTCCCACTTGTTAGGAAACAAGATACTCACTTCCTATTCCTTAAATGTCAGTGAATGAACTTTTAAGCATTATCTGTGACAGTATTGTAAACTCTATTTTTCCTAAAGGCTGTCTGCTATAAAATAATTTCAAGGTTTTTCGATAACTGGTTGACTGTTCAAAGAAAGCAGAGTTTACAGAAAAAAATCATCTCTCATTACAAAGAGCTTAACACACAATAAAATGTAATGTTTGAGTGCTATTTTCTGATTGATCTTATGCTAGCTTAGTTTTTAAAGGTATATTCTTGTAGACATGGCAATATCTCTGAGTTTCTTTTAAATAGCTTGTTACTAGCCATATCACACAAAGCTTGATATTATAGCATAGCGACATCTCTGTATCTACCATGTATTATAGCATTGAGCATTTCAGCCTTAGTCATTTAAAAATCCACTAGCTAGAAGGACCCTGCACTTAAACTGTCATTTTCAGCATCTGAATTGCATAATCCCTATTTGTTTGGATTTTTTCTAGGCAACAAACTTCATGCTCAATTCCTGTGGGTAGGATTAATGGCAGAGTTTAAAGGACAAGCTGCGTGATCTATCAAAAGGTGTGCATGCTGAGATCTTAGAAAAACATGACCACATTTGGTGTATTACTGTCAGTTGGGGTGGCAAAAGGGTTGGATTTCTGCAGGGTCAGAAAACCAGTAAGAATGAGTTATATATTGAATGCTGGCTGTGTGTATGATATGGTAAAAATATTTAAGAAAGTATCTATACTGCAAGGAACTCACAATGTAGTATAACATGAGCTAAATAGTTCACAAAGCCACATTCAGAAACAGTGGAACTCCACTGACATTCTTGAAATAGTTACTGCTATAAATTTGGTTGATGCATAGTAGTCCATCTGGTATTTAACCAAGTTGGTGAGCTATGGCCTTGCACAGGCAATTTTTTTTCTCCTGTTATATTAGGAGAAGTACATGCTAAGTAAGAGATAATTGCATAAGAGAGAGGTTGGGAATGGCATGGGAGAAGTCATGAAGATAAAATACCATGCATGTCTCAACAGCAAACCTTCCTGTTGATTAAGAAGTGGCACTGATGGTATCCTTGCTTTAATGAGACTTCAAGATGAGTGATGCACACACCAGTTCTATTGTTTTTCAGCTCTTAGGCAACAGAATAGTATAATGGTAAAGCTCTTCCATTAACTTACATTGTTTTTTCAATATTCAATGTTTTTGTTGAGTATCTAATATGTACTGTTAATTTGGGAATTGTGTCTGTCTTGCAAGGGACATGTTGTACACTCTACATCTTCCTCTATCTATTTTTGCTTTGCTTTCAGCTTTTCTACTTCAACAATCTTTTAGTAAAATCTTCATCTTTGGGGTTTTTTTTCTGATTATCTCACTCTTTTCTACGAATTTCTGACTACCTATACTAATCTGACTTAGCATGGTTCTGTTCCCTCATTATTCTTTCCCTGTACAATAGTATGACTCTTCATTAAACCTTCCCCTCATTGTTTATTAGTCTGATTGCAGACTGCTTTGTTAAGCATTCTGCCACATTCTGAGTTTTTACTCATTGTCTAATCCTATAGGTTTACTACAATTGTTTAATAAATCTGTCAGCATATGTCTGTGAAGGAATACTCACATGTAAGCACAAAGCACCAGACATAAGGCACAAGGAAAAGCAATGAAATGTTACATTGTTTTGGTTGCGCCTATGCAATTTTGAGGAGTAAAACAATTCTCTATGTAGCAATTATATCCTTGACAAAGGAAATCTCCAAAGTATGATTTCCATCTCTACCTGTTATAAAGAGCTTCTCCTCTCTTCTGATATGTTGTTGCAGATAACTTCTGATGTTACAAATTCAAAGATTCTAAGTGATATAGCTATAAGGATTTTTCTCAATCCAGTTAGAAAAGAAGAAAGAAGTGAATCCCAAATAGATTTCTTGTACAAAACTATTGTTTTCCATTATGACAATGACAATGGATGGAATTTTAATTTTAGAGATGTAAGTAATATCACATATGTAGGTATGTGTTTTAATGCTCTGAAAACTTCTCACAAGATAAGAAATTTTAGCCTCAAAATAGCTCTGTAAAGGAAGGAAATGCTGTCTGTGTATTTACAGGCAGTTATTGAAACAGAGAAGAATAAATTCACCTTCAGAGATTAATTTCAGACTATGATCTTTAATTCCACTTACTCAAGGTGATTATAGAAGCAGTCTTCTTTTCAGAGATTATTCTTATAATTTGTATATTATCCCATATTCAGCCTAACACTTCTTAAAGACAAAATGATAGCAGTAATGAAATTTCCTGTTCCTAGTTTTAAAATAAACTCATTCAGCAATTAAGTTGTATTTTTCTGCTTGTTTTGAAATCAGAAGTCAGATGAGAAGACAGTAAGAGAACTTTGAATATGCTGTCCCTATGTTGTATCTTCATCATAAGAGTATTGTTTCCCATGCCATCACTCACTCATTCAAATTATTATCCCTGATCTAGTCAAGTCATCAAGAGCCTGTGTTAGAATTAGATTTGACAGAGTAAGCCTCGGTCAGGGAGACAATCAATGAAAGATGGATGCATTTTTTGGAATGCCTCTGCATCTGCTGGGCTGCTGTGTTTTGGATATTGTGCCACAATGTTTCATGCAGTAAACTAAGATTATGTTTCTCTTTTGTCTTGGTGCCTAAATGCCCAAGCAGATGGTACGTTTTTGGACACTCGATTACAGTGTTGTTTCCTGCAATTGAACTTAGTGCTTCGCATGTTTAGAGGTTGGTTTTATGGTCTGTGGCCAGGATACTGGACTTGAATATTTTCTTAACACCTCATTGTATAGTCCATAAAATTGCTGCTTGGTTTACTTATACAAGTGCGTTTAAACTGTGATTGCACTATTATTTTGATATCAAGCAAACATTTCACAGATGAAAAGGACTGAACCAAGCTTTACAGTCTGAAGGCAGAATAACAATAATTAATGTTTCTATTACCCTGTTTAAACAGAATATATATTAAGCAGAAGACAGGTAATTAATCCCAGTTGAAAGAAAATACACTACTCATCACTCATAAATGAGTCCTTCAGTCTCTCCATAAAAGCGGTATCTCTTTTATGGATAAGGTAGAAAAGAAAGGTAAAATGTCTTAGGTGCAATAACAGACTAGATCCTCTGGTTCTTATTTAGATGAAATTCCTGAGAGTATATTTTTCAGGGATTAGAGGATCAGGCCTGAGGAATAGCATCAGCTCAATGAGAACTGGACCTACGTTTATAAAGCCGGATGACGTTTTTCCTATTGTCAGGCAGGGTAAATAAGTTTTATCTCAAACCGGAATGTTAAACCATGCTATGTTTTTTTTTCAACATCTGCATAAAATTTACAATGCATTTCGTAATTGTTAACAAAACTCTGTTCACATTAGTGAAAAAAATTGCAGATTGTTACTAGTACAATACATTCTATTATAGCTTAAATATTTTGATGTTTGGAATTTGAGTTCATGGACATAGTCATACTTGTTGCTAGAACAATATTTACAGATTTTTTAATAGATGTTCTTTCTAAAATAAATGGCATATTGAATCTTGTCCTTTTATTTTTGCTAAACACAAAGCATTCTGAAGGTCTGTAAAAAGCTAGTTATTTAGAAGTTTAAAGTTCCTTCTCTTTTACAGACACGTTCGCAGTATTATATAAACACTTATTTCCTTGTGAATCATTAATGTTTTAACGGTGTTTCTTTTCTCTCCTAGAAAAACTATATCTGGGGATTAACAGGATTGTTCACTGGGATTCATGTGGAAGCATAACTGCAGTAGCTGAGAAATGATCATGTTTCCTTTTAGTTCTCAGCAAGAGTAATTGAATGTTGAATATCTTACTAAACGCTGGACTGTGACAGTGTGTTAACACTCCGACTATCTCCTAACAGCAGGGCAATTATTTGCTGAGTGGGATTTTTATAAATCCCCTGGCAGTAGTATGTCCTGATAATTATGATGAAGTGCACTGGTCAGTGTTGATTCAGCAATCCCATCTCTAGCAAATATTTCATTCACAGCTCTCCTTCATGCTTTTACTTTTATAGCTTTTAAAGATCTCTTACCTCTCCTCTCAGCTTGCTTAGGTTTTTTTTACAAATTACAATGGAGCAAGAAAGGATTTTCAAGTTAAGGCTCTATTTTGTTGAAGTTTTTTCTTTCTCATTTAGCTCCTCATTAAAAGACCAGAGTGAGAAAGTAGTACTATATTTAGGTTCTTACTATGACAACCACTCGCACAAGCTTCCTCCTTCAAAGCTGTTTTTATAAAGATTAAATGACTGTTAAATAAAACATTTATATTCATGATATATGTTGATTATTTCAGTCTTTCAGAGTTCATAAGAAAAAGTAATTAATATAGAGCATATCTTTATTATTGCTTAGTTAAGTTACAATAAAAAATATATAAATATATCAGAATACACTTTGTATTGGTTTAATGCTTGCAACTTATCTTCAGCTCAACTTTTTCAATTTTTAATTTTGCATGTGTGTTATTATTTGCAGCACAATAGCTTTGCTGTATCTTAGAGCATATTTAGTTTGCAATTTTTTACATAGGCTTTAAAAACTCAGCCAAGAAGTAGGAAAGAAGACTAAGAAATAATTAATTAGTAAATAAAAATTGCAGAATCTTAACTGCTCAGGCTTTATTATACCACTTGGGATCACCTATATTTTCCGAGGAACTGTCCATTTTAGTCAGCACAGACTTGTCTTTCCCTTTCTACCTGCACCTTTTTCCTTCCTTTCTTCCTTCCTTTCTTCCTTCCTTTCTATTCCTTTTGCTGCTACCTTACTTCACAGCTTAGCTTTCAAGGCAAATCCTTAATAATTTTCTTCTTTATTCTGGAGAAACATCAATTTAGACAGAAAGAAAGTAGCTCTTTCTCTCTGCATTGAAATGATAAACAGGAAAAGACAAAAATGGATATGTTTAAGCATTGAGTAAATACAGCATTAGTGGTGGAAGCAATTCAGACTATAAAATCCCCAAATCTTTTCCTTGCTAATGCCTACTAAATTAATATTTGTTTCCTTATGATTTTTTCTTCCTTTATATTTGACCATTAATTATAAAGATAAGAAAATGATTGGGAGGAAACTAAATGATCGAGTGTTAGAAATGCAAAATGATTCAAAATATTAATGTATTGCTAAGGATGACTGGGTAACAAATGGTACATTTGCCAGTATGCTTGACCTGACACAATTAATATTCCAGGTCATGCTTGGGTTTCCATGATGGAAGGTCTGAGGCAGAGAATTCTAGAGGAAAATATATCTATTGTATAACTCATTTCTCTCTCTCACTTTTTTTCTTTTTTTTCTTTTTTCTTTTCCCCAAAGAGTCAGAACCATAGTCTTAAAAAAATATATCTCTGCTTTCACACCTCATTTGCCATATTCACCACTGGGCCACTGTTCACCAGAAGGGCCTGATGTAAGGAGGTCAGTAAGAAGCTATTAGCAGAGTCCCCTCCTGAGATTTCTTTGGTCTTATTGAGGTGGAAGTTAGCATGACAGTACTGCAAATAACTCAGTTGTAAGTTTTTTAACAGTTAGCACAGATTTCCCCATAGTGTTTGTCACTTTAGAAAATTGTTCCTGGAAATGAGGTCCTGAAAGCTGGCTTTGACAGAGTCCCTTCTTAGTGTTGAAGAGCATGGGCACAGAAAAATGTGTAATTCTCCCTACAGACCAGAGGTACATTTTTGCAATCTATGGTAATATTTTGTAGCATTACATATTTTCTTGTGGACTAAAGGTGGGGAAAATATTGAAATCATAGTATGGGGTATACTTTTCTACCATTGTATATACCAAAGTATACTTTTCTACCATTGAAGAAACAGTATTAAGTATAATGGTTTTGTAGTTGAGAGAATATTTTATTAAAATACAGAAAAATTTGAAATAATCCATTTAGTACATTGTATTTCCCTCAAGAAGATATGCAAATGTATTAAGTACCAAAGGCTTTGATCCCCCAAATTCTTAGATTTCTGTAGACTGTCATCTCCCTGCAGAGGACAGAGTGAATAGGGTATTCATCACCACATTTCACAGTGCAAGAAATTCCAAAAATAAGACTAAAACTTGCAGAGATATTTTTACAAAGTAATGGAAGCAATTTTTCCAGTGATTGATCTAAACTATAAAGTAGAATCAAATTCGTCCTCTTGTCCCTCCTACCAAACTTTACCAGTTTTAAATCTAGGCCTAACGTTATTAAATTCATTGGGGAATTTAGAGTAAATTAGTATTAATTTTATCTGTCTAGATAGTAATTCTGTTGTTGCTCTGTTATGTGTCTTGTTGAGTACTTGAACATATATAATTAAAATGTAAAGTAATTAACAAGGATTGCTTGAAAAATCATTATTTAAATATGTACTTTGTAATCAATTTTGATCCAGATCATACAAAGATCTTCATGTGTAGAAGAAGCAAAAACTTTTAAAGATACCAGCTGGCCTCTCTAAACCACAAATCCATTTTCATAGTTGATATAATATCTGTATGCATTTAACCTGAAAGTATGTAAAAAAAGAGCAACAAAAGATGGCTCTTTGTTAAGACACCTTTTCAGCAATAATAATTCCAAAGACACTGAATCAATGGATTTCCACATTTATTATGGCTAATTTTGGTTTCATTAAAAGTGCTAAAAGCCAATTTTATTAGTGCTCCTGGAGATATTCAGTAGTGTTCCACAGTGTTTGAGCCCTTTATGAACTATAGTTTTTTATTACTGCCAAACATTTAATCAAAGAAGCACAAAATAGAATATACACAGTATTTTAATAGAGATTGCAAAATGCAGTTTCAGAAAGCCATTTTACTCCTGGAGACATTTACAATATTTCTCAGTGAGACTAAAAGAAGTGCCTAGACAGAACATTGATTTAAAGTTATTCTTGTATTTAATTCTTCAGAAGAAGAACATTTAAATTACTTCAGATATTGGATTTTTACACTTTGGAGCAACAAAACCCAAACCCCAAACCTGTGCCATGCAGATTGAAATAATCTAATACTTTAAAGGTTTTTTTTTTTAGTAAAAAAAAAAAATTTCCTCCTCAATTTGCTTTTCAGCATTTTTAATTTTTTTAAATTTTTTTAAAGAAAAGGCTTAAAAAGGGGTGTAAATTTTATCAAGATTTTCTTACTTATCAGGATTTTCTACTGATCAACAAATCCATGCCTGCCAACTTTAGAGAGTTGTTATTATGCTGTAATGTTTTCTTCCAGATCAACCTGATTATCAGTGATGAGCATGGAGATGTTTCTCTTCTGGATAATAGGTAAATTTTCGATGCCATTGTCACTTTCTATGAAATATGTGTTTCACAGTTATACCATGAGAGCAGTATCTCTCCCCCTAGCTGGGTACCTCTGCAGGCTTGTGGCATGGCTAGAACACAATCTCCACAGCTGAATATGGATGGTCTAGGAAGGGGTGCAAAAATCAAGCAACAACACAATGAGCAGTTCAGTGAAATATGTAAAACAAGGTAGTTGCAGGCTATTACTTTTCTATTTAGTGTCATCAACATAATGAAGGCAAAAAATGAATTGGTCTTAATGTAAGCAGATCCAGAGACTGTGGTAGGACTAATGAGTGAAGAATTATAATGACCATGGCATGGAGATGATTTGTGTATCTCCAGCAAGAGATCTAATTTGCATTAATCTAATGCATTCCATTTGTATAGAATTTGTATTGACTGTGGCATTTTATATTTAGGAGAACTTGTGTAAAAGGTATATGGTGTAATCGTATTCAGTAATTGTGGGAGAGTGCAATAAATTCAAGATAACGACTGGAACTTGTCTTTATGTAGCACTTACAGGTCACCAAGTGTTCACAGGCAAAACTCTACTCTGCTGTTAAGAAAATTACAATATAACACTGATGAAGTACTAAGAAAATAATAACAGCATGAGGAGAATCTGTAACTTGATATTTATATGCCAGACCTGCAGAACAAAAGATTAAGTTGCTGCTGGACTTTACAGATCATAGAGATGGACCTGGAATTTCACATTCACTCTGCTTGCCTGCTGTTTGAAGCATGGATCCCTGCCATTCTAATTTGGCATCCTGAAGAGCTGAAGGAACAATCAGTGTTTGTTTGGCATACATATGTTTCTGCCACTTATCTCTATTCATGTCCTCTTTCCCACTGTACATTTTGCCCATTTGTGAAATAGTTTGTAGGTTTTGCACTAAGAGGGGAACGAATAACAGAGGACCAAAATAAATTGTCATTAGACCCAAATAACTTAGAGATGAAGAATATGGTCTTTAAAATTTTGAATAGCCCAACAGTATTTTGAATAAGCTAGCCTCTCTGAATACTTTTGTCTATTAGACACTATGTTTTATATGTGCCTTATTTAATTGTTTTGACATAAGAAACTGGAACTTCCCAGTAGGAAATGTGAATGAAAAATGCATTAGAGCTCATTTGGGAGAGTTCTGTCCTCTCAGCCCCAAGAGTTTAATACTTTATTAAGAAGCTGATGCCTTACAGTTTTCTCCTGGGTCCTCCGTACTGTCCCAAAGGAGAAATACAAGATTTTAAACGTTTACACTTTTCCTTAACTTTCATTGCATCTTGAAACCAATTTCTTTTCCTACTACTTTTATTCAAGGCTTATTAGTGATTAGAATTATGATAAAAGCAAAGAACAATATATTTTAACTGAGCAAGTCTGCTTTAAAAGTTTTAGTATACCTTTGTAGAAAATATAATTAAATCAACTCAGTATCTTTAAATTTATTTTTATGTATTTTCATCATGCTATCTATTTTGTAGTAAACTTAGTGGCTTTGTGCAATATGGAAAAGGAATTTTCATATTTAACTGTTTGCAATTAATTCATTAATCTCACATATGTCTATTTGGGAATTGTTTACATACAACTGAAAAAATCTCTACATATACAGGTATAATTTGAGAACAGTCTGTCACATAATTTTGACTTGCCAGCTATTCACAGATTGTTAATGATGTAGATTACTGAAACAGAATTTAAAATGTGTGTTTTATATTGTAATTGTTATATCACACAAGTCATACAATTAGTTATGTAAAAAAAAAAGAAATATCAAATTCAGTAATGAAGGAACCTTTCTATTTTAGTCACAATTTAGAAATCATTGTGCTAAATTTTTGTTTTTCACATGTTTTATGCTATTAATATTGAATACATTGTAATAGTATTCAGGAATTTATTGTGGACATTTTGTTGGGAAAAAAACAATTATTGGGTTTTGGTATTCCCTAAATTCTCTTCCGTTTCTACTAAACTAATGACTGTTTTACTTTTTAAAGTGCAGCAGGTGCCACTGTCAGATTTTGTTCCTACTGTATGTAGAAATTTAAATGAGTTGAAGTCAAAGATAATTCCATTTTCTGCTCAGATTCCAGGCATCTACAATTCACCATTCAGAAAATCCCCAGATCCAATGGAGCTGTTGCTACGGAAGTCAAAGCCACTGACCCACAAAAAGCAGCAAGTGAAGAGTCCCCTTGCTGATGAGCTCTATGACTGGCCAACTTGTAAAAAGCCTCCAGCTTTTGTCACAGCACTGCCTGTGCTACCTGCTGACAGACAGAAACCTCAGGTAACATCTTCCAGTGACTCTGAGGCAGCTTCTGCTCACATATTTTATCATAGATTGTCATAGAATATCTTGAGTTCTATCACCAGGTCTGAAAATCCTCTTTGTGGATGTTTTTTTCAGAGTATGAATCTAGTGCTTGTATTGAAGCTATAAAATCTTCCACACAGATTTGACTTAAAGAAAAAAAATCTAAGAACATAAGAACAGGGAAATATGATTCTTTATATGTTGTTTTTATCCTTTGGGAAGAAAAGTGTCACTTATGATATTTCAAAGGTACGACCTGATATAATTGAATATCAATATTACAATTCATTAGAGCTATAATTCTTAATTTCCAATCTTAAATCATAAAAAGAAAAGGAGAAATGAAAGGTGATAGGAAAACTTAAGCAGCTGTGATAATTTTATCCTCAGTTTGCAATTGTTTGCCATATGAAGACTAAGGCATCCTCTCAGTTCAGAATAGTTCCTGCTCTCTTGTGTCCACTAGGGGTGTGTTAGCTTTAATAACGAAGATTTCTACATATTATGCTCCATCACAGCCAAGTTGCCCAGCTTCCGTTCTTGAGTGTCATGCTCTCAGTTTTAACTTCAGTCGATGTCACCATATCTTGCAGGTAGATTTTCTTTTCTGTGAAGTAATGATCATCTGTGAGATAACACATCAAAGTGAATGTCTCACAGGATAGCAAAACAGCTTTTGTCACCTTATTATCAAAACCTGCTGGGAATGTGACCAATATATACAGCAGAAAAACTTTTGAGACCTTTGTTTTCCTCACCTAATGACAGCATGATGACATGTAGCTTTTGTCAGTAGGTGCCTTATGCAATTACTTTTGGGATAGAAATATTCTGTCTTTCCCTCTATTCTGAAGGATTTTTCAGTTTGCCCAATGTACTGAAACTTCTGTTTAGCTCACATGCACACTTTCCATTCTGGTTTCAGTTTGAGTGACATAACATATTCAGAACATCTGGCACTTTTCCTTTTTGTACTCCATTCTGTATTTCAATTCCCTTATCTGTATCTTGCTTAGAAAGAAAACGCTTTCAAATGAGTCCTTCTTAGCAACTTTCAGTGAAACTATCACCTATTTGCAGAAATGTAACAACTTGAGCAATAAGCAATGTATATATATATATATATCTTTTTAATGGTGTTTTACTCCTCTGAATCAATATTGTTCTCTACAACTCTCTGAAAGGAGGCTGTAAGTCAGGTAGGGGTGGGAGTTGGTCTATTTTCCCAGGCAACTTGTCACAGGACAAGAGGATGTAGCATCAAACTGTGCCAGGGAAGGTTCAGGCTGGACATCAGGATGAATTTTTTCACTGAAAGAGTGGTCAGGCATTAGAACAGGCTGACCAAGGCTGGTGGAGTCACCATCCCCAGAAAGGTTCAAAAAATGAGTGCACATGGCACTCAGTGCTATGGCTTAGGTGACAAGGTGGTGTTTGAGCAAAGATTGGATTCAGCGATCTTGGAGGTCTTTTCCAATGTTTACGATTCTGTGATTCTAAGGTGCAGGCCTGTAAGAATACCTCTGGAGAAGTAGAGGTGAGCCCACTGCTTATAACAGTAACAATCAACTTCAGGGCTGTTCTCCACCTTTTGTCCTTCCTTCTCTCCTTCTGTTCTCTCTACCTTGACTGCTTGATCTTCCTCATAGAATGACCTCATTGACTCACAGTAGAATTGAGACAAAGTGTGAGCCAATAAGCAGTTTGGGTGATCAGGGAGTTTGTAGTTAACATAAACATGACATTACAGCTTTACCTTCTGGGACCAAGGGGGCTATGACAGTCCTTGAGCGGGATGTGACTGGTTGCATTGTCTCTTAGGAAAGAGGAAAGATTTTGCCTTGTGCACATGGTAGAGGAATCAGGCTTTTAAATAAATAGGCAACTCACAGTTCTTCCATTGTTAAGCTGCTCTTGCGAAACTGCTTTACTGTACACAAAGTATCTTACAAGCTTCTCTTGGTTTTGGAATATTTTATAGACCTTTCTCAGTTCAGACACACGCACAGCAGTCATGCACAGATAGCCTTTTAGAACAAACCAGAAGAGTTCTGTTTTCTGCACCTCAAAGAGGGAATTTACTATATAATACTTTAATCCTTTCAGCACCCTGGGATCTACACTGTGGGGTAAATTTTCAAAGCACAGCGCGTGGATTTAGCTGCCCGACTCTTATTGATGTTAATGGGAGTCACACCGCTAAATCCCTGCACAACACTTTGACAATTTAGGGTTGTATGTCTAAGAAAAGGACACTGGTTTGAGCTGATGAAACAGCTGGAAATGAAAACCCATCAGAACACATCACCCTGAAAGTTGTCTGGTGTGACAATAAGAAATTTAATTACTAGATATACTTGTGTTCTAGTTATTTGTGGTAAAACTTTTTGGAACCAAGCTTCTTTTTCCCATATGTCTGGTTCACTGTGAGCCACTTGTTACCTTCTTTCAGGTTTCATTTGCCTGTAGGTTTGGATATTTTATATCAGGATGTCAATTATATATGTTTAAAATAAAAAAACCAAACTATTTTTCAGTTTTCTCTTAGGGAAATAGGTTTTTAGCATTTAATAGGTAAGCTCTGTGTGTGTAAGATAGAGTATTTTAAAAAAAGGTTTTAATGATGCTTCTACATCAATTAGATCTATCATTTTTATTACTGAGTTAACTAGAATTATAGTTCGATAGAAAGACAGATAATGCTAAAATTAGTAATTTGTTCATTAAAAGGCATTAGTAACAGAATGCGCATTACCATTTAGATTTTTTGCATGCTGTTATCTGTTGTGGAATGGGGACAATGAGGAATGCATAATTTCATGCAGATCGTATTTTTTATCATGAGTTTCTGATGGTATGATGAAGTAGCAAGAATGCTGATCTGCTAACCTTTATTTGGCTAAACCAGTTGGTATCAAGATTTATGCTACTCAGTACAAATTCCAAACATAGAGCTTGGAGCTATGTGAGTTTCCTTCAGAGTAAAAATTGTTGTTTGACTCCCTTCCTTCCTTTCCCAGCCTGAACTCCCCAGGAAGATTTCCGTTTTGAAGTAGGATGCCTGAAATTCTTGCAAGCATTGTCTATTTGAAAACATTTTTAGGTACCATTCTGCCACAGTTTCCACAAGTCTTAGTCTTGTAAAATGGAAATAGACACATGGATTTCTTAGAGGTCTTAATTTAAGATACATTCCTGAGGTCCCTATTTACTAAGTAAATTTCTTCAAATGCATTATTCAGAGGAACAGAAAAATCTTCAGGGATTATGTTGGGATGTTTAGGATTATTTATTATTTATTATTATATATACCCTGCTTTCATTAGTGATGACACAGACTTGTTTTGAGGGTCCTTTGCTTAGTTACATCATTTTCCCCTCTCCTTCTATTAGAAGCTGTAATTTTATTTAAACTATAGACTGGGGGCTTTTTATGCATCTAACTCCTAGTTAGGTCTCAGAAATTAAAGGTAGAGAAAACCCCTTGCTTGGCTATCTGATTTGGCCTTTATCCTGGAGGAATTTGAGTCAATATTTTTCAGTGAAGAAATAATATAATATTCTGAAAGACTACGTTTGAGAGCCAACATATTTATCTTGATATTATTTGGTAATAGTACATTTCTTTCTTCTTTCCTCCGTATATCCACTTAATGCAAACATTTTGTAACAGAAGATTCATTTTTTATTATAAATTTCAACTTTTTAATAACTTGATCATCAGGTTATGTATCACTAGAACATTGTTGACTAGTTTTAATGACCTGTTCTAATATTGATTATTCTCTCACTTTTCATTCCGTTTTTTAAAGACTTTTGTGTTTATTTTAAATGAACATATTTTTCAATCAGACTTAGAAAACAGAAACAAGAAAATACCTGCAAGAGGTATAAATACTATGCTAATTTTCTTACTGGGACCTTTACTAAGATCTCCAAATCTTGGTGCTGCGCCTTTAAAAAGTAAAGTTCCAATAAAAATCCATTAACTACTTTCAAATATAGCAATCCTCCTGTCCAGCTGTGAAAAGTACTAGATGATACTTATTTGCCATTTGTGTTATTTACGGTCCATGACTTTTATGGTAACTGGTTCCTATTATTGGTTTCTATTAATGTAAAACATAAGTGAACATAAATGAGGCGTGAATCATTTCTTTTTATTAGCCCCACAGTCTTCACTCAGTGCTTGCAGTAACTCCAGCTGTGACTTGTTAGTGATAACCTATTTAAAGAAGGATATCTTTAAGAATAAAGGCTGTGATTAGGATTCTTTGTCTGTTCATAGTTTCAAAAGGTTTCACTAGTTCATTGCAAGATCAACAATGATGAAAATAAAAATTAATTGGTAATACTTCTAGGTCCAGGGTTGCCATTAAACTGTCCTGAGTGGCACAGGGCACTAATTATAATCCAGGTAAGTTCTTAAGGGTTAATACTAGAAGTGAGACATATAGGATATGTCACTTCAGCAGCATGGGAGAAGACTTCCTGCTGCTATTTATCCATGCTGTTAAATGGTAGATACTGATACAATCAGTTGTTAACCAATATACTCTGTAAAAAGCCCACATATTTTTTAAGAATTAGAAAGTTAATGTAAAATTAGACTTTTCAGAAATGAACTATATGCCTATAGTACTGAAGTAATGCATTTGAATTCTATTAGAAGAATTCTATCTTAAGCCATGCATTAAGTTCCCTTCCAGGTAGGTTTATTGAAAAGAGCGTGTTCTTTAAAGTTTGCTGTATGCAAAGTAAAATACTTGAGTTTTCTGCTTAAGCAGAATTTAGATACAGTAAATGCTTGTTTTTTATTTCACCAATATTTTTTTCTATGTAAAAACAAAGTTTTTCTAATCAGTTCTAACAATATATTTGTTTAAAATACTAAGTATTTATTAGTAGTTAAATGAATTTAGAGTGCACATTTCTCACTCTCTGTGAAGCTTTGGAGTATGTTATCAACTTTTATGTAAGTCTCTACCAAAATGAATGGCTTTAATTATTTTGGAAAGAAAGTCTTGCTGTACTTCCCAGACATTCTGTGTCGTGTTTCACCAGTGATAAGCCATGAATAACAGAGGGGAAGGAGAGAACTGTAACCCCAAAATAAAATACTTCAATTATCCTGCACCTTTCAGGGGCCGTTCCGGGATCCCGCTGAAGTGTTGCGGCAGCGCTACAAGCCTTTGGAGCCAACCCTGCGAGTGAGAGAATCAATGTACTCAGCACCAGCCAAGGCCAGAGAGGCAACGCCAAGGGAGGAATGGAGAAGTTCCATACATGACAATGAGTGAGTTCTTTGGCTTTTCTTATATTGTTGTGAGAATGTTTTCTTCATTCCATTGCTTTCAGAAACCTTTCATGCCTGAGAAAATGAAATGTCAAACCTGACAGCTTACTAGAAAACATTTTTATGTATATACTTCTAAATTCTGTGTCCTTAGATTATAAAATGCTCAGGGCAGAGACCCTATCTTGTAATTGTGTGACATGTGCCCTCTATATCTATGAATCTGTAGAAATACTTGTAATAATAATAATATCTGATGCAACAGATGGCTTTAATGGGAAATAAGAAAACAAATGCAAATTCTGTCTTGCCACATGCACCTTGCCAAGGGAAAAAAATAGTTTCAGTCTTCATATTCTAGGAGCTTACTGGTTATGGGAGGAAAAAATGGTGTTGTGTGCCAATGAGACTTGTTTTCTCTCCCAAAAGAGTACCACAGCTCACTTGGAAGGGAAGGGAGCATATGTTGCACATTAGAACATGATACAAAAACTGGAATCATCTTTGAAGCAGTTTGATTTCCTAAACCATAGCAGCTGTAATAGTGTCAGACAGGCTAGTTCTTTTCCATAAAATCTCAAATACAGGCATAATCCATCCCGAAAGATTAAAGCTTCTGTCCCAAAAGATTTAAGGCTATTGCCAAAATATTTCCTTTTTAATTTTTTTTTTTTTTAGCACAATGGACTGTTAAACACTGTTTTGTCCAATCATAATAAAAGCCTGCTAAGTCACCTTCTCTGGCTTTGTAGTTAACTAGAAAAAGAACTATGTTCTGCCAACCTTTTCCTTGAATTCACTGCTCTTGGCAATCCTTTAGCCCTTCAATACCAGAATTCAGGACAAAAGTGAGTCACTTTTCCCCATGAGCAGCCTATGATCACTGGCACATGATGTTTTGCTATCTTTGATCTGTTTCATGGTTTTTTATCAGCTCCATATTGCTATGTGGCAGCTTCAGGACTGGGACCTAAGAGTGCCAAAATCAATTGTGTTTACATGGTTTAGCTTCTATGTTTTTATTGTTGGGCCATTTCCCCGAGTTTAATAATTTAATATTAATAGTATCTTTGAATGAAAATGGCATTCAAAAACAGTTTTGAAATTAAAAAATATTTCATTTAGAGTACTTCTTCACTTTTGTACAACGGTTTTCTTGGTCCTTTTTTTTTTTTTTTTTTTTTTTTTT
>VWZU01003343.1:311733-431733 GCA_013397095.1 Sterrhoptilus dennistouni
TTTTTTGTGAGACACCACTTTTTATTCCTTTCATACCAAAATCATAACTGAGTTCAGTTACAAGTGCAAATACACTCCCCTTTTCTATTTCTCTCTGTGTCGTTTCATGTATTGGTGTGAGGAGGAAACAGCTTAATTTTCACACTTCAGCTTAAATTTGTGCTTTTTTTTCTTTTCATTTTTATATCTTAATTTCTGCTGGTGAAATTTAAAAGAAACCCTAGCACTAGGTAGTAATTAATATTCTACCTTTCATTTAAAGTATTTTCTTCACTGAATTAGTTGTGATTGATACATTCCAACTGAGGATAGATGATGTTCTTCATTTATAGGCATGACTACATTGCCCAGTCTTTATTTGATGAAGTGTACCCCAGACATTACTGTGTCAACACTTTCAGAAGGTCAGACCTTGCAATAAATGTTTCACTGACTCTTCAGTGAGGAAATTATGAAGATTTGGTCTTGAACAGTTTAAATTTGGAGCCTCCAACTTCGGTAGATATTATTTGATGTGGGGTTTTTATTTACCTTGTGGGTAAGGAAGCATTTAATACCATCCTTAATGCACAGAAGCAATGTCCCAACAATCAATGATTCTCAGCTTCGTGCACACTAAATGCAAAGTGTATTATACATTTTCAGGCTGTGATCATTCCATTTGTGCTTCTAATTCAACCAACCATGCGAGGGTCACATCTGTAACCTTGAAAAGGTGATGACAGAGCTGCAGGTCATCACCAGGACTAATGCTCACTAGTAATGCTGCAGCTGCTGTGTGGGATGTTGGTCTCCAGGGAGGAGCCAGTAAAGGGTTACTCAGAATCTACAGTAGTTTTTTTCTCAGCAGTGTCTATTATGAATTGATGAATTTCTGTTTCTTGCTATGTAATTGTGTACTTTGGGACTTTATTTCTTCCTGGTAGTGCTTCCTATGCTGATTATTCTTCTGTGTTAGAAAATAAGGCGAGAATGAGCAGAAGTATGAGGCATTTGTTGAGAAAGCTTGTGTTTGCATGAAATGACAGACTGAATCCTTGATATGTATATCTCCAGAGTGAGTATTGTGTGAAGTCTCTTAAGACAGAAAGATTGTTGGCACGTACCTGAAATTTTCAGCAACATTTATAGCTTTCACACACCTCTAATTATAGGGTTCTTTAAAGTAGTTGTTTACAGGATGATAGGATGAGTGTTGCAAGCTCGGAGAAAGTTCTTGCATTTGATAAAATACAGAAAAAATTTGGAAAAGCTGTGGGAGAGTTTGAGGCAGGCAGAAGCAGAACAAATCAAACCAAAGGAGAATACACTGTGCTTACTTAAAGCAACTTCTGGAATTTCCTATTCTGTAATGGAAAAGCAACTAGGTAATCCAGCCTAATAAGAACAATTCCTTTTTCTCATGTAATTGAAGCTGTTACTACCTTATTGTGCTATTTTTCATACAAATGAAGTGATTTCCCCCTCCACTTGGATAGGAATGACAATTTCATTCCTTTGGGATGGCCACTTAATATAGTGTCTAGTTTGAGACACCAAATACTGGATCCAGCAGATTTAGATGAAGCATAAGAAGTTCTTTCCTCAGTTGCATGCAGCTGCATGCTGGCCTAATTTTCCAGAGAACAAAAATGTAAATTATTTTCATTAACTTTGATGAAATCTGTCTCATATAATATGCCTCATATTTCAAAGTATGATATTAAACATCTTTATGAAGTCAACAAACATCAGACCGAGATGCAGTGTGGTGATAGCAATAGTGTAAGGCTTAGATTTCCCAGTTTATTGTAGTCTTCTGGTGTGACATCAGAAACATCATCTCAGCTTCTGGCTGTGTCTGTGCCAGTGCTGTGCTGGAGATGCCAGCCTGGTCCTGGCCACACTGGTTAACTCGTGAGCAGCCATGTTTGCACATCCTGTGTGAATTCAGCAGTGCCCAGCTCCTCATGGGCTTATTTTCAGCAAGATGGCACTTTTCTTTAGAAGAGCTGAGGTGCTGCTGTGTTGCCCAGTGCTGGGCAGAACACATACACTTGCAGAGAAATTAGTGACCTAAATAAGCTCTGTACTTGGAGAGCATCGGTGTTATGAGCTGCCTGGTATTAATGGTAAGAAAACTTAAAATGCAAGTCATTTTAAGATTTAGAATTTTAAGAAAATATTTTTATTTCTGGAGTTATAAAATCTTTTACTGTATTTCTGGCTTAGCTGCAGTGAAAATGGCTAGTACATTTTATGTCACACAAACACAACACATCTGAAAAGTTTTTTCAAATTATACTTAGTTTGTCATATGCTTTGCAACTATAGCAATTTGCATATTTTCCGGACTGTTATTGTATTATGATAAACAGGGATTATCATATATTTTCAGATAATGTTTTCTTAACAATTCAACTTCTATTTGTAACTCTTCCATTTATTTTAATTACTAGCACAGTGTGCAACATTTATTAATCAGCTGAGTCTTTTTAAGTTAAAATACTAAATTAGCTAACCCCATTAACACAGAATACTCCAAACAAGCAGTAATAGGAGAGGTAGTTACTGTGCAAATCGTATTATACATGCGGGTGCTCTAGGGCACAGTTAAGCATGATTACCCTCTTTTGATCCAGTATTCCTCTGCTTCTTCCAGCTAATTTCCACTGGAAATTTACAAAGTAGTGCCTTCATTTTTCCATCTTAATTTTTCTAATGAAGTTCTGGTACTTTATAACACTGGGGATGCAGATAATAAGTCTGTGTATAATTAAGAAGTTCCGGAATTTGCTGCAGAAGAGATCTCTTTTACTTCCTACAGGAACTAGGCTGTGCTTTTATTTGCCACTTTACACTATCGCAGACAGGGGTTAAATAAAAATGGCCAGAGGATTTTTAGATTTACTGATGTTACAATCAAAGTGATTGATACTTTTTCAATAAATTGTGTATTTAGTATATTACCAGAAACAATATTTGTACTGATGCCCCCAATTAGGCTTCTCATGGCAAAAACAGTACACAAAAGATAATGTAACTAGATATGTTAAATAACATATTCCATCTTTATTCTTGTATCTAACACTTTGATTTTAATATACATGCATTATAAACTAATGCCTGCCCTGCTGCAGTTGTTTTGCTATGGAAAACCATTATCCTTCCTTCTTTGTTCCTCAAGTGAAAAGATTTGATGAAAAATTACTTCAGGTATAATCCAAATTTGAAAGCTTAAAATTAATGTCATGTTTTATTAAAGAAAAAAAAGAAGATAAAATATTCACAGATTCCTGATAGAGAAGCATGGCTTTTTTGAGCTAATTGTTCATGGAGTTCTTCAAAGAGAGATAAAATTGTCTTATTGGAATTAAATCAAGACAACAATGAATTGAATTGCTATTCTATAAAGACACTTATAAAAATTTACCAATGTCATAGAGTTAATATTTTGCTGGCATTTTTTCCTAAATTACAAAAATGAACAGTACATACGAATATGAAATTTTGAAAAACCACATTAGCGGTACTTGGGGTTTTATATTCCTTACTGTGCCCTGGCAGTGCAGCATGTGTGGCAGTCCAGCAGTAGATCTGGCAGTCTTTTCTCAGGAGCCTGGGTATGTTTTGAAGCATTTCTGGGATCAGTTATACCCACTTGCTCCACTTGACTGCTGGGATTTTGCTTCTTGGGCAGGTTCAGAGAACACGCTGAAGGACCAGTCTGGTTTTTTGTTGTCATTTAAATTTCAATAAAAAGTCACTGCCTCTGTCCTGTGTCCTATCCCATATAGCATTGAGACACTGCTGCCCAGCAGTCAGTGATGGACGTGGGAAATTCTCCTTCCTGTTTCTGCTGCTGTGCTCCCCTCACACTGCCAGAGACACCAGGAACCAGTTCCTGCTGCTGCTTCTGTCATCTCTGTCAACCCAATTGGAAAACCTTCAGCATCTAAAAGGCCTCTTCCATCTCCTATCAAAATACTGAGAGAGATTGAAGTAAAAGAGACAGACTAAAGGGAAGAGATTGTAGGTGAGGAATGCAGGAACAAAAATAATGGAAGGGGAGTGTAAACATGTGAGGCAAAAAAGTATTAGAAAGATGAAATTAGTAGTAGAGCGAAGGTCCAGAACAGGATGAGCGATAAAACAATTTTTAGTTTTGTTAGCAACAAATATCTATGGTGTCTGAAGTTTAAATACCTCTAGCAGCTGTCAGGTCCTGGTTTGGCTACTAAGTGAAGGCTTCTAGGTCTTTTTAGGCTAATGAGGTTTAATACAGCAGGGTCCTGGCAGCAGTGCAGCTGGCCTTCATCACCAGTGACAGTAACAGCCAGCCTTGGTCCTGGTCCTTCTCAGGTTATGTATGAATCATACTGCCATTTGTAGTTTCCCATTTTTGATTCCAACTCTTACCCCATTTTGAATGTATTCTTTGGCATATCTCTCATTCAGGCCAATATTAAATAATTTTTCATTTTTTACTACATATATTTAGGGAAAGTTCACCTTCCATTAAATCATCTTTTGGGAAGTCTCAGCTTATACTGGATGTCTTATAGCACAATAAAGCATCAATACAAAATTTAATTCTTTTTTGATTGGAAATTCTGTCTCTGTCATGTTTACTGAAAACTTTAAGAATTTCTGAATTTACACTTAAATCGCAAGGAAAAACTGAAAGCTAGATGTAGGAATAATGAGTGAATGTTTTGAAATCTAAACTTGCAGAGTTGATACTGGTGTCCTACCATTGTCTGTATTTAATTTTTTCTTCTGTCACTCTCTTCTGTCCCTGTCAGAGCACATACTATTATTAATTTTGGGAAAAGTTGCATCAGGTGTATTCAAAGAGCTACAGAACATGTTATTATTATTTGTTGGGTGGGGTATAATGACTTTTGTATTAATCCCATGAATTTGCTTACCCTACTTAACATGAAAAATTGTTGTAATTCTTTTAATTACCTATTCACATAATGAAAATTCTCACTTCCTTTGAGCAGACACTGAATTTACAAGCATGTGATCCTTTCTTGTAGGAAGAGTGTCACCACTTTAAGGATCTACCCCCTGACTCTGAGAGCAGAATTGTAAATGGAAGAAAAAGCTTCTACTTGATACCTTTATACCCAATTATATTTTTGTTCTTTCATTTAAAGGAACATACAGCTAGTTGTGTCTCAAAGTATTGATTTGGGGTTTTTTTGGAGTCATAGTAGAACCTAAATTACTCCGAGAATTTGTTTGCCCAAAAGACAAAGATTAACTGATCCACAGTAAAATCAAAACATCTATGTATAAAATTTTTTAAGGAAAACTATAATAATTTACTGCTACTTTCCTCAAGATTTTAAAAATAATTTTGTGTATAAATTTTACAGACATGTTATTCATATTAAATTATGAATGCTATGGCTCAACTGAATTGTGTGCATATATGGGCAAATCCCAAAACTGCAAGCCTTGTCTTCCCAGCTATCCAATCCCCTGAGAAAGCCAATTTTCTTTCATGTCTGAACAAAAGAAAAATGTACTATTAAAATGCAATTCAGAAGTGATAAAAACTGCAAGTGGAGCAGCCGGCTCACAGCACCTTCAATGTATTCTCTGGGACACTGGGGCCACATTAATTTTTGTGTGTGTGTGGTGTCCATCCCATGTGCAAATTAGCATTACAAGTACCCTAATCTGTCTTGTGTGAGGGTGTCCTTTCCCATGGGTATGCACATGCTACTATAGCTTTTTATTATTTAAAAGTCTGCTAACTCAGGGTTTTCCTTTCACTAACTTTGCATGACATTTGTTTGTGGCACCTGATAGAAGAAGTTGATATAGCTGGAAAGATTCTAAAACCATTTATTTTTCTGTAGTGGAAAGAAAGAAGAATAATTAAAAAAAAAACCACTTAAACAATTGTTGATAAATCAGTTAGTAAAAATAAATAATTTTCTGCATCTGTATCAGCTGAGAGACAAAGAAGGGTGTTTTAGTCCTCATTTTTATCAAATTTTTTTTTGCCTAACTCTTATAGGGACTCTACTCTGAAAAGCTTTCAGCTAAGGAAGGGCTCTAATTAACTACACTTCTTGTCATGGCATTTAAAAGTGATGTTTTAGACCTCTGAAGCATATTGTTTTAATTTTATTGAGTAATATTTTTTCCTGCACTTCTACAATTAAGAACACGTTGATTTTTTCAGAATACCAGCAATGATAAACTTAATTCCCAGTGTTTTACTTTATAGTAAAAAGTACTTGTTTGCCATCATGACTCCTGCAAACTGAAATCGATGGACCTAAGATGTGTTTGTAGGGTGTCTTGCAGATTTTCTATATACAAGATGTTTGTCATGTTCCTTCACACAGTTTGCTATGGAACCTACCCAAAAAATCCTTGGGTGTCCAGGACAGTTAGGAGCATCCATCTGAAAGCCCTTTCCAGCAGGTAGCTGGAGCTTCGCTGCTCCCTGGCACTATGTAAGCAGCAAGTCCATCATCATCATGGCTGAAAAAGAAAGAACCTGGCTCAAAAAGATTGCTAATTAGGACATAATTATAACTTAAGAGTAAAGTCCACAGTCTGTGAATTCTAAAGAAACAATTTCCCTGTTTTGTGGTTTACCAATATGCACAAGTTTCTTTTCTGTTAAATGAGAATATGGTTTCTTTAGCTTCGGATATGGCATACCCAAGGATGCATATCTCCAGAGGTGATCCCTGTTCTCATGCATGGGGAGTGCCTGCCACTGGCAGCTGGCACAGGCTGCACTGCCAGTTGGGACCTTCAGGCAAAGGGAGCCCTGATCATCCTGCATATCCCATCAGTTGTTAGTGCAGATACCAACAAAGTGATAATCTACTAATGAAAGTGATCCAAGTTAGATCCTTGTGCACAAAGTCTTCATTTTATCCTGTTGAAACTCAATATCTCTTTGCTCTTTCCTGAAAGAAACTGCAGGAGAAATTGCAGTAATCCTCTCACAATATGAGGGGGAACATTAAGAAGGTGGTGAAAAATGTCAGGAACAAGTGTCCATGTCGTCTCCTGCAGCATTGATTTACATCAATCTTGTGGCATCTAGAGGAGAGCATAACTGATTTTAAAATATTCTTGATTTTCAGATTTCTGCCATTTTCTTCATATCATAAAAATTATGAGAAGTATGTGCCATCACTTTGTAAGTCAGGCAAATATGGCCAAGAAGCTTATGGAACTAAATATTTCAGAGAAGTATATCCTGAGAAGTGGATAGCAGACAAGGTAAGTCACTGCGAAAATCAAGGATTTATTTGCTTTTTTAGATTGCTATTTTATTAGAACTAAGTGAATTTCAGTATGATCCAGAGATCATGCAATCCAATGGGATTCTTTCTAGCATGTTATAAAATCATGTCGTTGGAGCTGTGATGAGATCTGAGATTTCCTTGACTCTTTGGTAGATTCAGATTTCAGGAAATTCAGCACCTGTTGGTCCTACAAGATCAGGATTAAGACCCTGATTAAGTAAAGCTTCGGTTTTATGCATTTTGCGAAGTTTTATTTTGTTTGTATTGCCTTTTCTAATTTAAGAGAGGTTGTATATTTACTCTTACACATTAAGATAAACCTTCAGGAAATTATAGCAAAACCTGATTAAAACAATACAATATTTTACTGCTTACATTCTGTGGAAAAAAATCTTAGAACTAGTGAATAGCTGCTTTTCTTATTTTAAGAAGACATCATTAAATTGCATGCTTTGTCAGGAGCATCTGCTGTATGTCTGGTTTTGTAGTGCTGCAAGAGGTATTTTTCTCAGAACATGAGTTTGTGTAGTGTTTGCATATACTTCTAATTGTACTAGGTACCTTAATCAGTTTAAAATTTCTGAGTACAAAAAGGATAATTGATTTTGGCTCTGTGCTGCACTCTACCAATGTAGTTAGGGGACTGGAGCATCTTTTGTAGGAGGAGAGGCTGAGATAGCTAGAATACTTGAATCTGGAGAGAGAAGGCACAAGGGAGAACTTAATATAGTGCATGAGCACCTGATAAGAGCAAAGGAAGAACAGGACCCCACACTTCTCTCAGTCTCCATAGTGTCCAATGACAAGATGAGAGTCAATGAACACAAGTCAAGTGTATGAAACTCCATCTGAACACAAGAAATTTTTTTTGTTCTTTTTCTGTGGAGGTGGCAGGTTGTCCAAAGATGTTGTAGAATCTTCATGCTTGGATATATCCATGATCTAGGCAATCTGCTCTAGCTGAGTAGGGGGGGTGTAGAGGGTAACCTCAAGAGGTCTCTTCCTACCTAAACAATTCTGGGATTTTGTAAGATATGATAAATTATTTCCTTGAAAGCACTTTAATCTTTGTAAATATACAGCAAATTCTGAGGAAACTTAGTTTGAGAAGGAACATTTCTTAAGTATTTTTCCTCAAAACTTTAAGGTTTAAAAATGAGCTCAGAGTAAAATTTTGGTGCTTCAACATGCATTAATTATATCTCCCTGCAATCAAAAATCAAACAAAAATATCTGAATTTGTCTTTTAAAAGCAAGGAGTGGAAGATATGACTGGCTGAAGTCTCACAGCACAAGTATGATATATAAAAAGGACTTAAATGTCTTATTTTCTGATACTTGTCTTGTCCTGTAAAGACTTGGTTTTCCAGTTGTTAGCTGTTCTTGCTCAGGCTGAGATGATGATATCAAAAATTTAAAGATATTTATACTGTATATCATATTGCACATATATAAACTATGGGCTTAGCTAACAAAACTCACTTTACTTGTGATTTTGGAGAGATATCAACCTAAATCTCTGGAGGTGAATAGCTGTATACATTAACCCAACATGACACAGAGCCTTCCAACCCCAATTCTAAATCAATATGAAGCTTCCATTAGGAGCCGCTTACCCCAGCAGAGAGATAAGAGGAGAAAAGGGCTATTTATGACATACCTACTGCTTTAATGGGTCATTATTATCAGGAAAAAACCAATAAGACCCACAAAACCTCAAGCTCCTCATGGCAATTTAATGGAAAAAGGCCTATAGGCAGGTGTGAGGTCATACTTTCCTGACTGTTAAATTTGATAGAACTCTGTGTCACTTTCTTATTTCTAAACTCTATGAAAACTTTGAATATATCAATGCTATGAACAAAATTATCTGTTCTAAGGAATCACAAGACCAAAAGGCATGTTAAAAAATACTAGAAACAAAATGGATTTTTGCTTAATAGTTTGTCTGCTGAACACAACCCTCCTTTGAGTTTACCACAAGGTTATATTTTTATGGCTGCAACCTCTATTACAACCTGAATAGCTGATAACACTGCCATGATCTCTATTCCATTTCTGTCAGTCTTACGCTAAACAAGTTTCTTGTATTGTTGCTGGTAAGTGTGTAAGTTCTTCCAAAGAGTCAAGACAGTGGTCAGTGGATCAGTGACCCATCTGAGCTCCTGAGGTATTATTTGATGTTAGTTGATACTAGCTGGCTTTTTTTAATATTAAATACAAAAAGTTTCCTTGTGTGTGTGTGCATGAGCATGTCCTAGTTGTATTTTCCTGAGGTTTTCATGGGTTTATTACTCTGCAATTTAATTCAAGTCACAAAAAGATTAGTATGTAAATTATATAATTACTTTCGGAGCAAAATGAACAACAATGAAAAATATTACCTTGTTACATTTCTTCTGGAAAATGAAAGGGTATTAGCATAGACTTCCTCTAAACATAATAATTACCATATCTATGTGAGGAAAAGTTAGTAGTTCTTTTTTTTTCATCTAGTTATAATCTGAAAATTTTTATCTCACTCCATTTACATTTCAAAGAAGTTTGAGTCAAGGGAAAAAGCATTCTGTTCTAATTCTTCATGATGAATAAACAAGGAATAGAAATACTATACCTTCGGTGAAACTGAATCTAGTTAGTTTACTCAGTGTATCAGTATAAAATATAAAAATGCTTACATATTTTAAATATTACATTATCTAAATACATTGGAATACCTTTGATAGAATTAATGTCAGAAATTTCAACATAAAAATTTACTAGTCACTAGGAATTTAATCTACAATGATAGGTTCCAGTGTAGATGGACAGTCAAGGGATCAAATACACTAACTATAGTCTTTCAGCTGTCAAAACACTCACATATGTTCATATTTGCTGAGGCAGAAATGATAGCTTACAGTCTTTAATCGGTATTGGAATTAGTTTGCATATGCATTTTAGAAAACTGACTTTAATGACAGTATTTAATGTTTTCTTATTTGTAGAATTCAGGAAGTGATAGTTTAAGATGTTCCATTCTGATAGATTCTTCCCTCTGATGCCTTATTATAGGTGAATTACAGTACAACTGAATCACAGTTTCATTATTTGCACAGGCATTTTGGCCCTAAACAGGATTTTATTATCTTCAAAGCATAAAAATACCCAGTACTGCAAAGAATTAATTTAGAGAACCTAAGCATATTGCACAGAACATAAAGTTGACCTTTACCGTCTACAGCTTTTGGAATGGAGTGGGATGTGGAACACATCGTAGATTTAATGTGGCACAACGCTGTCTGCAGAAACTTGGGTGGGACTGTGACTGCCTGCCCATTGCACCCGATGATTGAATCTGCTGTCACCAGCATCCTGATAATAATGAACATTCAGCTTAACGACCGTGATTACGATTATCATAATTGATGTGCGAGTGCAGTGTGTGGGGATCATTACAGCTGAACTGTACAGCAGAGAAACATGCCTTAGTTATAGATAATTTTACTTGTATGCATTGATTGGGATAAAATATGCCTTTCGAGTTCAACAGGCCAGCTTGATATAATTTTGGTCAGATTTCTACATGTGTGAATTGATGTTTATGAGCTTCCTGAAAAACATTCTAGCTGTTTGTTTTGAATTGTTTCATTCCATTAATAATTGTTTTGAATTGTTTCATTCCATTAATAATGGAAATAATTAAATAATTAGATGTTGTCTAGTGGAAATCACTTACAGGGTAATGCCAGCTTTAATCAAATATCAACTTCAAATAATTCTGATCATGATGGCCTTGCCTGGGCTAGGAAAAATAGCCCTTGTAATTCACAACCAACACAATTCTACTTTTGGTGGAGCAGTGGAAGCAGGGCTTTGGTCAACACTACTGGCATTTTCACACTGTACTGTGTAGCCATTAGAGCAGGCAATAGTTGTTCCATATATAAATTATATCACTTCCATCTTTGTCACCAGAGGCAGAGAATTACAGGCTCAGATTCAGCCAGTGTAGATAAAGGCACAATCAACAGCTTCAGTCGATTTTGTTGAACAGTGATTGCCTTCAAGTGTGATTGCATGAAGTTGCAGAAGTATTTAATTAAATCATGACATATATAACAGATAAAAATGAGTATGAGTATATATTCCATGCCAGAATTTATATAAAGAATGTTACAACATAAGTATAATGAAAAGTATAGTTTCATTGCTTTGCACTAGGCATAAATTTGGCTCTTTGTCCAAGAACTGACAGATTTTCAATCTGGGTTAATAGAGAAAACAGAAAAAAATTCTTGTAGAAGGGGAAAGAGATTTTTTTCTTCTTGAAAATTAGTTTTATCTCTTGTAGGCTAACACATAAAACAGTCATGTCTAGAAGATGATGTCGTTATGAAGCAGAATTTTTGATACACTATTTGTGCTTTCCCATATCTGACTATACTGAAATTTACTTAAATTCTACCTTAACTCCATTTTTCTAACCTTCCAGTGATTTGACTTCAGATCATAGGTATGACCTGTGTGAAGCTTTAAATTCTTTCTTGCTCAGACTGTGACTTCATTTTTATCAAAGGAATTTGCTTGTTTTCCTTTTAATTAGGAAAAAAGATTATCTAGCAAACATTTTCTAGTATGGTGTGATACTGGCTAATAAATGTGCATCTGAACTGTCAGCTTTATTATCTTTTAAAACTTTAAAGGCCACATTTACCAGTGTGCAACCTGGTAATACCTACTTTCAGACAGAAGTTACTAATGTACCTGAGAAGTGGTGCTGGCACGTATTTGGAATATCAGATTCCTGGTTCCCCAATCCCACCTCAATGTGTTTTCCTAGACAATACAATCTTACATAACATGGCAGCCAGAAGGGAATTATTAGATGGGCTGTAAGAGTTTGCTTGTTCCAATCCTGGTTTGCTCGTGAGCCATGTCAGGGATAATAAAGGTTGTTGCCAAAGTGGGATGCACTCCAGCTATCCCTGGCCCACGACATGGATCCTGTATGGTTATTACTGCTGGCCTGACTTGATGTATCTATTCAGATGCTCCAAGTGGACCTTTAGTTTGAGTTATCAGCTATCTGCTTCCAACAAAACACTGCTTTCTCACTTTTTTTGCTATCCTGATTCCTGCACCAAACCAAATAATTTAAATCCAAGGATCTGGTCCAACAACAATATATGCTGTACTATTCATGAAAACTCTGTCTGTTCTACATTGTAACATATATTTTCTACTCCCAGAAGAACCACTTGGAGTCTGAATGCTGATGTATCTTCACATGAAAATCAACCTGGGTGATTCCCTGCCTCCACATATGTTGATACCCTTAACAGCATTACTCTGCAGAGCTGTGAGCTCTTTAGAGCTCAGGTGTTTGGCTACCTGATTAGATAGTACAGAAAAAGAGCAGTGTTGCCCCATTTAATAGCACAGAACAACTTAATAAGTAGGTAGCCTCTGGAAATGGGTACCAAAAAGTGTCTTAAAGTCATATTTGCAACTTCTACTTCTGATCTTTCTTTTTTTTTTTTTTTTTTTTTTTTTTTTTTGGTGTCATAATGTACTGTTGAGGAGGAAAGGTATTAAGGAAAGCAGGAGTGTGCCGTGTCAAAACATGGGAACACCAGACATTACCTCTCATTCACAGGACTAGAATGAAATATCTCTTATAATAAGATGCACCCATTTAATTTTCTGGGAAAGCAAATGACAATTCCAAGTTCTGACAATTTACATAATGATCTTTCCAAGTTCCTTATGACTGTGTCTTATTTACAGAATTATATTTTGTTATGAAGATCACTTTCAGTACTCCCACTGAAAAGGTTCTTGAGCTGTAGATTGCTTCCTTTGAGAAAATCTTAAGGTCAGCACTGTTGGGATGCTTTTGAAAAATGCTACACTTGATATACAATTATTAATTATTATTAACCATCACTGAGCTTTCAAATAATTGTCTTGGTTATAGAAAGATGGTAAACACTGTGAAGAAAATTAAAACATGCAAAGTGTACCCTTGTCTAATGTTCAACTAAATGCAGAAAAGAATCTGTGGCTAACTGGAAGGCTGAAAAACTTTCTAGTGGTTACTGATGAGTCACAGGGTCTGATTTTGAAGTAATGCTACAAAGTAGTGTCTGAGAAGAATCAAACCATTCAATTATTTGCATAAGAAGAGATACTGTCACCACTAGTCTAATCGAATCCATTCTAGTGGTTATTTGTAAGGGTTTGTGGGCAACTAGTTGAATATTTTATAAAACCTGATTTTCAGTTCTGTAATTTCTCAGCGGGAAAATGCAGTCCCTTGATGATGATCCAAGGCTTTGAAGAATAAATTGATTCGAAAGAGAAAATTAGATGGCACTTATTATACTGTCTAACTAGCAGTCCTCTGTCATTTGTCTGTTGGATGATAAATGTCTTGCTTTGCCTACCTTCCTCATTTAATATTGTAACTTGTATCTTAGTGGTATAAAAGAAAACCTCATTTTTTTAGTAAGAGTTAACTTTAACCAGTATTTCTGTGTGTGAGATGTATGTATGTTTAAGCTTTCTAAATAATTCCCTTTATACACATTGCTTAAACATTTTAAAGCTTCTTATTTAATCAGAAGAAACACTTTAGAAATAGAGTGTCTTGCCCAATTCCTTGAATACGTGCTTAGTGTACATTACAGGAACTTGTGGCACAGCTTTAAATTGCAAAAAAAAAAATAAATCAGTTAATCTAGAAATAGTAGATACTGCAGCTACACCTAATTTGTTTACCTTGGTTTTAGACTTTGACTGTTTGAATATGATTTTGTTTGTTGGAATTCAAAATCCATACACTAAACTGGGAAATCCATGGCCTTGCCTTTTCAAAGCAGTTTTGGATAGACTGTTCATTATTCTTGGAATTAAGTAGATTTTTTCATATGTATGTAAAAACATAATTTTCAACTCAATTCAATTTGCTGCAATATTGAATTTAAAAGGCTATATATTGAAATCACTTAAAATTCTTTATGGAACTTATCTGCAAAAGCAAGCTACTTATTATTTGATAATACTCACGGAAACCTTGTTTGTGCTTGTTAAATAGACTTGAAATTAAAGTAACCAAAAGCTTTTCACCATCCTCTGAGAGTTATATGGGCATACAACTGTTGAAAAATGCAGGTTTGAGAGCTGGTTCTCAGCCCTAGCATGACTGAGATATATGCATGGAGCTGGGCTAATTGGCATCAGGTAAGGATCTGGCCCATAATGAATATAATCAATAGGCAAATACATGCCATTCGGACAGAATGTTCTAGGAAAAATGGTATTAGCTATTTTCTCAGGAAAATAGACTTTTTTAATCTCATCTTTAAATCTACATTCCTGGTGAGTTTGCAAAATTGAGGTCTAAGATTAGAGATACATATTTTGATGACTCTCTTGCGACAGATTCACTTAGGACTAAAGACTGTGGTATCTTGAAACAATGTCTGAATTAGAGATTTTCCTACACTGACTCATAATGATTTTATAGTTTTATAATTTAAATGCTAATAACACCTGTAGCTTTTGTAAGATACTATGCCAGGCATGAGCCCAAGTTGAAAGAAAGGCTGTGAGTTTACGGGTTTTTTGTTTGTTTTGATGCTCTCTCCAGAGAGAAAAAGTACCTTAATCCGGAGCAGAAGGACTTCAGTGCAGAAAAATGGGTTTTAGAGTAACTTACATTCCTTGAATAAGAAAAACCATGGTAAAAACTTTGTGCAGTTATATTGGAATGAATGAGACATGGACAGTAGTACAGACTGCTTGTTGTCTTAATTGTTTGATGTGAGTTTCTACTGCTTCTTTCTTCAAAATTTATATTATTAATAAATTCTGGACTCATTTGCCCCATTTTAATCAAGGTATGATATTCACTTTGGAATACACTTCAGTGTTTACTCATTTAGTGCAGTGAAGAGCTGGTTTCAACACGCCCTTTAGAAACTCGGGTTAAAAGGGTGTTCCGCCATGATAAACTATATTATTTCTTCTCTTACAATTTTTGTTGATTTCAGCATAATAATTGTAGGAAAAGGGAAAGGCATGTCCACAAAAGGAGTGTTTTTATGACTAGGTGATTTGCCATGTGTCAATGTTCTGGAATGAAAGTTATGGAACTATTCAGGACTAACCTTTGCATTTCACATTCAAACTTCACTTCCATATAAATAACCTTACAAGCTTTGGTGAGTTAATGTATAGAGCACTAACTCACCAAACAGGCATTATCACACCTGACATAGAGGAGCAGGGTACAAAGACTGAAGCACACAGTACTAGTGTCACAACTGTATTGGTTTTGTTTCTCATAATGAGACTATGAGAAGGAATATACATTTTAACTGGAATAATAGGAACTAATAATATGCCCAGCTTGTAGTTTTGAGACATGTCAGGATTTCTCACCTGTAGTCATGTGAAGGAATGGTAGCATATATGATAAGTGCTTATCATTACCAACCAAACACCCTGCTCTTTTAAAGAGTAACTTGTTAGGTGTGAGAGCCTCAAACCTGGGGTGGGGGGTGGAAAGGAAAAAAAAACACAATAAAAACATTGCATATTAACAGACTTTGTGCACTAATGCAAAGCTGCTTGATTGAGCAGTGTAGTGTCAACCATGTCTTTCTTCTAATGCTAAAAGTAATGCACACAGACAGAGTGACAATCAGAGTACAGCCTCCCATCAGCTGTAATTAATCTTTTAGTTAACAGAGACTAGAAAAGCTTCTCATCAGCCTCTTCTGAAGTCTGAGGCACCCTGTTTTTTGATGTTTGCATTCTGAGTAAAATTGTCCCCACCAGTTCTAACAAATTGAAACACCAGGCTAATTATGGCAGCTAATGAAGTGTGTGGAATGGTCACAGCTTGTCGTGAAACTGTTCCTTCAGCTCAGATTAGAGTTTCATCAATCACTTTTTAAAACTGATCCAGAATTGCTTCTGCCCAGTGCTTGGCATTTTTAATGCTGTTTCTGTAATTGGTTTTTTCCCCAAAGCTTAGGCTATTTTTTGAAATATTACATTCTCAGGACAGGACTTAAAAATTCCAGTTTATAAAAAAACATTTCATTATTGCCTCTATCAGCTGATCAAGTGCTAGAAAGCTAATAAAAGAAGCAGAAATATAAAATTTGATATATTGCTTTTAATCCAGCTAAAGGTAGCAATAAAGCATATACACATATATGTATATGAATCATTATTACTGTGGGCTGGATGTACAGTGCAATCTCATGAGACATGGTTTGTGGGCTGGATGGTTCAAATCCCACTGAAAGACCTAAATGAAATGAATGACTTTGTCTTAGCTTATTTCCTAGTGGATTGTGGTCCTCCATATATCACTCAAAGAGTTTGGCATGATTTGTAGTTTTTGCAGGTGAACAAGCCTTTGGCAAAAGGAAGACCAAAATGTGTTGCTATTTAAAGAATTTCTACACTTTAGTTCAAATCTGAAGTCCTCAGAGAAGTATGGGAAACTTTACAGTATAACTTATATAGCTACGACACTGTCAATGAATAAATTAGCATATAAAACATTGTAAAAAATCCCAGTTCCTCTTCATTTATAAGAGATAATCCTACTCAGCTATACATTGAAAGTTCTGTATAGACATTATAGGCATAGATGTTAAAGTCTCAGACTAAATTCTTTCCTCAACATGGCCAGTGGAATGTTGAGATTAGTTTAGAAGTTATCCAGCTGAAAAATGGAATAATCTTTTGTTTATGCACTGATGTAGAATATCACTGCACAAGTTGTTGCATTTAGTATATACATAACATATATTCATTTCAGAACCAATGCAGCATGTTTTTAGTTTTTGAATTGCTCAGCAATCTATTTTTAAAATTTGTGCTAATAAGTGTAATCCATATCATTTTCCTGAACAGTGTTGAATCTGTAACAATGTTTGGCTATAAATCCCAGCTGTTCTTCTTTCCAAAGCTTCTAATCAGCAAGTTTGTCAGAAATAACTTCATGCCAATGCCGAACAAATCTGTGGCACCTGAGTGAGTAATCACTGTAGCTGATGCTATTCCCAAACTGTATCTAAGAACTGGTGGATTTACACAGAAGAAAAAGTGCCACTGAAAACATGACACATAAAGAAGATACGTTGTCATATATGAGTAGAAGGAAAAATAACAATAGATAATACTCTAAAAGCTTTTGTTCCCATTTTATTGATCAATGAGAGCATTCATGAACACTGGATGGGAGATGAGTAGTTTCTCTAGTATTTGCCAATGTGCAAAGTAAGCTGCCTGCAAAATGAGAAGATATTTTATAATTTCTACCTCTTCTGAAGGCAGCTAGTATTTCTGGAAGAGGAAAGGTGGTTTTCTCTTTAGTTTTCATCAGTGCTAGGACACACTGCTGGCTCATGTTTAGCCAGTGGCCCACAAGGATCACCAGGTTGTCTTCTGCAGAGCTGCTGCCCAGCCTGTCAGCCTCCAACCTGCCTTTGCTCTGGGGTGAGCCTGTGCCAGGTGCAATTGTCCATCCTTTTTTTTGTAAGGTTCTGTCAGGCCATTCCTTCAGCCTGTCTGCATCATTGTGAGTGACAGCCCTCAAGTGTCTTGGTGATACACATTACTTTGGTGTAATCCAGGAACCTGAGGAGAATGCATTCCACCTCCAGGTTACTGAGGAAGATATTAAGACAGGCCCCAAGATAGCACCTGAGGAAATACATTGGTACCCAGGTTCCAGTTTAGGAGAAAGCCATTCATTGCTACCCTTTGAACATCAGACTCCAGGCGGCTATTACATCCACTAGTCTGCGCATCTAGACTATAATTTACCAGCTTGGTTAAAAGAACTTGAAAGCCTTGTTAAAGCTCAGTAAGACAGCATCATCCACTGTTCTCCTTTGATCTGCATATCTAGTAATTTCATCACAAAAAACAATCAAGTTAGAAAGTGTCATCCAGAACCATGTGAAACCAGATGAAATCTAACTAGAGTACTGGTTTTGCCGCATATCAGAAGCAAAAAAANCCGCTGAGTCATCTCAACTGTTTCATAAAAAAAAAAAATTAAAAAAAAAAATTCACTTGAGGATTTCACCTCAGAATTTTTCCTCCTTAACTCCTGGTGGGATGATTTTGGCCAAGTTAGAGAGTTGCAACTTGATCTTGGCAGGTTAAACATTTCTTGTCTTTAGTCTAGCAGGTTAAAAGTGGTTCTGAGTTTGTCTTGGCAGTGAGCACTTGGCGCTGGCTTATTTTCAGCTGGAAAGAGAATGTGGTAGTTGAACTGATTAGACAATGAAGGGAGCAGCTTACAAATGGCCTGAGTCAAGATGTTTATCCCTAAGTGCAGTAGTTTCTCATGCAGTAGTTGCTAGCATAGTGTGTGTGATGGACAGGACAAGAAGCTGGTTTAAAAACACAAGTACTGTCATAAAAATATGTCCTTTACTTTTTTTCATCAGATGCTTTTTAAGTCTGTGATTTTTTTTACACAGGAGTATAGTGTTAGGTTCCACCTCAAATTTAATAACATCTTGAAAGGGTTATATATTTCTCATTAGAGTGTTTTCATTCTTGACAATATTATTTATATATCTTAAATAGATTAAGATGAACTTGTACTCCCATCTTCAAAAATATGTTGTTAAAACACACTGTAAGTGGTAGATATTTGCATGACAATAGCAAATAAACACCTCTTGGGATTCTGAATACTTACTGAACTATTTCGACTACACATTTGTTTTTTAGCCCAGATTCAGTAAAGTTCAAGGGTATCCAAGTATGAAATAGCTTGCAGAGAAATTCACATTGGTTTCTTAATTTAATTTACTTGTAAAAAAAGGCTACATAGTTGAAAAAATAGAGTATTATCTTTGGCAATTTTCGTTCATACACAGACATTCAGAGAAGAATTTGGGTGATGTTGTTTCATAACATTGCCTAAAATATGGTACAGCATGCACTCTAACTTTGTGTAGCAGACTATACTTGTAATATTGATACTGACTCTGAACAGGTCTAAAAGTACCTGAAAAGTGTCTACATCAAGGTGACTTCTTCTTCTTCTTCTTCCATAGATTAGCTTTACACACATAAAGAAATTAGTTAACGGAGTAGTTATTTATAAGGGAGAATGTATTTCTTTCTAAAGCATTGTAAAGTTAGTCCATGTTTGAGAGGAAGGACCAGGCAGTGCCTTGGCTTGCAGATCGTTAATAAATGGAGCAAATGAACGTAGAGGGTAAAGCTGGGAATTCCACCCTTCCTTCCCCTTGGGAATGACTGTAGGGTACTAAGTAAATGTAACAAATGCCAATTTGGACCACAAATCTTCATTGGTGGTTATATTACACATGACACGATGGACAGCCTAGTTTCAGATCCCAGGTTAATTTTGCAGAGGCAATAGTTACAGGAAAAAGTAATTTACTGGACCAAATCCTTCCCCTTTTTTCTTTTGTTGTTCCTTGCAGAAAACTTTCATCAAAGCCTTTGCTTGTGAGAAAGGACAGTAAGAGTTGATATATTTGTAATCCTTAATGAACATGGCTATCCCAGAATATCCTACTCGTTTAGGAATAGTTGTGCTTTCCTTGTACAGTTCTGTCATGTCATAGCTTAATTTGTGCAGCTATGAAAGGGGATACACTTTTGTTTTTTGTCCAAACTGCTTCTAACCATGCAGGAGCTGAAATAGGCTCTTTTCAAGACTAGAGCACAGCCTCTCCTACCTTGCACAGATGAGGACAAGAAGTTTTAGAGCTTGATTTTTGTCAGTTTGCTCCAAATATCTCCAAAGCACAAATTAGCACAATTTAGCTGCTGAGGTATGAAAGGAAACTTCAGTGAGCACAGCTGAGTAGCAGAACATTTCCTTCTCCAAATACTCTAGAAAGGGAGGGATGGAGTTACAATTTCCATGTTAGGCTGTCCCAGAGGAGCACACATGGCTGTGCTGCTCATATTTGACACATCGCAGAGAAAGTATCTAAACCTATGTGACTATCAAGTCAGTGGTTTTTCAAACTCATGAGCCATCATTAGAAATCTTCCATAATTTCTAGCAAGCACTGTTTGAGTTTGGCTTCCTCATTTTTAATTCATAAAAGATAAAACATGCAAGAGTCAGTGATGGTTATAAATATCCATGAAAATTAAGTGTAAATTAATGAAATATTTGTTACATAAATTAAGTAGCAATTAATGTTTTTCTCTTTCTGTTTGGAAGATAGAATATTAAAATAATGTTGTTAAATTTCCTACTGTGAACATAATTTCCTGATTCTTTTTTACAACACATTATCATAATTCAATAAATGACTAAAACTAACAAATAGAAAAAAACTTGCTTGATGTAAGTGTAACACAGAAGGTTATAAAGTTGCTTTTTATGGTGGCTATACAATATAATTTTATTTTAAGATCTAATAGCAAGTTGATTCAAAGGGTAAGACTTACAAAGTCATTAAAGCAAGTAGAAAATTGCCTTCTACCATAGTCACCCAGTCTTTTTAAATCAAAGAGTTTTATTGTTGGTGGTGATGTTTGCATTTGCAGGAGGTAATTAGGGAATGAGTTAGACATCACACTCAGAGCCCTCAAGCTTGTCAACAAGAACCATAAACTTCACTTGAAAAAAAAAAAAAGTCAGTTTAGAAGGCAAGTTGCAGAGAACAGAGGGAAACAGGATCATAACATTTTGAGTCAATTTGACCTCTGCTGTGTTTATCCACAATGTGGAGAAACTCATAAAATATCCTGTGCTTCCATGAAAACTTTTTTGCTTCTACCAGAAAGAACAAAATGTAGAGGTTTTCAAACTGGTAGCAGTAGTAGACAGTGGAAGGAGGAGGTAGATGTTGGTTCCTTCTTCTCCTCCTCTGTATGGTGCTGGTAAGCTGAATAGGGGAAGGTGCAATTCTGCTCCATTCATCACAGCAGTGGTCACTTGGCAGCTGTGGGGCAGGGAACTCTGATTAGGCACGCTTTTCCCTGGGAGTCGATACCTCTGTGCTGACACAATAAGATCCATTCCCTAAGGCACGATCCAAGCTTTTGTTATTATCTCTTATGTGAAGGGGCTGGTTGACCCAATTGGTTAACACATTAGCTTTTCAATTTTATAGCCTTAAGTCGTGGAAAACCTCTTCCTAGATTCTGGGTTTTTTTCTCCACGGCAGAAAGTAAAATTGGCAATGTGTGCCCACCAGCCACAAAAACAGAGTTATGCCAAACAACTGTGTCCTGAACTTTATGGCTAATTAACTGTTGAAGCTGTGCCCAAGAAATAGCTTCTCTTGCCCATGGGAAGAAGTGTGAAGCCGTTATTAATGTCCCAGCTCATATCTCTTAGTAAGTCTTATGAGCAGTGCTGCTTAAAGAGACTAAATGTACAACAGGGAATTAAAAATTATAGTACCCCTTTCACTGACTGAAATATTGTAAACTTGTTACACTGGGGCCAGGATTGGTGTCAATGTACTTTGTGTGAAAAGTGCAATAGAAGCATTAGTATTTGACAGCCCTGGTTGAAATAAGTGAAATTAATGGAGCTCTTTTCATATACGACAAGGCCATGGCACCCCTTTCATGCTGCTTACAGACAGAGAAAAGTCAATACTTTTTTATTACTTGATGCTGACCTACATTTTGCACTACAAGTGCCAGGCCCACTAATTGGTTTCAGTTGTGAGAAAAGTTTGCCCCAAAGAAACACTGGAGCAGATAAATCAATCTTTTTTAGGGTAGCTTAGTGGGTTTTGAGCACTTGAAATGACATTTGTGTTGTATTGACAGAATGGGTTGTTACACTCATTTTGTCATGTCAGAAGGCCCTGTACTAGTTGGAAGTATTGTTAACCAGTATTGATAAATTCGCTAAGAATAAAAGTTAGCTGGATCAACATTTTACTTGTCTAACAGCTTGCTGGTTTCTGGTTTGCTTCCTTGTTAGTCACCTCTGTGGCTATTAACAGGTCAGGAGCCTTACTATGACAGCTCAATTTAAAACTTTAATTTTATTATTACAAGCATTAGGATCTTAGGAAATACTTAAATATAATCATGTAGTGTTAAACAGGTGGAGTTGTGGACTAGAGCTGCACAGTGACACTTGGCAATACTGCCTGGTTTCCAAAGGAGCTGTGCAAAAGGGATGTCTCCTGGTTTTGTGGGAAAGCAAAATTGCTCAGTGGCTTACCCTACACTAGGAACATACCTACTGCAGGGACATTTGTGCAGAATTTCCCACTGCATCTTCTAAGGTCTTGGTGTGTATCTGTGGATATTGGTTTCAAAGTATTATTTCCTAATTTTACTACTCAGTAGCATGAAGATAGAATTATGATTCCAGCAGCTATTCCTAACAGAATTTATATTCAGAATAGGTGTTCTATAAAGAGAAGAACAGGAGAGGCCTAATAGGAGAAACAGATACAATTCCAGCACTACAAAAGAGTCTTTTTGAGATGCAAACTTTTCATGGATTGGTTTACCTTTTACACAGCACATGGTGCCATGGTTGACGTAATGTATTTATGCACTGCCTGTAGTATTTTTTAGTTGACTCAGAAGAGGACTCACTGCTCTGAATATTTGCTATTGATGTAATGCCTTATATTTCAGAGAATACTTTTCATTATACAATTTATATTTGAAACGTCTGCACGTTGCTTTTACTAACCCATGAAGGAAATCTATATTGGTACAATCTGACACAAATTTGTTCTCAATTCATGCAACCAAATCTCTACTTATTCAGCAAACTCAAGTTTTGTCATTACAGAAAAGGGAAAGATTATTCTATCCTGTAAATCAGATAATATGAGTTTATTGTATGCTTTTTGTTCCAAGTTCATTGCATGCTTAACAGTTTCATAATTATTGTGAAACTGTTCATAATAAAGACTTGAGAGATTTGATACATGAAATTACTCTGAAATATGTATGCAGAAGCTGAGAATAAATGGTAGTAATAGTTCTCTCTGGCCTTAAAATCTGAGAGTAATATGCTACTGCTGTTTGTCTGTTCTTGCCTTGGTCTGAGGCAGCTGACTTTCTACTTCATTAAATTTCCAAGAAGATACTCAATTGTAATTCCTATCTCATTTCGAACTGCATTTTTATATTACAGGATATTGTACAGTACTCTCAAAATTGGTTGGAAAGAAACACTGTTAGTACAAATTTGTTTCTAGAATATCACAGAAGTCATTTTCAAAGGCCTCCAAACCAATATGAAGGTCTACAAGGTCTTGTTCATTTGCCAGCATTTGTACGTGATCTGTATTTATGTAAGTCTGCATAGTCAGATGAAAAATGTCTTTGGAATTTGCTTTAATAACATTCCAAATATAGACTATGTAACCATTTGGCAAGTCCAATCTATGACATCAGAGTGCTGATTGAGACAAATCTTTGGTGGCTTTATGCCACCTTTTTTGACTCCATTGTTTTGAACTGATGAGCTCACAAGCTCAAGTAGCCAAATATATTGAAAGGGTCCATAGGTCTTCTTAAGCTCTGTCAGTTGAACTTGAGTCACAATTTACTAGAGTGAAAGGAGTCAAAGCTGGACAAGTTTTAAAAGGAAGTGTTATAGTAACTTTGTTTGGGAATTTCAAAGTATGTCTCAGTGCTGAGAATTACAGGTCTCTGATGCTGAGAATTATAAGGCATGATTTAAGAATGCTTTGTGGAAAAATTCCATAGAACTCAGGTCCATGCTCCTGTGATCCTGAGAGTGCAAAACTATAGGGTCAAGCTCACCAATGTGTGTGAATTCATATTTGTAAGTCTATTCATTTTAGCTACCAACAGAGAGAAACTGATGATGAAAATAATTTTGAAGAAGCCTGCTTTTCTCCACCCACAACCTATGTTCTTCAAAAGGATTATTTACATAATTTCATAACTTCTATGCTATGTAGCAAGCCACTTAAATTCAATTCCCATCAGAATCAATGAGCAAAGTGCATCACTGTGCTTCCCTGCATCTTTTGAGTGGTCATTTCTCCATCACATTAGATGGATGTGAGAACCTGGCTTCCAAATCCTTTCCCTTTATGCTCTGAGGTAGATCTTTCAAGGCCAGGTGGTGTTTTCAGGCCTTACTTTATCTCTCTGTTGAAATCTGATTGAAATCTTTATCATCAAATACAGAAAAAATAGTAAAATATCTGTTTCCCAAAAAGATATTTATATTTTATGTGCATGTTATGCAACTTTTACCTAATATGCATTCTAAACTTCTTTAATTAATGTAACTCTAAAGCCAGCATGCTTTTATTTATGCATCAGACTCTGTAATGTTTCCTAAATGTGGTCAAACATAACTGCTGTCATCATAATCAGAGCCAGTTGTTTAAGTGCTCGGTTGTGAGTATCTAGTGGAATAGTTTTAAATAACAAGATAAACAGTACAGCTGCCAAACCAAAGTAATCTTACACTGAGGGGGCGTGTGGCACAAAAAAATTCCTCTTTGTCATTTTGATTTGAGTTTGAAGCTGGACCTGGGCTTAGTTCCAGCTCAAAAACACTGTTCACATCAAAGGCTCCTAAATCGTCCCAAGGAGCTAATTTTGGCAGCCAATTGTTTTTGTTTGGCCAGGAATCCTAATAGCAAAAGCCGTCTGCTCCAGCAAATGGAGATCTCTGCAATGCTCAGCCTTCCCATTCCTGATTTTATCCTGACATGGGGGGAGCACAGGTTTCACTGGTTTCCCTGTCTCACCCGAAGTTCACCACTTATTAAACTGTTCACAATTTGTTAAGCTGTACGTAACTGTCCTGCATGTTCATTAATAAGATATTTTCTGTTTGAAACTAACGCTTACCATGTTCTGCTCTGAATTACTGCATAATCCTAAATTATTGCTGGATTATCTGCTTGCTTTCTCAGCAACTAGAGCTGATTTGTTGATTTTTCCATTCCCATGAACAAAATTAGTCTGGTTAATTTACTGAATTAAATATAACTAGCTTCACTTCAGAGAGAAAACCATTTGCAATTGTGTTGTTGGAGATACTATAATATTTATTATAATAATTATATGGACAACTTTTCCTATGGTAACAAGATGCTGAACAGACACTGAAAATTAGAATATCGTGCCATTCTAAAAGTTTAATATGAAAATATGCAAGTAGGCTGTTTATGTTGAGTAAGAAATTGGCCAGTACAAGGCATAGAGAAACATTAAAAAGTAAATCTTGTGAATCCTTTAGGAACGTGGTAGTACTCACTTTCCCACCACACATGGATTATTTAATTTTGAATGTATTCCTATCTTGCAATTTTAAGATTTATGCACCATAATTTTGGAGGAATCATAGTAAACAATTTTAAGTATGAGATGTAAGAAATTATATGGCCTCAGTTTGGCAACCTGCAATGCAGATGAAATGCAGGTGGGCCCAGCCAGTGTTGGCATGAAGCTTACTAGAAGTCAGAGGTGCTCAATTGACAGAGATACAGCTGAACTGTGGTCTGTGAAGTAGCTAAATCCAAATTGTCTAGGGAATGATAATTCTGTTTCATGTCATTAAAAAAAAAAAAAACCAACAAAACTTTTTATTCTCTTTTAAAGAAAAAATGAAACCTTTCAAATTGGGAAATGTGTTGAAAAGATGAAACTTTTCACTTTCCTTCACTCATAGCCTCAGACATTCCATGATGTTTCAATTTCATCTACTTTCCCAGAGCTACTTGTTGGCAATAGAAAGAAGTACAAAGTATTCAGACCAACTTCTTAAAAATGAATCATCAGATTCTAGAAAGCTGAGAGTTCTTCTGTGGCATGTTACTCTCTAAAAGTAAAAACCATTTTAATACAAAACAAGTATTTTCCATTGTTATACTATCCTCAGTACTTCAGGTTCAAAAGAAAACAGTTTTATTGAGAACGTTTTAAAACCTTGATCTTAAATACCATGGACTTGCTAATCATTTGCCATGAGTATTTATTAGTAAGTAGACAACTCAAAATATGGTTTAGAACACTTAATTTTTTTACTTTCTTGTTTGTTGGCTGAATTGACAAAAAATATATTCAGGAATCACCCTTCTTCTCCTAATCACTTTGTTGCCATTAGTACTTATTTAATATATATTAATTTTTAAACCATTTTTTATGGAGCTGTTTTAATGTATATATTTCAATGTTAACTAGGGTAAAAAAGTTAAAATATAGGAAGGTTATTGTGCTTTCTTTAACCTATTTGGTTGCCAGGGAGGAGAATAAACTTCTGTATATTATGATTTGCCAAAGACTATAAAATGTAGTTTTTCTAGAGCAGAAAAATTTTGCAGTTCTTATAGTTGCTGAGAGTTTGAAATACATATTTGCTTTCAATTAAATGCATTCTTTTGCTCATCTTCAAGGTAACATTCATATAATATAAAAATGTATATTTAATATTCATTATTTTGCATAATTTGCATTCTATCTTATATAATGAAATGTAAATAGAAGACAATATTTAGAACTCTAAAATACCATTAAAAAAAAAGCGCAAACCCATTTAAGCTTAAAATAATTTTTTGTCTCTCTTTTCTTTAGGACTTTGAAACAATGTTTTCATCGATTGCTCTCTTCGAAAAGTTTGGAAAAGCTTACTCCAGCACTGGGCAAATAGTGTAATTGTTCTGGAAACTACAAACCATAAGACATATAAAAAGTAGTCAATAAATATATTTCAGAAAATACACAGCAGCATGTTGACTGAATGTCCCATAAAATACTGTCTTTTTTTTATGTATACTGTGTCTGAAGTAATTTTAATTCATTTTGTTTGAGGTTTAGGCAATATGGCTCACAAGATTTACCAAAAATTAATTTTTTTAGAAGTATTATCTTAGGGAAATTATTTCTGAAAATGCTATATTTTATTTAGTATAAATAATTTAGGATACAAAACTGGAGTCATCAAGTAAGATACTCGGAATCACATTTATTTAGTACACATTTGTAAGTGAGGCTAACACTAAAAAAGGAAAAAAGTGTAAAATTTATATTTCTTTTTCTTCCTCACAACTATAAATTTATCTGGTTCATCACTGTTCATCATCTTTAGTGTTAGGTATCCTTGACTAATCAGAAGTGTAGGATAGGCATTTACCTGGAAGATAAGATACTATTTAAAATCCTGTTAGCATTTCTGTGGGTGAAAGAACTTCAGTTTTGAAAAAAAAATTCTGAAAACATATTTACCTTATTATTAGGTCATTGTTTCTATTTCCATTTAATTTTCTTTATCATTACCTGTGCGTTTACTCCTATTCCCTATGCCGTGAGTACAAAATCATATGATGCTGGGTTAGAAGAACACATTTGATGGCACAAAACTGATGCCTGTTTCCTCTGTTCATTAGCAAGCTGTTCTGCAAAATATTGAGTATCCTCAGAGCCCATCCACTTCAAAAGGCTCAAAGAATTCAGCAACATGGGAAGATCTCAGCATATCTAAAAATCAAATTATAAGCTCATTTCTTAAAATCATGTGAGAGAATCTTTACAGGAATTTTATGCTGCATTTTCTATGAGACCATATTTGCTTTTCTTATCACTTGACTATATTTGAATCAAATATGTCTGTTTATCTGTTACTCAGTGGTGGACTTTTTTATTAGTAGCTTTCTAATGTGGTTCTTCTGGCTCATATAAATGTGAAGAAAACCTTGATATCAGTTTGTATTAATAGTTTCTGAACCTGGTCTAGTGGAAACTGTGCCTGCTCATGGCATGGATGTTGGAACTGAATGATCTTTAAGGTCCCTTGCAACCCTAGCCATTCTCTGATTCGGTAAACTGGGAGTCACAAATTTCTCTTCTATAGGTTTTCACCTGACAGGCTATGTGAAAAGTTTTACTGCTACTGCACACCAGAGTAAAAGCCCTTCCAATTCCATTCCAGCAGGTTGCAAAAGCAGGCCCTGGGCTGTACTGGTATTAATTTTTGAAGTTTGTTATTTTCAAGCTTAAAAAGGTTTATTTCTGTTATGAGAAATTAAGTCTGGGAAGCGGGAAGCAGCCACCACAGTGGCTGAGTTTCCCAGATAAGATTTAATCTGATCCAATGTATCAGAGTGCTTTAGGTGTTCCTGGAAGGGATTGAACATGAGACACTTGTGCAAAACTGTTGATGAATAAAGATGGGACAGTAATTTTTATATGTGAGAGCTATCTATTTGATTGCTTCAGCTTTCAGGTAGTTCATCACAGTAATTCACCCTGTGTTGCTTCTTTAACTTTGTACCACAGTTTCCCATCAGTCCGATTAGAAATGGCAATGCCTTTATCAGATTAATCTTTCTTTCTCTTTCTTCCTTTCAGTATCTCTGACCCCAGGACAAAGCAAAGCCTCCCCTGTAGCCTGTACTGCAGGGTGGGAGTGCTCATGGCTGAGGGGCCAGAGCACAGAGGGAGCTTAAACCCAACACTTCCAGTTGGAATTGTTTGATACACACACCTGTCCTCCTCTTACCAAAAACCCCCAAAACTTTTCTGTTTCTAATCAGATAACCAGAAACATTCTTACACAAAACCAGGTCTATTTAATATATTAGATAATAAAGATCCACAAAAATAATAAAGTAACAAACATATTACCCGTGGGGTTTTGGACATCTTTTGCAAATTATATTTCATAGGGAAGCCAATTTTCTTTACCTGGAGTTCAAACATAATTTATGTCATTCATGGGCATATAGCATCCAAACTATTTTGTGTGGCCACAGTATAATCTCAGAATCCTTTTATTTTTCATTAAATACATTCAGCACTTACTCATTTACATTAACACAAACCATTTGATAATTATTCTAGAAGGACAATTTTGTTTTGCTGTCTTGCTTAAATCAAAATGTTTACGTATGTGGCAAACTTACAGTTTTAACTAAAGCCAGTTAAAGCTGAAATTTTGATATTTCTATTCACTGCCATAATATAATGAACAAGACAGGAACAATTTTGATGATATCATTGTGTAACCAAATGTCAGTATAAATGCTGATGTGTAAGTGATTTTACTTTACTTCGGTATACTATATATATATATGTATTCTTCTGTACTATATATATATATAATATATATACACTTTCTTCCTGATACAGTTTACTCTTCTGTTTTAATTATTAAATTTCTTTTTCTAGTATATTTGACTATTGTATGTTTAACATTTTATATACTCTGGGTTTTCCTTAGTAATAAAATTGTTGCTTTATACCGTGCTGTGTACTTCAGAAAAGACATTTCTGTCTTATAGGAGATATAAAAATCTATTCTCACAGTACAAAAATCTTAACACACAAGATGGCACCAGGAAATAAGGCACCAAGAAATGACCTGAGCACTCTGAAAATTTGTAAGGGCGTCCTGGACCTTGAAGAGTCTGCAAGACTTGTAGCCTCTTAGAAATGGAGTTGGCTATGACATTTAGCAGAATTCTCACAGCAGTACCTTAAAATCAAAAAGAATCACTGTGATGGTAGGGAAATAGGGAAATATCCATCTTCAGAAAGAGAAGAATGTACTGAATATATTTCAGTTAATTGTAGTTGAACAAATGTGAATAGTAAAACATCCATAGCCAAACTCTAGCAAAGGACCTGACTGCTGTTCTCTGCAGTAACAAAATGTGGCCTTCAGCATGCAGCAACACAAGAATGTTCCTTGCTCTTCAGCAGCAGAAAAGTAGTTTTTGTAATTTGAACTGATTTAGTTCAGGTGCACAGAGGAGAAAAAAAATACTGTTTGAATTTTTCCTACCGCATGTCTACAGAGGCTTAAAAAGACCTTTAGAAAACAGCCCATACTGGGAAGAGCCTGTCCTACCGGCTCACCAGAGCACCTCATGATGTGTCACCTAGATATTTTTGTCTTACATAAAAAAAGCCTAGAACATAATACCTTGATGGCACTTATATCTGAGCAATTTTTATAGATCACAGACCTTGAAAGAGTCAAATAAAAATGTTACTTGGTATGTATCAGATGCAATGGCCTACTTGCCAGGTGCTAAGCATTCAAAGCCTCTTTGAACCTCCTTACTAATGACCAATGACCCTTGGATTCAACCACCTGTGGGGATGGTAGCACTCGTAGAAAGATGCATTAAAAGGGAACAGCTATATGGAAAAATTGGCTCACAACCTGTCTCATCCTGAGAGGCTTCAGGTATATTAGAAAATGTCTGCTAACATCTATTCTTACCAAAACTATCTGATGTTGCTCAGCAGAGTAAGGATCCTTCGGTATTGCTGCCCAGTAGTTTTTTTGACTGCTACATAGCTGGTGTTGTAAATATAGCAAAATCTCTTAATTTAGGTAATTTAAGAACTGCCTTTTGGGCTGATCCAAGATGTTCCCAACACTCGTCAGGGAAAACATTTAGCTTGCAATGCCCTCTAGAGGCAGATTTTCCATAGTAGTGGTGGTGCCTGCAGATATGCTCTTTACTTTTCTGGTCTGGTACTGGAGCTTTCAAGAAACAGGTTTGGAGGTTTTTTTGTTTTGTTTTGTTTTGTTTTGGTTTTTTTTTTTTTTTTAATTTTATTTTATTTTATTTTTTCTTTTCCTTTTTTTTTTGTAAATTTATCCGCATGTCCCATTTCTATAGGGGCAGATATCTAGAACTATTATGGGCTCTGCAACTGATCCACGTGCCTCATTCTGGATTTGTACTGTAGGTGGTTCCAACTGAGATGGGACCATATTTAGACTGCAAATCAACATGCTGATGCTTACAAACAATAATGAATTTTTACACACCAGCACTTGGCATTTAATAATACTCTGAAAATATCCAAATTCAAAATATTTCTAACAGCTTATTGTTATTGCACAGGATGTGTTCACCACATGCCTTCCATAAATCTGTGGCTCTCAGTTTAATGAATTTAGAAGTTCTGCTTAGTTGAATGAGGTTCTGTCTTTTCCTGGCAGCCATGCACTCCTATACACAGAACAGCAGAGACTGAAAAGCAAAGGAGGAGCATAATTCCTTAATATCAAAAGCTGAGTTATCCCATACTGAAACAGAAACACTACAACTACAAGGGAGTCACATCAGTGTAATCTGAAACAGAGTTTGAGCCTTGAAGCTTTTATTTGTCTTCATTCATAAAAGATTTTTTGGGATGAATTTTCTTTCACTGATTGACAAAGCTTTCTACTAGGCCTGGAAAATTGTCAGCAAAAAGGCTCAGGCAATGCTGGCTTGACTTCATATTCTTCCATCTTTTAATAGTTCAGCTCATTAATGAGAAAATCATCTGGCTGCTGGCACAATCAGATGCAGTCACTTATCAGTACATTGAGTTCAGTTTATAGTACTCCGATTCATATTCATGATCAGAGGATGCAGTGGAGCAATTCATTTGTGCACTGCTGCATTAAGCAATCACTGCCAAAATGTGACATATTGAGAGTTTGCATTAAACTGCTTCCTTTGAGCATCTTTGAGTAAAGAAAATCCCAAGTACAGAAATCCATTGAGATAAATCACTCAGCCACTTCAAGATAAATGTTGAGATTTCATGTATATAACATTTAGTTTAAAAAAACCCATTTACTGGTGCTATTGTATATGTGACATGGACACATCCTCAAACACAAGTTTAGATTACTTTAACAGCTAATAACATGTACAAACTAGAACAGAATTATCCCAAACTGAACCCTCTTTCTTACTCCTAATTTATTTTTGCTCTGTAATGAAAGTTAAGGTTGTTCTTGTTTTGGCTGGAGATACTCAACAATCTCAAAACCCCAATCGTTTACATGTTGCATGTCATGGTACAAACAAAGGGCACTGGCAGTCTGGACATGCTCAAAATGATTTCTTTTTTGGGAAGGGACAGTGCTTTTAAATTTGAGAGAGATACTTGTATACTATTGTGAGAAGAAGATAAGGCCAAGTTTAGTCACCTTCTCACTTATTCAAAGTTTGTAGCATGGTATAGTGGTGATTCCTCATCCACATGCTTCACTTGATTCCATCAGATAATTTCTACTGTCAACTTTTATCAACTTTCCTTCAGATTTATGAAGTCTGAGCTACTCAGTGGTAAGAAGAAAGAGAGAGAGAGAGAGAAAGAAAGAAAGAAAGAAAAGAAAGAAAGAAAGAAAGAAAGAAAGAAAGAAAGAAAGAAAGAAAGAAAGAAAGAAAGAAAGAAAGTAAGTTGTGATCACTCATACATAAGCAAAACAGGTGCTAAATTTCCTTTGAATGTGCCCTTAATGTAGTTTCCCTTGCTTAAATAGGATTGTCCTTGGTTTTTCTCATTGGTATTTTACCAAAATCTTGGCCAGTGAATCACTAGTAAGAGAAGGAAATAGGCATAGCATGTACAAAAAATACAAAATGACCTTCTAATACTTTATGTTTTTGCAGCAATAATAATCTCACTCATGCCTAGTAGTCACTTGTGTTTTAGCACGGACCTAACAGTTGCCATAATGGGTCTCTCTTTTGTTCAGATGCCCATTTTCTGGCTTCATTTTTCCTATTTTTCAAATCCATGTCAGATAGGTGAGATTCCTGTGTACCTGCTAGGAATCATTCACCTCCATGGCTTTCTTTCTTTGTTTGAGCTTTGCTTTTATCCTCCCACTGGATCCATTTCCCCTGCATCATAGGCTACTTCTACTATATGGCAATAATGGAATAAAAAATGTTCTATTGAAATTAACTAAAGATCAATTGGGAGTAAAAAGCTCAAATCTTTAAAATATTTGTGTTCACAATATTTCTCTCCCTCTTAAGATCCTGTATCTCCTCCACCACCAAGTGTTGCCATCTGCAGATGAGAGGAGAATTGGTTTGCCATCAATCTTTTGCTCTAGACAGCAGAGCAAATGGAGTATTCTGAAACAGTCTGTGTGGCTCTTTAACAAAACCAGACATTTATTTGAAACAGAAGGGGCTTTCTGACTTCTCCTTGTCTCCTGAAAAACCTTTGACAGTACCATAAACATAATCATTATGGAACTCTTAGTCTGACTAAGTTTATGTCTTAATCCCACTCAGAATATATCAGCGTATGTTATATTTTCTAAAGTTTAGAATAATCCTAAATCCTACTTAGTCCAGATGATTAGTTTCATTTTTCAAGTACCTTAGTTATCTAATTAAGTTAGGCCTGTAAATAAGTTAAAGTTTTAATTTAAGTTAAATGCTCTTAAGTGTTGTTCCTTTGCTAAACTGTTAAATTTAAATTGTAAGTCAAGTTTAACTACTTTTGAATGACTTCAAGCCTTTAGACTGTAGTACTTTTTGTCCTTGACCTTTCTATCCTTTTGTCACACATACCTAAACACCCCCACCCCTACACACACAGAGTTCTCAGTTTATTTCTGTTTTGATTGACTGGATTTTCTTTGTTGCTTTTTTTTTTTCCCTCTGAGTGCCCAAACCATCTCATAAGTAGCAGAGCGAACCTTTGCCAAGGAACTCTGTCGTGCTGTCACTTAATATTAAATCAGGTTTCTACTGATGCTCTTGCTGGTGATTCTTTAAGTGAACTCAAACACTCCTTTGTATCACTGGGGCCATACTGGGGGCTACTGGGAGCAACTGGGAATGGCTGGTGTGCGCTGGAGGCAACTGGGATATACTGGGAGTAAAAGAGATCATACTGGGGCAATAGGAACCATGCTGGGACAACTGGAATGACTGGGAATGAGCATGCTGAGAGCACCTGGGATATACTGGGTGTTAGGGCTAGGGTTATGGTTTGGTTCAGTGTTACATATATATATATATGTTTATATATTTATATCCATACACTCTTTTCTAGCTCTCTCCCATTACATTTTTTGCAGGGGTCTGTTATAGGGATAGACATTGCTACAGTTTCACAAATGTTCATGTGTCTTATTCAGAATAGAGCCTTTTGTTTGCTGCTCCTGTTTCTGATATTAAAAGAAAAAGGAAAGTAATTCAAAGGGAAGAGAGTAGAAATTTGAGAGCTGTTGCAAAGGAGAAAGTAGTGACTGGAAGAGCCATAGAAACTATCTTGCTCATGTAGACCAGCTGGTGACGTTTATTGGAAATATTGGGAACTCTTAATCCAGGCTTTAAACAGGAAAATGGAAGAGAAAGGACTGTTCTGGGCAATGGTATGAGTCTGAGTGCTTGGTGCAAGGCAGTAAGGCAGTAGTTCTTAATCCATGCACAGTGACTCAAAGCCAGATCTCTGTGGTAGGGAATTTCACTGTAGAGTCATGCTGCCCGTGAGAAGGCAGGAATTCTGACTGAGACCACTTTCCATTGCATGGTACCACAGCTCCTGCAACTTGTTAGTTCGCCACTTGCAGTCTAATGACAGCTGAGGAGGATGACCGTGACAGACAGCTGTGTCTGTTAGCATCGAGAGAGAGCGTATGTCTGACCTACTTCTGGCAATGATTAACACATGATTTAGCTCTCATTCATTTCTATTCATGGTCATATATCTCACAGCTGTTGCTGAACACCAAGAATCGGGAAAGGTTTTTGATGACTCTATACAAATGCATCATCAAACGGTGAGATCTGATCATTTACAATAACAAGTTATGGTTCTTGTTAAAAAACAAGAATACTTGCTCCTGTTGCTCTGAAGTTTTTATTTCGGTTTAATCACCAGCACATTGTAGAAATGTTAAAGCAGTGATGGTGTATTTAATTTCTCATAAAAACTATCAATATGCTCATTTAATTTCTCACAGCTCCTATGTGTTGAAGTGAAATCCCCTAATAATAATCAGTCTAATAATTATCTTTGAGATTTTGAAATATTTCCAATTGTGCGTATTCTTGTTCAACATTTTATTTTTACAGTGGAAATTGCGCGATTCCTTCTCCAGTATAATTGTACCAAAAGGGACAAGGTGCTTTTGCTGCATCAAAATTCAATTTATTTCCATCTCTATCATGATAGCAAAGAAAAAGTTATAAATCTGTGGCGTGGAACTAGCAGTGCTGCAATAGTTCCACATGCATGGACTTAAAAATTCATGGCTTTGTTAGGGATACCATGTGGAAGTTCATTAGATGTTCAGTAGCAGCCTGGTAGTTGACCACATGTGGACAGGGAGAGTATCCCCACTGACTGAAAATCTTTCTGGCAGATTTACTTATCTACCTATCTACTATCTAAAAATGAAAAGAAGTACATTGTGCAAGCATAACCCTTTTGTGGGAGGTTTTAGAAGCTCTGAGTAAGGGCAGGTATATGTTTTGAATATTAACAATTTCCTTGAATTCAGACAGTATTACAATTTTTAAAAATCTGTCCCATTATACCATCTCGGGATCCCCACAAATGACAAATATAAAATCTGACTCTTTTGAGTATCTTTATTTCTGGCCCCTATAATTTTCTTTCACTTGTTTGGTTCTTCTTCAAAAATGATAGCTCCAAATATCAAAAGATTTTGACAGTACCTGCTTGCCTCTCACTCATCTTTGCTTCTGCTCTGCAGAAATCTGATTGATATAGAGAAACTTGTAAAAGTCATCAGAGGCAAAAGATTTCACAGCCGGTCTTGTTGAGGGTATTCAAGCTGGAAGAATGTGTTCTTACATTGTAGGGTTTTTTTGAGAGCAGATACAGAGTCAGCAAAGAAAGTTCAAGTATTTATTTACAAAGCTAATTGTATTAATGGGTGAAAAAAAAGTTCTGCTGATTTAAGGAATTAGGACAAAGTGAAACTTGTGCTTCAGTCTTGTGAATATTTGATATAGTTTTGTTATTCACAAATTTTCTCAAAGTCCAGCAGCTAGGCAGAAATAATAATTTACTTTTTTTATATAATTGTAGGTTTATGTCCACTTGGGAAGAAAATAATGTCTGTGCCAATGATTCTTGAGAGTTCTTTCTTCTGGGGAATCTCAGATTCTATTACAAATATGAAGAGCTCATATAAACAGCTGAAATTTGGAAGATTCAGATTTTATCCTCAGTATGTGTACATAAAGATAGATGGAGAGAAGATTCACCTTGAACAAGTCACTACTAACCTTCTGCTGAGCTTGAGAACTAGTAGGCTGCCCCAGTTTTTACACTGATAAAAGGAGTCTGGCCATGCTGTTTTCTCAAAATATGTTGATAAACTGTCTCTTCACAGCAAGAACACATTTAGCTGATACATCTGTTACTCAGATTGTCACATAGAATTAGCAAATCAATTCAAATATTAAGTATTTTATTGCTATCTAGGAGTTAGAAGCAAGCACTAGAGGGATCAGTCTTGGCACTTGCTATGCAGAATTTTTAAATGAATATTCTTAGAAACAACGGAGTAATATCCACTAATAAGAGAAAGTAGTTAAAGATGGCAAAAGGATTTTGCTCAAAATTTATTTTTATTATATTCAAAATTTTATAAGTAGAAAAAAAATGGCTTTACTAGAGGGACTTAAAATCCAACTGAGAAAGGATGTCAGAGTGATGGGGCTAATCCTGGTCAGGGTCCTGTCTGTGGGCTCACTCCAGTGGTTGCCTTGGTTTACTGGGCTATCTAGACACTGTTTGCCACCCCTTGCTGTGAACCACTCGGACCTCAGAGGAGCAGGTGTGTGTTTTATGGCTCTCCATCATGGGTTGCTGAAAGCGTTTGCAAAATTGGATATTCTTAACACTTTGTAATTTTAGACAGAACTGACTTTAAAAGAAGCACACCTAAACCCCAACATTATAAAAAGGGAAGAGTTATTACAATTATGTCAACTGTAATCAGAAGCTGAAAATACTTTATTCATCCTTGGGATCCCAGTGATCCCCCTTCTGATAATGAAGCTTGCTTGTATTTATTAGTCAGTGATGGATTCTAAGACAGATACCTTCTCTGTTTTTATGCATAAAAGATAATAATCATGCTGATTTTTTCTAAAATATAAAATACCACTATCGATGCCCAAATCATCCAAATCTCTACTTGGGGACCTGAAGTGGAAACTATCAGAAAAGAGTTACATGCAGAGCAGAGCAAATTTTTGTGTGGATCCCTCTCTGTTCCATTGAAAAACTACAGCAGGGAGCCTCAAGAAAAGATCTAGTCTTTCCTTGGCCACAATTTATATCTTTTCTCAAAAAAAAAAACCCAGGAAGGAGAAGTAGTGATGCATGTCTGATATTGATGGAAAGCAAGTATGTACCTCATCCATTGAAAACATTGATCAAGGCCACTTTGCTCTTTTTTAATGATGGCCCCATAAATCTGCCAGTATCAATGAAAGTCACTGTTATCTGCTGAGGTTCTAAATGGCTGTGCTAAGGAAGGTAAGCCACAGCTAATGGTTCTTTGCATCCAGGAGCTAAATTGTCGTAACTTTCCCCTTTCAAAACTCTACAGCTTCTTGTTTAGTTTTTGTTTGCTTGTTTGCCTGTGTTTTTCAGAAAACTGAACATGAAGAAAACCAGGACACGCTAAAAAAGAGGAAGAAATTCCAGATACTCAGAGCAATTTTTAATGAAGTGGTTTTATTTTGAAAAGCTTCTCTCGCAGTGGGTTTCAGTCAAGAAGGATGATAATCCAACAGGATGTGGCTTTTTTCTGACAATACAGGCTATAGAATATGGCAAATCAATTTGAATAAAAAATACCTGAGAAAGTGATATTCCTGTTACATATCAATGTATAGTCTGTGGTTCAATACCAAATCAGATATAGGATTAGTTTAGTAAACCAAGGCATTTGATTTGACTATTTAAAAATGCCAGACACTGTATGTGGGTGCTAAGAAGATCTGAAGGAGTGAAGGAGGAGGCTCATCCTAGCTCAAAAAACTGTATTTAAATATATGGGCTTGTTCTGCACTGCTGTGCTGTTGGCCAGTTCCAGAGCTCCCAGTATATCAGGGACTCCTCAGTGACACCAGGGTAGGCTGAGGAATCTTTCCTGGGACTCTCAGTGATTATCAAGCAGGCTTTACCATTACAATATTTTGTGCTACATATGTTCAGGATTGAAGTATATCCTCAGTGGAGGAGTTCACCTCACACTATGCGGAGCAATAAAAAACCCTTCTCTGAAGAGATGTTGAGAACATTTTGAAAAGGAAGTTTGCTTATTTTTTGCATCAAGAATATCAAAGATATTCTCTAGACAGATCTGACTGTATCTTAGTTATCTTTGCAATGAAATCCCTCCTTAGCCTCGCCCCAACACCCATTTCTGTGTAACATGTACATGAATCTCAGAAACAGATGGAGCATGCCTTACCCAGAATCTAATCCTAGTGAGGTAGAGAGGCCAGATGGTCTCACTTTCCAAATGAAAACTTTCAGAGAATCTTTAAACTAAGCAAAGATTTTATTAACATTGATGGCTGGATATAGTGCAATACACAGAGAAGATTAATTAGAAACCCTAATTAATTGTAACAGTGTAAAAGAACCAGAGCAGTATTTGGCATCAAACAGCCTTTTAAGATTCTTGTTGGAACCTGGAGTCCTCAGCAAGGCTGAGCTGCAAAGCGAACAACAGAAAAGCAGAAACAATGAGATTTACTAAAAGGTGCCAAATTCAATTCTACATGCAATCATTTCCTGTATTTTTTTATAGAATCATAAGAGGGCTGAAAGGAACCTTTAGAGGTCGTCTAGTTCATCCCCCTACCCCAAGGCAAGATCAACTATACCTAAATCATTCCTGACAGATGTTTGTCTAACCTGTTCTTATAAAGCTCCAATCACAGAGATTCCAAAACATCCCTAGGCAATCTATTCTGGTGTTTAACTATCCTTGTTGTTTGAAAGTTTTTCCTAATGCTTAACTCTGAATCAACACTGCTCCAGTCTAATCTTGCTTTTTTTTGTTTTATAGACCAAGGACATGGAATAAAGTTTATTAATTTTTTTTTTATCAGGTGTCTTTTACAAATGGAAAGATGACTCCTTTGCATCCCTGCTATTTTTGTTTTTTTCTTTTTTAGACAAAAGAATTCCAGTTTTTTCATTTTGCTGCCATTTAGACTTCTGACCATTTGGCTTCCCTTTGTTAAACCACATCTCTCTCAAACATGGCATTGGAAACTGAACATTGCATCTGCACTCTTAGCTGTGCCCTGCAGAATGAAAGGCCTGTTATCACATATGTTAAGAACAGCATTTCTTGTTTTGTGCTAAATTCACATTCTTTTCCTACACAGCTCTTACCACTAATCTCCAGCTTGCTCTTAATAAAAGTTGATTGACTATATTGAAGAAGGGATTTCTTTGCTGTCTTTTACTTCAGACAATTGCAGAAAAAGAGTATTTATTCACATGAAGATGTTATCATGTCCCCCAAGCAAATGAGGTGAAAGAGTCAGTTTTCTTCAGCCTGTTATAGGAACGCACATCTGGAAGGAATATTTTAATTCTCAGACATATGGAGTGGGGAGCTTGAGGATATGAGCGTCACACATCACTTCTCCTTTTAAATTCTGTGCTCGTATCTCTGGTGTGCAGCAGGAATTCTTGCGGATCGTGGACAGTAACCAAGAAAGTGTTGCCATGTTTTTACAACATCCTGACCTCTAGGCTGTTACTTAGTTGATTAGTTGGCAGTACAACCCTACAAGGTTGTACCATCTTACTGAGACCACTTTGGATCTTAGCGGTGAACACCATGCTTAGGAAAAGCAACTGCAGGTGGCCAATGGCACAGAGAAGGACTTCCAGAAACCTCCTCCTGATGCCCCACATCAAGTGTGCTCCCATTCCAGTTCCCTTGGAAAATGCTGTAGGGAAGTATTGTAAAGAAGCACAGGAAGAGGCACCTGGACCCTGACTGTGGTGAAGGTTTGCTGAGACAAACACACACGTGCTTATGGCTCACAGAAAGGGGAACAGATGTGAAGATTCAAGGAATTTTATCCCCCCCAAATGCTGCAGTCACAGCTAAAGAAGAAGTAAAAATAGATGCAGTTGTGGGAGCAGCAGCGATGGCAAAGACTAATGCTGAGAGGGTGCAGAGAGAGAGGAAAGGACAACGTATCACAAGAGCAAGGATAAGCGAGGAGGGCATTAATTATGGACTGCCCTGAATAGTGACAGCACCCAAACTGCCTCCCTTAACAAGTTTCCTCTTTTGTAGTTTCCCAGCATCAGCTGCATACCACCCTTTCCCACTACCAGTGTGCAGCACATATGGCTGCCTTGCAAGAATCACACAAATCATCCAGTAAGTTCATTTTTATTAGTAGCTTCTGCTTAATTAAGGGATGCATCATGCTTCATCAATCAGCTTCTGTGCATGTGAGTTGGTCTCAGCCACGCTGCTGATGCAAACTCCAAGCAGACACAGTTCTTGTGCTGTAGGCAAGAGGCTGGTTAGCCTGAGTTTGGGCATCCACGGGCAGAACTGTATCCCTGATCATGAAAGAGAAAGTTCATACCACAGCTAAGGCAGTGGGAGATCCACAGTGACTTTATGCTGCTGTGAACTGACAGATTGAAGCACAAAGCTAATGGGAAGAAAAATATTAGAGTTAAGACAGTGAAAAGCATAATTACAGTTGAAAGTTTGGTTTGTTTACAAATGTAAAGCATTTTTAGCTTTCTTGTCTTTAAAGAAACAGGGTAAATCAGTTTCCGGAGTCACTACTGATTTATGCTGATGCATTTCAACACTGTAGAAGAAATTCCTGAAGGTGAACAAACCAGGCCTGTGTGTCCAACAAAGCACAGGGCAGTGCAGTGCCAAACAGAGATGGTGTAGACAAAGCGTACCTTTGCTTCCCAGATTGGACACACGAATCTACACTAGAGTATATGTACCTAAAGGTGCTGGGTCTAACTAGCATGGGGTTGGCCTGGGACCTCTTCCTGGAACTGCACAGTGAGATGTGTGTGTAATTACAGATAATCACATTCTCCAGTCTCTCAGTTAATGCTAAAAAAAGGGCTGCCTGTTATCACCAGGACATTACTGGCTCTGGAATAATGCTCATAGCAGCAACTCAGTGAATTATTTTTTATTTGTTTAATAACATCAAAGGCATAATTGGTCAGATTGCAGTTCAGCTTTTCCATTGCCACCTCTTTCATGGCCTCAGATCTACTTACCCTGGATTCCTCCTGTGCAGGAAAGATTAATTCTGATGAATTATACCAAACTCCAGGGCAGTTTTTCTGCTTGAAAGATTCATTAAGAAGTGGAACCTACCAAACCCCAAATCACTTACAGCCAAAATCAAATCTGGCTTTAGTCTTGTGATGTGAAAGCCTGTGCATTAACCCACTAGGTTACCTAACCCTCGAATGGATCACGTTAAGTGAATGTAAGTAACACCATAACATACATGTTAGATACTTCTTCTCAAAATACACAGGTTGTCATTTTCCTCTGCAATTTTCATGGTAGCTTATCCTTTACATATTTTATTATTTTTATGATAGCTATTAAAAGCCCTCAGATGCTCTGTGGATTGCTGGTGAAATAGTGTATGTACAGTATATATGTTTTTTAATAGTGCAATTAAGGTAGATCAGACAGATCTACTACATTATATATATCTCTGCAATTAGCATATTGTAAGTGCCTACAAAAGGTTTATATGACTTTTACACCTGCAATGCCTCACTACACACCTCTGTAAGTAGATTTCCCAGTGGCAATGAATTTTAGGCTGTTCCTAGCTGCCTGATAAAAGCAAACCTGTGTGAAACTTACTATTTTATCTTGGACTATTCCAGGCTCTGAAGCTCAAGTGAGAGCTTTTAAAACTATATTAAAGAAAATAAAAGACCAATAAGCACACGATTCTTTCCTTATCTGTAAGTAACAAAGCTGGGACCATTCAACAATCTTTTGGAATAATTTGTCACTACACAGACTTGACCTGAATGTATTTTCCAAACATGAGATTAGAAGGGACCTTTCATACAAGCTTCTCACAGTCAAAAGTGAAAATACACTTTCCACCTTTGCTCACTTCCTTAAATTTCCTAACTTGTGGGGTGCAGGAAAAGCAGAGAAATGAAGTTACAGACTGGGGAAGACAGTTCAAAAATACTTTGTGTAAGTTCCTTCTATCTGCTTGATTCACTTATCACAGTGGGCCTGGGAAAAGGACCAGGGGATTTATAAGCAATCCTGCCCAAGTGCAGTCAGGTTGCTGGGAAGTAGCTGAAGTTTTCAATGGTATCAAAAGACTTTCACAAAGAGTATTCTGACCTTGCAGAAGGTTTTGGGAGTTTTGGGAATGGATCGGTACTGTGGCAAATGTACAGAACAGGAATTTCGGGAAGCTTTTTTTTCCTCCTTAGATCTCTCCTATACATTTCTCCTTGAATCCCCTGTCAGTCCCTTCACTGACTTTGTAACAAACACATGCTCAGAAGAAAACTGAAGCTCCCTGAGGGGCTCCTCCAAAAGATGCATGAATCCTGATTTTGGTCAAGTTCTGTACCTGAAATGCATCTCCCCCTTATCAACAAACAGATCCTTAGGTAAATCCAGCAAACGAATCACCCACAACTACATGATGCCAGTGCACATTAAGGACTTTGCTTTGAGGTAGTTTTTCATTATTAGGCCTTTCTGCTGAAACATAACTAATCTAATCCAGGGAAAAGAGGAAACCCCTGGCATCAAATCTATGTTCCCAAATGACTGACTGATGTATTTTGCCAGGGAATCATGCTCAACATGTAGAGAGGGGGAACAAGTCCCTGTAATCTATGACTTACTACCTGTTTCTAAGTGATTCTGGCTGTGTCGATAGATTTGTTCACAGCTCTAATTGTGTTAATGAATTGAACATAATTAAACTTACAGCATGTCACAAGCTTCCTCTGGCAACTCTAGTAGGTTTCTTAAGTACCAGTTCATCAGCAACCACACTGCAGCTGAATAGGTAACTAACTACAGAACCAGCCAGAGTGGCTTAGTAAAGAAACAGGAAATAAATATACAACCAGACCTTAATATTACCATTCATCCAAATTATTGCATGGGAGGCAAGGAACTTGGATTGTAAAGGTAGAATTTCCCAGGGTTTTATTTTCTTGGGATCTCTCTGGAGAAGCACCCAGCTCAAGCTGCACTACCATTAATAAAAAGTACTTTCATAAAAGAATCTATCTTTTGGCTTATGCAGAAACCTTGAGTTGAGTCCAGTTATGGTGACTGGCATACATCGTTTTTGTAACGTTCCACAAAGCAAAACTAATCTGAATTCTGAAATTTATCCTAAAATCCAACTTTCCCATGGTTTGCGACACTGATATGAAGATTATGTGAAATATACTTCCTTCAAAATAGAACAAGGTGCAGTGTTTAATCCATTTTTCCCTAGCAATTTAATTGGGATGATAAATAACTTATTGCTCACATACACATAGGTAGGAGCAACAAATCCTGTTGTCTACCTCAACTGAGGTTTTGGGAGTCGTACTCTGTTTGGCTACTGTACTTTTAAGTATTTAAAGAATTGTAATAATTCATGCTTTTTTCAAGTTATTTAATTTTGATCTGTCTTGAGTATTATCCCTTTAGTCAAACCTCAGACAATAAAAATCTTTTATATTTTTCATCCTAGAACTTGGATTTCCTCCTTGCTGCACATAAAAACATTTATAATCAATAACTGGGTAATGTTAACAAGTAGCAAAATATTATTCATCTTTTTCTAAGTTATGTCATCACTAAAAATCTATATTTAAAAGTGTACCTTATTCTCATGTTTTTCTTCATGTGAACACTGTTGTCTTAATGTGTATAGAATTTATTTTCATTTAAAATATAAGCAAGAAGTATTCGCTATTCACAATTTACTGGTAATATTCTCATTGACGAAGGAGCTATATAGGATCTATAGCCCCAGTAGAAAAAAAAGAAAGCCATATATATGTGATTTTTTTATACAACTGTCTCTTTCTATGGAAGAATTGATTCTGATTCAGTGTTTTCATAATAGGACAAAGTGTTGTAGGAATTACTGATGGTGCAGAACATTATCAGGTGCACACAGCATGATGCCTGCACTGTTTTCACGATGTAATTTTTGAAGAAACTCCAGCAAACTAAACCCTTTTGATGCAGCACTAGATAACAATATGGAGCAAATAAAATGATCTAGGAGAAATGTTGCCTCTAGCACAAATGACTGAATCTCATTAATATCCATGCAGTTATCTGCAGACCACGAAAAATACATCTCTATGCATTAGCTAGCACAGATACCTCTGTGCAGTACTGCCTTTAGGTTGTGTAGACATACACAGAGTATTTTCTGATTAAATTAACCTGTGTCAGGTTCTTAAGGTTATATTTTTCTTTCTTGTGCATTCGTATCTAACCTGAGGGTAAGGCTCATTTTCAGCATCTGTCTTAATTTAAATTTCGTGGTGATCCTCAGCACAAAGAATTTCCGCTTTAAATATTTTCATTATTACACAATGCTTTTAAGACCAAATAGTAGCAAACTTCCAGTGCAACTTAGTCTTTTTTCCAGGACTGGGAGAAGGCTGGCTAACATCTTAAGTAAGTAGATAAGCAGAACACAATCAAACTGGTAGGATACACACGCACCATGTATGTGTCAGAGACGTTTGTGTGATAAATTACACAGACCATGTGGTAAATTGCAGTTTGCGCTTTTGACTGCCTCATCTACTCTCTGCTTGCTAATCCATCTCCACCGGGACCACTTCTATCATTTAAAAGATCTGATCAACATCAAATGGCTCCCTTAAAAAAAACCCACAAAACAACTTGCCACTATACATAAAGCAGGTTTATCTAACCATAGTAAATGCTGGATATGTCAGCAACCTTCAGCTAACCTATTTCATGTCATTTTAAAGGGCCATAAATGGCAAAAAAGAGTGGAAAAATACATGGAAAGGCCTTTCCATAGCTCTTAACAGGGGTCTTATTGTCCCTGGAAAAATGTGTATGATGGGAGGAAAGGTAAGGCTTGCAGCGTGTACCTAAAATAGTACTCTGTACTAAAACAGAAAATCCAAAGCATAAACAAACAATAACGACAACAAAAACAGGAGGAAAAAAAGGGGAAAAAACCCCTTCCCTACTCCCCAGAACTGTTCTGTGAACTCTCCAAGCCTTAAACCAGAAAAATAATCTGACATCTGATGCAATATTGAGACTAATACGCTAATTCTATATGGTTAGATTAATCCATTAATCACTGCTAAAAATAATTGTGTAGGTACCTAAATTAGCTGAATCTCTTTTTTTTTATAGGAAGCAAAGAAGAATAAAAGGCTTTGTAACACTAAAAGTAATTCCTGTGGCTGATAATTAGCATTGTGTTCAAACACTCATCCTTACGCTGCTCCTTTCCCTTGAAAAAAAGCAGAGCAGTGTCCTCATCCTCACTGAACATGGTATTAGCACCTCGGAATTGCACCGCTCCAGAGCCCAGACTTAATTAAATAACAAGGTTAGGATCAGACAATATATCAAGGTTATAAACCAGTGCACTAACCTTCTGGAGGGGAGACATTCTCAGCTTTTCAATGGAAACAGAGGTTTGTGTCTATATTTGGACGGTCCTGAGAGAACAAACTTTAGCATCAGCATAAATTAAGTACAGAGAAGGTAATTTAGGTTCAGTTAGTCTCTTTCTGCCTGTGCCTTGGTTCAGGACTGGAGTTCCCATGCTGCTACAGATAATAACAGCACCAAAAAGGAAAGCAGGCTGATTTCCAGAAGCTTTGGGTCAGGCCCTGAACACTGTAGGTTCTTTAGGAAGAAACTTCACCTGAGCTTCAGCTTCAGCTCAGAGTCATTTCTGCCTTCTCTCTGCTCAGCACTAGGTTTCATTGAGTTCAGTGGAGCTGACAGCATCTGGCTCCAGAGCTCACCCTGACACCAAGAACTTCTCTTAGACATAGGAACTTAAAAAATGTGCATCTCCACAAGAAAGAAGGTGAACACAGGCCAATACCAAACAGGAAGGAAGGACTTTTCTGAAAAATGTCCATACCAGCAACACATTGCCTGTTAGGGCAGTGAGGTCTGTTCATAGAGGAAGGTGCTGCATACAGCAGGCAGAGGCTTTCTGTGCGTGGAGAGACAGACCCAGAGGATTAGACTGTAAGTGCTGAACTGTAAGAGGGGAGACTGTCTGGAGTACTAACCCTGTTTGTCTGATAAGAACCAAGAAATACTACAAATTAGACAAGTAATCAATAGCATTCAGATTTCCAAGGGAACAACATAGAATAAAACCCTCAAACTCATTTATTTGTATTCCTGGAAAGTTTTGCTTCATTCCAAATTATAAAATAACTTGTTATAGTTTGGTAAAAAATATTCTTTGACTGTGTCTGCTTTTCTAAATAGAAGATAAAACATCATTATTGAATTTTCATGCAAACTGCTATGTGTGGAGTAACACATTATGAAAGAACTATTGTATTTTCAAAGTCAATATTTGAAAAGTTAGCAGCACTTCACTGAAACGAAGGTTCAAATGTCTGAAGATACGAAATGAAAACTTGGCTAAGCAGCAAGTAAGGCAGGATGAGCTAACCGTTTGCAATGGTCTGTAGGGTGGATAAACTAGAAGGGATAAAGATTTATAGAAAAGTACAGTAAAGTGCAGCAAGGACTACTGAAATGAAAATAAGAAATGAAAAAAATTAGACTGGGCACATCAGGAAAAAAATCTTATTGGAAAAAATTGTTACATGGTGAAACAGCTTCCCAAGAGATATGCTGAAACTGCTGAAATTCTCTGAAATAGCTAAAATAAACCTTCATACAATAGAATAGACCATGGTGGCAAGAGCAATGTCAGGATTGGTGCCGAGGAAACGGTGTCAACCTACTGTCACATGCTTACATCACTTCCTTGCACTGTCCTGACACTGCAGTGAAAGCCCAAAATGTAAGTGGAAGGAACAGAACAAGAAGATAAAAGAAAAAAATTCCAAATTTATATTGGTTTTGTGCCTGTCTACACATTAAAAAAACCCCAAAACTGAAATGCCTTCATAGACCTCTGAACAATATGTGAGTTATGCAAATGTGCCCGGCCCTGACCAGCCCATGGGGACAGAAATTCCACAAATAACTGGAATGTGGAACTGCTTTTAGTTCCACATCAGTGAGTTTCCAGTCTGAAACTGGGTCTCTGTCCCTGGTAAACCAAATTTCATGACATCAGGTCAATTTTTCCTTTCCTGAAAGGCCTCATATTCTTTATGTGCACCCAGGCTGAGGTAACTGCCTCATGCCATATTTGGTGAGAAAAAGGTCTTATCAATGAATGACTCCTTTATAACCAAACTTTAGAAAAGACCTTTTCAATTTGTACACATAGTAAGTTTACTTTATGACCAAAGATTTTTGCCTTCTGCTGCAACATTTGCTCATTCTGATTTACTCATTTGAGTTCTGGCACTGAAAACCATATGCCAATAAACAGGATACCTGTGGATACCTCAGCTAATAGTGCTGCTAGCCATGCACAGCAGTGTAACCTTTTAAGAACAGACATTTGGGCTCAGGAACATGGAGTAGCTGCTAAGAAAGAACTCATCTGGATTCTGAGGTTGCAGTTATTGGGGAACTGATTGAAAAAAATAAAAGGAACTGTTTGGGGCCTGGCATGGTGGTAAGAGCTGAAGACATGACGGAGAAGGGATACTACCATAAAAGATGATTTTTCAGCTGTCTGGTGGCTTCATTTGTGATCACGTGGAGGAACATTTTACTCCTTTGGCAAAGAGGGAAATACTATCTTGAGGTTAAGAATTGTTGGTTCCATCAGCAGAATCTAACACTAAGGACGTGTTCACACGGTATATGCTCACGTATCTACACACACAGCTATGGAACCTGCTGAGGAAAACTTGACACTGCCCAATTCAAGGAGAAGCCCTACAGGCAAAATGCAGAAGAGGCAGAAGAGCCACCAGCATTTTTCATCAGTCAGCAGGCCAACCCCATTTGAACAACAGCCTAGAAGTGGAAAAAAAACCATAAAAAGAGGTCAAAAGGGAGTAACAGTGCTGCCATCCAAGGTGGTTCTTTGATTTCTGCTTCCCTGTGGAGATGGAAAATATGACTATGAACTGGTATGGAGCTGGAAGACAGACATCTGATGACTGGCCATTTTCATATCTGCCAACAGGATTTTCATGCTAAATTTTTATTTAATACCCCTTTCTTAATATCTGGATCCCTAATATTGCTACTATTTTGATATCAGGGTACTTTATGATCTCACATAATGATTGATTCAGTCTGAAGTTAACTATAATTTCTGATTCTAGCTCCTTATGTGCCCTGGTGATCTGTGGAAAGCTATATAGTTATATTTCTTATCCAAGGTTTGTATAAGTATAGTATAGTGTTTCTTTGGTTAAAAAAAGAATCAAACACCAATATATCAGTCAAGCAAGTTACCATATAAGAAAAAACCTAGTAATTATTATTTTTTAAAAAATATTTCATTAGTTTGCAAATGTACACATTTATGGCAAATCTACCTTGCCTATTTTCAAATAGTAACACTTTATCTAATACTGACTACATTGTTATTATTAGACTGGAACTAATACTGTCTCATCACTTTTGGGGAATTGTAATGACTGATATTATGTATTCTGTTGCACTTTGAGAATAGAAACACTCCCAAATTGTTTGCACCAAAGTATATTTATCCTTTATGCTGCTGTTCAGGAAGGATCTCCTCATAGAGACTGGTGATTATCCTTCAACTTAAAAATTATTATCCCTTACTTTTATGGAACCTAACGCACATCCGAAATGAACCTGACACCTCTCTGCTCTTGAATGATCTTTCTCAATTATTTTAAGAATGAAGTCTACCACTAGAAAAATTATAAATTATAGAATTCTCCCACTCCCAAGTTTACTTTGATTCTGTGCAAATTTGCCAGAATGAAAAGATTACATCTATAGCAATCAGGTGAAAAAAAAGTACATTGAGGTTTTTTAAATTAAAATATTTCTTTTGACGAAGGGATTAGCCTAAGTTTGCACACTCAGTGTAATTAGTGCATATGGTCCAGCTGTGAAGAAATAGCTGAGGACTTCTAACTTATTATTAATTAGGCTCATTAAAATGCAAGTAAGAGAACGATGCCTAGATAAACAATACCTTATGTCATAAAGTCATTACTTGACAAGAGCTAGTCTTGCTAACAGAAGTCATTACTGATATTTTAAAGGAGCTTTTTTTTTTAGACTCCATGGGTGCCAGTTAACTACTTTTGACTGACATCAAGGACAGACATGCAAAGCTGTAAGGAGCCAGCCGTACAGCACAGCAATTCTTTTCACATCATTTCAAAATATGTCTGGCTGAGGTCAAAGGTTGACAACCAAATGACAGGCCTTCTTCAATTGCTGTGGTGTCACAGCAGGAGTGTGTCAGGGAAATTTTCCTGGGCCCCTCTGTGAATTTTTACATGTTCACATTTCTTTCCTTGTCTTGTAAGTGGGACAGGATTGGCAGATTTGTGATTAACACCTCAGAAGGAGAAGCGTAGACACCATCCCAGGTTGGGAGCTCATGGTAACTGCAGCTAATAATCAAAAGGTTCTCCTTCCACATTAGCAAAGTACAAGAGACCAGCCTTTTATTTGTGTTCATTTGTATTAGAAAGGGGATGTGAGATTAGCAAGGGCTTTAGCTGTGTACATTGGTAGGAATTGCTGCATTTCTCGCTATCAGCACATCTCCAAGTGATATTGGTGTGACAAGAATTGTCCTCCAAACAAAGACAAAAAGAAGATCCATGCATTAAATACCAACAAATCAGACACCAAACTGCTTTCAGAGTTTTATCAGTGTTTCCCTTTCTTTAAAGTCCATACATGCTAACTTACAAATAGCTCCACTGAAAGAGCCTCAGCTGAAAATGCATGAAAAGCTGCTATTGACGGGTCCTGAAATGAGGGCCTGCCTTTAACACAGGGTCAATTGATAAGTGACTGACCCAGACTTTTGACTGACATGAAAAGCTGTCAGGCAAAGTGCATCATTCTAAGTGGTGAGTAAGCACTGAAGAGATCTGAGCCACTGCTGTGTTTGGTAAAATAACTTATGATAGAAAGAAGAGGTGAGAACCAGACTGCAATAAAGAAAGAAATCAAGGAAGGTAATTCTGCTTGGATTTGGACAAGACTGACATAATAGAGATTTCCCATTGTCTGTTTATCAGCCCCATAAAACATTCTGTCTGATGAATGAATAAAAAAATGATGTCTTGGGTATATCTGAGAACCACTGTAGATGAACTCTTGGCAAGAGTTATGGTGTACCTCAAAAGCAAAACCTGCTTTGCTCTAACCACTGGAAACTCCCACGAACTTGAAAATATCTTGTCCCAGTCTTATGACATTGGTTTTCACTTCACAGTAAAAGGAAGACAACAAAATCTAGACAAGATCATCTTGGCTCATTCTGCTTTTGTTTACTCTTGAAGAGTTAACCAAAGGTAGAGAAAGTGGTAGGACAGAACAGACAACATAATACAAGATGCTTGAAGATGAAAATGAAGATTTAGTTAGAGCTGAAGATATCACCAAAACCTGGGTTTTAGTACAAAGCAAGCAAAACTATTCTCAAACCACATAATACATTTTTGTGTTTAAATTCTAAACATATGAGAGAAAATCCTAATCTGAGCAACTGTAATTGAGTATCTTTTCCCCACTTTAATACATAGCTCCATTGCCTACAGAGTATGAGTAAGATTTACATATGAACGAAGTGAAAAAAGCACCGTCATCCTCAAGAACCTAGAACCTAGAAAAATGCCCCCTTTTTCAAGCTGGTCCATTGTATGACCAGACCTTCCCACTGCCTCTTGGACAATGTGAGCATGCAGCCTGATAGGACATAACATGGGGCTGCTATAAAATCTGTGCTCTTATATGTGTCTATAGGTGGCAACTGTACCTTCACAAAGCAGAGGCAGCTCCTTGTGAAATTATTACCTGATGGGTACACCTCAGCACGTGTTAGACCATGTGGAGGACACTCTGTCTTGTCTTGGTGGCCCTCAGCTCAAGATCCGATGAGCTGTAAACCAGTCTTTTGTAGAAAACCTAGACTGCTGCTATGTATATGAAACAGAAGACAAAAAAACCTGTGAGGAAACTCTTGATCTTTCCGTATGGTCAAGAGGAAGTGCAGCTCCATAGGCTGCTCACCAACCACCCAGCCTGAGGATGTCAAGAGTGACCAAATCTGTCCTGGCAGCTGGGACTTTTTTTTTTTTTTTTCATAGCTTATCCTTTGTGAAGAGTTTAAAGTGAGCATGTGATAACAAAACCAGAGTGCACTGATTATTTTTGGTGTAAGGCTGTTATAGAGTCCAGTTATGAAAACACTAAACTTTTAGGAAAAAATTTTCTACTTTCCAAGAATATTCCACAATATTCTCTCAAAAGAAGTAGTTTACAGCTTCATAATTTGTGTATGTACAAATACACAAATCGTGTATTACATACACAAGGTCATTCATAACCTTAACTTAGAAAATATATGCGTGAATAAAGTAAATCTCTTTCAATTTTATTTTTCAAAATGCCTTTTTTTCCCTAAATATTTTAACTCTTCATCTAGGTAGTGCTATTCTAGAGTTGTCTTAAAGAGGTGTCTAGAAGACCCTTTATCACTGGAGAATAATTAAGACAAAGAAACAGTAGAGTGTGAAAAGCCAGCTTCTGTGTATGCTTTAGAAATAATTGTATTCTATATAAACATTTTGCAGCAAATAATTGTTTACCTGAATGAGCAACAGTAAAAACAGAAGAAGAAGAAGAAGAAGAAGAAGAAGAAAAGAAGAACAAGAGTTTGCGAGGCCAGAGCTCCGGCTGTTCAGATGTTCTCTGTACTGCGGGAAACACTTTGGCAAATGCTCTGAAACACGGTCAGGAACGCGGAGCAGAGATGGGGATTGCTGAGGATTGCTGAGGATTACTGAGGATTGCTCACCACCACCTGACTGAGGAAACACCAAAATAACCAGGAGCAGCTGTGCCGTGGCCAAGGCGCCGTGGGTGGCCAGGCTGGAGGTGGCCATGGCACGGCTCCTGTCTGCCACAGCATCCCCGGCTGCACCCCGAGCTGGCTGCCGGCCCGGGGAGCTGAGCCACACCCGTGTCCTCCCTGGGTGTCTGCAGGGACACGGGCAGCACGTCTCGGCCCCGTGAGGAGGTGCTGGTGTGGGCTGTGGGTCAGGGGCCCTGGCAGGCGGCAGGAGACACCTTGCCCTCCATTTCAATGCTGCCAGCATCCTCCGTGACCTTCCCTCTGCCTTCCCAGCGCACGCTGACACATCCAGCCTAAATTCGCGTCTCGCATCACCTCAGGATACTCATGGCTAATTTCATTATTTTGGAGAGAAAATGCAAATGAAGCCAGACAGCTGGTGCTCTCCTCGTGGCGAGGAGTGATGGAGGGGCCCGAGGCCTACCTCATCAGAGGCTCTGTACCCGTCTGCTCAGACAGGCCCTGGCGGGAGGAGAGCGGGGAGGCTGCGGGAGCAGCGGGAACAGATGGCAGGGAAGGTGGGAAGATGGAGAAGCGAGAGGGGCCAGAGCCGTGTGGAGGAAGAGGCAGTGTCAGCTACCTGTGGGCTGGGGCAGCCTCACAGGACAGTTGGGCATCTCGCAGCCTCCCCCGCCCCGCCGAGCTGTTTGTAATTCGGTGGGGATGGGAAAGGTGGCCATCGGTCAGGGGTTGCACAGCAACCTCGGATTCAGGATGTTTTAGGGTCTGTTTTAAACCAGCAAGAACCTCAGCCTGCCCCTAGCCCTGGCCAACGGACTGCTAACTCCTCCTGAAAATGCCGTAACTCTAAACCCAGCAGGTTCAGAGGTTGTTTTTTAAATCCCTTTTCAAGAGTAGGCAAAGACTTAGAGAAAAAATATATTCCCCAATACACAAGAAGAAGATACTTTAAATCAATTCCTCCAATTATTCATGGAAGAAAGAAGGGAAAACAAAATCACGTCTATAAAAAAATCTGTCAGAACATTGTCTGATAAAGCGCCTATACAAGAGGTCTGCAAGAGTAATGCAGCTCAGCACAGAATGCCCAGCATTTCTCAGCAATTTAGCCCAGCTTGTACCAACACATTCCACAGAAATGTTCCCTGACATCTAAAAGGGTAACCAGGGGCATCTTAGTTGGTAGGAGTTTTTATATTGCTATTTTATATTATTATTATTATTGTTATTAGTGAAGTCGCTTTTGAGGAGGTCTGAAGTCTTCTTTCATTTGACATACCTGCAGGCAAATAGCAAGTGCAGACTTTTTTAATACATGAATTGGAGAGGTAAGTGCTTTCCAGGGAGCAGAATTCTCCCTCCCTCTTTCTCTCTCTGGGTGGTATAGGTAGATCTTTTCAATGAAAGAATGAAAGAAAAAATAGACTTGAAGAGGTTGAGTTGATGAGCAGGATTTTCAAGCATTACGAACGAGCTAGAAAAGACAAGAAAAATAATTTCTTAAACATATATAGCCCTTTCCTCTGAAACATTTCAACAAATTAATTCCCAAGGTTTCACATATATCCTTTATCATAAACCTCCCCAACTACAAACCCCCTCTACATCTGTAACAGAGTTCTCTCAGATTCCTCTGTTTAATAATTACTCAGGTCTGGCTAGAAATTGTAATAAAATACCAATTGATTATAAAAGTGAGTCACTGATTCATTAGGTGAATAAGCAGAGGGTCAGTATTATCACTGAAGCAGATTCACAGACTTCAGAGAAGATGACTGATGTTCTCCTCACAGACCTAATAACTGGTGTCTGCCAACACAACTAATAACACAGGATTCAAGAGACTTGGTTCCCAGTGCTTTTAAGATACAGATCTGAAGTTAAACTGCTACTGTAAATCTTGTGGCCATCAGTTCAGAGATATCCAGGTATACACAAATTTTAGATCCCATTCTGTACAGGGTGCAAAAGGCTCTTGAGGGCAGTTGCTGTGGAGCATCCCCCTGTTCCCAACCCCTCACTGATATCCATACAAAGCCAGCCAGATTTCCATACACCTAATTTGTATTACTTGTCCATCTGTCCCATGTGGATATTCTCGAGGGTTACGTCTCCTCCACTCCTCCAAGTTTCTTTTTATGTCTCTTTCTACACAAGGTTATCCAGTACCTTTCCAGCTTTCCTTCCTTTTGGCCCACAATGCTGGCAAACACAAGGGCTCCTCCCCAGGACCCTGCCTACACTGTTTTCCTCTTAGATGCTGTGTGCCATGAATGTAAAAGGCTTTTCCTATTCCTCTCCAGCTTTTCCACTGTGTCCTTTCTTCTTCCATGAAAGGCTGCAATAAACTTTTCTCTCCTTCTTAGTTCCCAAGTCTATTGTCAGCATGTTCCATTCAGTTCCTCTCCTTAGTTCCCTCTGATTCTGACTGATAGACCCTTCTCTCTTCTGCCATCTTTCTTCTTCTCACACACATGATGAGGATCAGCTGAACAGCAGCTGTATTTCCCTGCCTTACCATCTCCCATTTGCACATGTATTCTCCTCTCACCTCCACTACTGTAGAACTTGGGAGTTCTCTTTATCCTTGCCAAACTTTTGCAGAAATTTAGGCTGATTCTCAGTCACCACATAAATTTTCTGTATGCTTTCCCTATTTGCTAGTGGTTTGTTGCACGGGCCCTTAGCCCAGTACGACAGAATAAAACAAACTTTGTTATGTTTTCTGGCATATAACTTCCTACTCAGACTTCCTTGCTGTCTCCCACCTGCTATTATCAGTTGCTGTAGTGCATAGCTTTGGCTTTATCTTCTACACAGCATAGATGGAAGACTGTGTCCAAGCCTTGGAGATATTTATTGCATAACATCTCCATGGTATAGATTTTTATATCATTCTATATAAACATAAAGATACCATCTTTGATGGTATCTGCTCACTTCAGATACTGATTATTGCAACATTATTTTCTCTGTTGTGTCAGATTTATCACTTATGCTCACTTCCAGAATTTCTCCACAAATTATCCATCATCTCCTGATAAGTGGAAGGCCGATTTCCACATCTGCTCAGACTGAACTCCTATCTTTCCTTACACACTCATATTTCACTGTCTATACATTTCTCATTTGCAGCAAGAACAGAAACACAATGAAGAGATTTTGGATGTATGTACACCATAAGCTCTCCTATATGGTTAAAAATGCTTCATTTCTCAGGCTGTATTTCTATTTTGCTTTGTCTGTATCCACATTTTGTTTCTGTTTCTATGTTGAGACTGAGATGCAAAAACTGGGAGAAGACTGTTTTAATCCATGTTTTTATGGATTAATGGATTCTCAGCTCCTAAGTAAAACCATCTCATATGAGCTATGCTAATGTAAAAATCAACACCAAAAGGTGAACTCAGAGAAATAAGCAATTTTGCTTATGCTTGTTGATTGAAGGAAACTGTGTAAAATGTCAGAATCAGCCTCATCTTTTGGGTGGGTCATCCTCCACCATCCTACTGACAAGTCCTTAACAGGAAACAATTAAAAGTCTGCCTGAAAAAGGAGTGGATTTTCCATCTCAAAGACAAGGGTCATGTTTGATTCCCTTTTCCAGGAGCAATTATGAATTTCAATTCCACAGTCACTAAAAAAACAGGAAGACTGACCAGTGAACAGTCTAAGGAATACATCTGGCAGGATTTAGTTATTTCATAATTACTGACATGTTTAAATCTTGCCAAACTGGAAGCAGTTTTGGGCAGGAGCATCAAAAGAGTGATAAATACTGCAGGAACTTCACTTGTAGACACAGGGGCATGTCAGTTCCAAGCAGAAAGGAGCTGCATTAGCAATCTCTCTGCCAGCTCCCAGTGAAGCTGGGGCAAAGCACAGCGAAGCCCTGTGCGAGAGACATTAGCTGAGCACTAAAAGTTTTTTAATCTGATCTGCTCTACACTTCCAGCTGTGCAAATAACACTCACACAGGACCATGCTGACAGATTTCCACTGCTCCTTGTTCTGGAGATAGCTTAACAGACTCGCTGTGACTCTGCACAGCCCTGCATTGCAAGATGTAGCATAATATTGGACACTGAAGATTACAGCTCCCTAAGGAGTTGTGAATTTTTATTTTTTTTTTCCAACAAAAGAATCCATAGCTACAAAATATTTTTCTCTTTAAATGCCCTTGTTCAGGAATAGGGTCAAAGTCACACTTGATAATCAACCAGGATTTTATTCATTGAGCAAAAATATTATCTGTTAACATTCCTAAGATACATAGAAGCTTCTTTGGGGCTTTTTCAGTCACAGAGACACTCTGTTTAGCCATCAGCATTTACAAAAACAGCAGTGCAGACATGTCAAGTTCAACATGTTTTCATTCTGTGTTCCCGAGCTCAGCAGTTAGACCGTTCATTAATTTCCCCTTTTCCTCCACACACCGTCTGTGCACCTTATTTATATTCACCTGCTGCCAGTTTAACACCCTGAAGAGGCACACCTGCAGGGGCAGCAGCTTCACATTACTGCTGCTGGACCTCATGCTTTAGTCCCTTCTAGGAGAATCCTTTCTGCCTAAGCCCTGACTCACTTGAATCCCACACTGGCTATACAGCAGCATCTTTGGCTGCTTGAAATCTTCACCCAGCCCTGAGCTGGCTCCCCCAGTTTCTCCAGCACTGCTAATTTTACTTTCTGATTTCACCACTCTCATTTTGCCTTCTGATTTCACAGACCTGTTTTTATGTCAGGAAACAAACTACCCTGGCAGAGTCTTTGACAAAGGGTGTAATCTGTGAGATAGAAAAGGGCCCTTCTCTTGAATCACAGAGCTGTTGACAATTGATTTCAAATCAGGTTTCTTGCAGTCTCTCCCCCCCATGTCCACTCTAAGGAATCTACAACATATGACAAAGACTGTTTACCATACAAAGAGATTTTGACTTGAAGAGATAGTGGAAAAGAGGAACTGATACACAGATCAGGTCCTGTTCCCTCTCCTCAGAGCTTCAGTAGAAACTACAGGCTCTGGAAAGGTAGTTCTCCTCCTTCCAGCAAATCCAAGGCTCAGATCCTTTGACACTGTGTGTAGCCAAAGCCCCAGAGTTCAGCAACCGTGCTGTTTTGGAGCAGAGCACATGCAATAAAATAAGAAAAGGAAACAGGCTGATTGTGTATCTGCTGGTGTTTCTTAGCAGCAGCAGCCACTCCTGCTTGAGCCTGGGCTCAACTCCAGTTGGCAAGAATTCTTGTTATCAAATTCATGGACTTGAATATCACCTGAACCTTCAAAGATCGGGATAGCATAACAATTTCTAAACATAATTTATTTTGTCAATAAGCCTCACCTTCAGAGAGGAGTGTGCTAACCCTGTATGCAACAGAAATACACAAATGGCAATGTTTATTCATGTCAGCACTTTGGGATGCACAAGAAAGGAAATACACCATGCATCCATGGCCACAGCCCCTTGGACAGAAACTGGAGGAAATAGATTTAATGCATCATGTATGACTCCCCTCTTTGTTAGGCTGTTGGGCATTCAGAGGTGAGTAAGGCTGTTCTCAGCCTGCCCAGTGATATATGAAGAGTGGTGAAAGCACACCAGGAGAGTAAACACTGTCTTGTAGCCACACATGCACTGTGAGGTCTAGCTCAAAGTCCTGGCCTTAATACACTGGGAAATTTTGCAGATGAAATCCCCTAGTCAGTGAAGTAGAAATAAAAAGCCCATTCTCTTAAATGAAATCAGTATTACTCCAGGCTCTGATATAGTAGTGTGCAATCAAAAGACTTCTTGAAATTGATGAAGTCCACAGATTAAATTGTATAGGTCACAGAAAAAAAGATTTCTAGTTAAAGTTCTCACAGTTATGAAAATTACCAGAGTGTTACGTTCTATATAATAATTTAAATTTTGAAATTGAATGATGAAAGTGTAAAGCAGCACCACAGTGTTATCTGTCACAGGATATTTATGAAAAACAGAGAATAATGTCTTTAAATACTTAGTTATTATGTAGCAGCTAGAATAATGGGTTCTGGTATTGCTTCCAGCTAAAGAGAAGAAAATCTTCCCCATTTAGCCAAGAGTGCAGGCACATGAGTGAAATTTAAAAAGTAACCAATGCTAGGTTGGTTCTAAGTTTAGTGACATTTATAGTTTTATTTAAGGCAGGGAGTGCATATTAATTTCTATTTTAATTTTTTCTTTTGAACCGCTTTGTAAGAGGGGTGTGATACAGAGCAATGGCTTATGCAGTGCGGCATTGACTTACCTACACAAGACTCCCGTGTACTCCTCATCTACCTGTACAAGTAACCAGTGAAGGCAGCAGAGAATTCAGACCATTTGAAGTTTCCTTCTTCTCTAACTGTGCACTCCAATGCACGTCCCATCTAGGAAAGAGTGAACTAACTTCACCTATATGAAAAACTCCACAGAATTTGATTAAACCAGTTCTATGTTTTAAGCCATGTTTTAATACCTGGTTGTAATGAGAGATCAGTTATCACCCTTCTTCATACACGGGGCTCAAGGAAAGAAAAATATAATGAAAAACAAGCATCTTAATTTACAAGTTAAATTAGTTAGTTGTCACCTAACACAACTAAGAATTCCCAGCGTTAGATGCAAACTTTGTGTATCAAGGCATACACACTGAATTCATCCACCTGTCCAGAGTCATAGTACATCAAGAGTCAAGACAGAGATGCCTTCCTAGAGAGGAAAGAGGTTACTGACTCTGGACATAATTTTGTCTCCCCAGTCAGAGATTATTTTCACAGGGAAGCCTAAGGGAAAGAACTTTGAGGACCTGGTGCTGTTTGAACCAATAATGGCATTGAAATGCTGAAAAAGAGAGAATGGAGGGGTGACATCAGTCACAGGAGGTGAAATGGTGAGGTCACTTGGGTTAGATGGATCATGGAGAGTAGATCTGCACTTTGTCCTTTGTTCTCTCCAAGGTATTATTCAAATATAATTCCTCTGTACATTGTGTGGCATTTGCTAAGATTTCAAGAGTGGTGTTTTTGAGCATGAGCCTAGGAGAAATTACCCTGACCAGTATGGACAGGTATTTCCATAAGGCATATTGTTATTTTAATCTTATGTAAATAATGGCAATTATGAATTATCCACTAGAGTGACTTTTTATTGTATTTTACACTTTATGCCAAATATACAGATGATTTAGGTAATGGTTTTTCTAACTGGACTAAGACTGTATCTTCAAAACATTAATTTTAGAATATTTAAACTGCTCCTTTAAGCAAGATTGTACTTTCCCATTTTTGACAAAAACACAGCCAGAAACAGACTCCTTTATGTCTGTAGAGCTTAGTAAATGCTCAGATACATTACAGCGGTTTCATTTTAATTTCCACTAAATTACTTTATTTCATGTTAAAATTTTGCTAGAACATACTATAAGAGGCTATTTAGACGCTGTAAGGATTAGGCATTACTTCCATACAAGTAAATAACAAGACCATTCTTCTTCTGAAAGCAGCAGACCACTAATTAATTTCCCAAATGTACAGCATTCAAATGCTGAAAAAAAAATAACAGAGAAGAATAAATAATTGGAGATAAGGTGTATCTTACCATATGTATCAAATTTTCTTTAGAGATCAAGGATGATTCAGTTGAAGGATTCAATAAAAGACTAAAATGAATATCAATTTTTAAAACCATTTAAAATACATCTAGAAATACAAGATTTCATCCAGAAGCCCCTCGAGCATTGCTCTGCATTCAGCAGATACAGCAACAAAACAATATGGATATGTATTTGAAATTAAACTTCTCTGAATTTCTTTCACCACAGCTCTGATCTCTAAAAATCTTCATTCTGTTTTGACCGCTGCGCAGAAACCATGATTTGATATCTCATTCATAGCCCAGCTGTGCAAGAACTCTGTTTAGCGCAAAGCTTTGCAAAAAGGAAAAAAAATATCTTATTTGACCATGAACTTTAGATGATCTAGTTAGCGTTACTGTCAAGCATCCCGCGGTCTTTTTGAAAAGCAGGACTTGTCCATGTTGCCCTCTGGCCAACTTCAGTGGGATTGAAGCACTAGCGAGAGCCATCAAACTGCCTGACAGCTTGTCACCAGTGAGACTCTATTAATTTACACACATTTTCCACTGTTTGGCATTTACCATGATAACTCTTTTCTTTCCAAGCAGCTCCTGTTTGCATTTAACACTCGGGTTAATTTTCATCAGAGTTTAAATTTAGCCATCAGTTATTTCAGGGGAGCTGTCAGCCAACATATGGAGGAAAAAAATCCTTCTGAATTTATAATAAAGTGGAATCTGTTGAATGTGAAACAAAAAGCAACTGCAATATACTGCAAGGCCCCGATGGGGGGACCAGGGTCAGCAAAGAATAGCAGAGTGGATTAGTTGTTCTATTCACCAGAGTGGCACCTGAGCACCTCAGGAGCTTCTTGATATATCAAAAAATGATGGAAAGACACAGTTCAATTTGTCCCCCTTTTATAAAGGATAATTAACCTGTCAGTCTTGCTACTTTAACAACTTCATTAAATTGGAGCAGAAATGGGTACAGGGAGCCCCTGTCTTTTTCCAAAATGAGCACAGGGCACTTGTTTAAATTGTTGAACAGCCACCTTCTTCTATCTTCCTCTCCCTTAGAATAACGTGATGTTATTTTAGGGGCTTTTAGGTGAAATTGAGCATCTTTCCTTAAAATATAGCACCAAGCTTGCTCTCACATGGCTAACACTAGGAATCCTTTTAACTCTAAAAGATGAAAATAATCAGGCATGCAAACAAGGAAAACTGCATCAATTAAAGATGGAGCTTAGAGGGTTGCTGTGACACTTCCAGCATACTGTGATCTTTCTCAAAGATGAGATGGTTTTCCCAGGTAAGAAGGAAACAAAAAAGTCTCCATTTCTTCTGGAAAATTGTAAACATTACAATCTGTGTTCTGAACAGGACATAAATACTGTCTGTAAACTAAAAAGTCTGCAGGCAAGTTTATATTGAAAAGGTGAAAAATCAAATTAATATGTACACCTCTGGAAGACACATTCAGGATTTCATAAATAATAGTCCTTATAAATAATTAACTGGATATGGGCTAAATCACTGGTCAGTCCAAAATCTTCATCTGGGATTTAAGTATACTACACTGTTCTGCAAGGTGCATTTTTCGCACATTATAATATTTTCCTCTCCAGAGCCATTTAATGTGCACAGAAGTTTTAAGGACATCAGAGGGAGGGAAACTATTTCCCAGAATATCGGCTTTCATAACAACAGGAAGAGTTAATACTCTCGTATACTGCACTGTAATCTTGCATTTTAGAAGTCACACATTTTCTTGATGATTATTCAGAAAAGCCTGCTGGTATTAAAAACAAACAAACAAACAAACAAACAAACAAACACAAACCCCCACCCTTTGTGCCTAATTCTATGCAAAGAATCTCATCAGTTTTACCAGAATATAAACTTTGCGTAACATGGCCAAATCTTCAGATGAAAACAATTATATAGATTCACTTATTGCAAGGGTGACCTGAATAAATAAATCTGCCATAGTCTAATTATAAGTTGAAATTATAAAATAATCAAGTTAAGATAATTGCCTATTGTTGGCTTTAGGTTTTGCTTGCTTGCTTGGTTTTAAATGTTGATATACATTCCACCACATGAATAAAACTCCATGGTCAACAAGAACAGAATTTCAGCACCTGAACAAACCAGAAGGAACATCATTGGAAGTTACTGCCACCACAAATTTCCTGTAAGAATAATAAAACTTACTCTATTTGTATGAATTATTTTTATGGACTGTTTCGGTATCTTTTAACCATAAGTGACCTACTAATGAAATAATGGTATTACCCTCTAATTCTGTACCTACAGACCCATAAATGTACCTTCATTTTAATATTAATATTCTATTTTTAAAATTGTATACAGATTTGTAACTACATTTAGAAGTCACTTTAGATTAAGTATTTTAATTTTAAAATTCAGGAACAGAGACTGAAGATATTTATGTGGCAGAGCAGATTAATGTGCCACAATGGACTTGCACTTTAACTAGATAAATATGCACAACTTGTTTGCCCTCACATGAATAAAAGCATAAAGATAAATTAGCTTAAAATATGATATAATCATTCCCAGTCTTATGAAACAAACTAAATATCTACTAATCTGAAGTTATGGGAAGTGTTCATTCACACAACAATATAAGAAAAATCTTTGCACTTCAAGTAATGGAGAAGCTTAGTTTTCTATTATTTTTTTATTATTAGTTACTGTTCCTTAGTAAAAAAGCAGCTGCACATTGATAAACTGAAGAGTGAATTTAAATACTGCATCATCAAGAATCTATTTCACAAAACACATGCTTGATGTAAACTTTTAATTAAACACTTGTAATTCAAAAATTTACAAACTGATAAAAGGCTAAATATTTCCTGCAGTCATTTGCTATCTTTTCTGGTTTTATTTACAGCATTTTAAAGATATCTGGTAGGCTTATAGCCTTCATTATATAGATAAAAGATGTGCAGCCTCAAACTTAACACAGTAATTGATTTGGCATGTTTTGTATCATTCCAACACAGACCACATGTCTACCTGCATTTGTAAACAGAAATTAAAAGCTTGATAGTCTCTTCTACAGCGTTACTGGGAGAGTCAGAGTGAAATTCAAAATGGCAACTGCTCTTGCCACTGGTGGTTTTCCAACTTGTACACTGCCTCAAAAATTGGGGTTGCAGTCATGGAATGTCATTATTTCACCAGAGCACTGACATTCCACTTTTTTATCTAACTTGGCATGTTTGTTAGCTTTTTCTTTTAAAGAAAAGCCCAGGGGCCAGAGAGAGAGGAAGAATCCTGTGCTCTGTTAGATGCACAAGCAGGGATATCAGGAGAGGCATAGCAGTGAGGAAAGGAGATGGCTCAAATTCCTTGTGAAATAATGTTAGAGGTGTTACAAAGGCAACAGAAGGGAAAAGCTATTGGTCAAGGCTTATTGGACACCCAGTAACAGGAAACAAGTACAGCAGCTGTAAAGTTTGAGCAATGATTACACAGACTGCTCTGTATCTGAAGCACAGGGGAGAGCCTCATGGTAAGGTTTCTATAATGAAGATGTATCAATTTGGTGCCTAATTATTAAAAAAAAGTACAGATATATATGTATGAATATATGGAGTTGCATGTGCATATAAATCACTGTTTATATAAATAACTGTATTTCCCTTCTATTCTCTGGCACTCTTTCTCTTTTACCTGCTCAGATCTGATGATTTCAGTTACTTTATACTATTTTTTTATATCATACCCTTACCCAATTATATTTCTGGTATAAACTTTAGCCATATATCTAACAGATCTCCTATAAGAAAATACACTTATCAATGTAATTTAGTAATGTGAGATATTTTAGTGTTCACTAAAAAAATCTTTATGGAAGTCTAAACTAGGGAAATTATGACTACTACAACTGGTAGTAGGAAAGCAAGAAATCTGTACATAGAAAACACACATGGATACTAGAATGGCCCTTCATGTTTAAAAAAATTCTTAAATTGTCTTAGATTTAAACATTATGATTTATACACTTTAAAAACATGTGTCAGCTGTTCAGTAGCTGCAGTGTCTTTATAAAACACCAGAAAAAATTTCCTTTGATGCCTGTATTTTAAATTGCAATTGGTTTTCCAGCCTTAAAATGAGAGATGCAATTAAAAGAGAATGAGAAATATACCACTTACTATCCCATGTTTTGAATGGATATTAAGATTCATTAGTTGTCCTCATATAACCATATAAACCTGACACCATATTAACATGGGAGCGATGAGGAGTTTTGTTCGAACTACAGGCCAAATCATTTTGGGTCAAAATTGAAAAATCTTAGTTGATTTTAACTGTGGTTTCCATGTCCCTCTTAGCCCGGCATCCTGCACTGTGAGATAAAATAAAAGTTTAGGAGTACTTAGTGCAGTTGGGCTTGCAGAACAGGACTGGGAATCACATCAATGCTTTGGCCATCATTCCATCTCGAGAGAGGAAAAAACCCAATTTATTCTCTCTTGATCTAAAAGAAGCCAGATTATTTCAGTGGTGTTGTAAAATTCCATCCCAGAGGAAAATTACTGGTAAATCTCAGTAAATACAGTAATGTGGGTATACTTCATCCTATGTCGCATGAAAGTTTTTCATAAAGCCAATACTAACCAGTATGGTCTGACCTGATCCTCAATGTAAATGATTCCTGATTCTAGGGAAATTTCAGGTTCAAACATCGATACCTTTTCTCTCTCAGAGCCCTTCCATACTCACTCTGCAAGGTTCTAAGCTCCTTCCTAAAGTAAGTTGCATCTGGTGACCAGCAGCAACTCAGTCAAGTGTGGTGGAATTATAAATCAATAAGTTCAATACACAGAAGTGAAGAGATACTCAAGAGCAGTAAAAAACCTATGAAATCCATCCTTTTGCCATCACAATACCAAACTTAAAAACATTTTATCCAAATGGTTTTAAAAGACCTAATATATTATTTCCACCGCTTAAATTTTGCATATTTAGACTAAACTTTCTGCCTCTTAATTGCTCCCTGTGATGTTTAGACCAACTTTATTATACTATTGGGCTTTAATACTTTTTTCTCCTGCTTTGGTTGGTGTTCATGGCTACTGCTAGAAAGATATCAGTAAGATGAGACTAGTAATGTTTTACATTGATGAGTCAGGGTCTGAGAGAGGCTTAATCCTGGAAGAGACTGCAGAGGAGGAAAGAGAGGAGTTCCTCTGGGCTTGCCATGTCAAAAAATCCACACAAGTTAGGATGTTTGCTTGTGAGAACCACACAATTTAGATAACATATATGTAAGGCACCTCAAGGACTCCAGAACAGAGAATTAAATTTGAATTTAAAGTAGTTGGTGAGTGAGATGCAGTGACAGATAAAAGAAGGTGTAACCGCCTGTCTGTAGGCTTTGCTTTTCTCAGGGACTTTTGAGTTTGCTTGGACTGTGCACCAGAACAAACACTTGAGCGAGCTGACAACTCCCCATGGTTTTGGAAAAGCACAATGAGCACTTTTGAAACAGATTTTTGACATGATCTTTTAAGGGTGTAAAGGGCAAATATTTGATTAGATCATGGTCTCCTGACCCTCTTACTTTTAATGGGCATAGAGAAGTTAGAGCTAATTATTTGGTAACTGTCAGATTTTTGCCCACCGTAGCATGAAATCCTGTTGTGATGAGCATGTGATAACTGACAAAAAATAATCATCTGCTATCAAGCCTGAGGTTCTGCAGCTGCAAAAAAGAGCAGTCTCATGAAATGAGCAGTCCCATAAAATGTCAGTGATGCTACTCACTGGAGAAAGATTGCAGCATCACAACCTTACACAGCCATCTAAAGCAATAATGTGATGCTATAACAAAACAAAGTAGACAGTATAGATGGCAATGACAGCCACAGTATAAATCTAATCCCTTACTTCTGAGAATAAAACTGACTTTCACATTGATCTTCTTTTTGAACACATTAATGTTTGCTTTTATTATTTTGTGGATGTATATGCATGTACTGTCTACAGCATCTTTGCTAGTAAACTCTACAGAAGGATCTTTTATATTTATAAAGTATTAATTTTTCAACTTGAATGCTTTTTCAGTGTTTGGAACTTTTAGTTTTACCAATATCTGTTTACAAATTCCAGTTTTTGGGGTGTGACACCTACTCTGGCACATTTGGTCTATTAGCTATAGTTAAGGAAAAGAAATTTTTTTATTGACATGTTAAGTCCTAACCACAGAGCAATAAAACCTTTCCTTCCATAAAATAATTTTACATGACAAATATCTTATTAAAAGTGCTGTATACAGCTGTAATTTATTGTACATGCTAAAATATTTTCAAAAAGGCAACTGCATATTTATGCAGAAAAATAGCATTTATATCTCAAAATGCAGTTGGAATTCAACTAGTATTTCAATACTGATGTATCCACATGCATGTAATATGGGTCCTTTTGTTAGAAAGCTGGTTATGGGGAGACCAAAGCTTCACTGTCCAGCTAACCAAAAATAAGCAATTCCCCCCGAATCTAATTTCATCCAACTCTGTATCCTAACTCTGGATGGGCAAAAAAAAATACCTGTTGGAACAGTTCTCTCAGCAGAGTTTTAGCAGCAGGGATGGGAGGAGCTTAGATAAATAAAAGAACCATATGGGCCAGTGACAATTCTGGAAAGGTAATGATGGGTGTATGGCTCACTGGTCATATGATTAGAAGGAAACCACAAGTCACTTCTCTTCCCCAGGTTCCTGCAGAAGCCCATTCCCTTGACTGAACTCTGACCTCCAGGCTGAGCCCTTGTGGTTCCTGTCTGGTAAATATGAAAGTTTGCTGTGTAAATAAGCAGGTTTTGGTGAGAAAGAAACAGGAACTCATCCTAGATTTATCTGGAACCCACTGAACATAAACTTAAAAAGGCCTGTTATATTGGTTCACTGACTTAAAAGTGGAGGAAAGACCTTTCTGGGCCCCCTGCATGAGGCCATCAAGATGATCCTGCTACTTGCAAAATTCAGAGTTAATCTTTCAGGGGAGTGAACTCTGGGTCTGTGTTCAGTGAAGGAGACACAGCTGACTTGCCTTTGTTTAGATTTTTCTAGGGGTGGTCTGCTGCTAATGCTCTTAAGGCAGTGGGTGTCTTAAATACTGATGGGAGTGTCTGTTCAGCTCTCCATCACAGAATGACATTAGTGAGGATAAATGACAAGTGAAGTTTTCAGCTCAGGTGATTTGCTTGTAGCCACTCCCTCCAACATATATATTCAGGATTAGGAGTCTATGCCATGGGCCAAAATAAAATAATGAAACAGCTTGTCAGTGGTCAGAACTAACCTAGCAATGTACACTTTCAGAAGCTTTGGAACTGCAGGAGGCAGACTCACCAACAGTAATTTAACTTACTATCTGCTTTGTTATGTCAAACCTATCATATTCCTTTGAAATGAGATTTTTTTTTAGGTTTATGCAGGTAAAGGAACCAAGAGATATGAAAACAGGTTCAAGCTACTGCTGAAGTGGAGCACACTGCTGTGCTTGGTTCTTTGTATACTTAACATGCTACATGTTTTTGAGGCAGGAAACATCGGAGTGGCTACTGTATATTTGTACCCCAATTTATATGCGAAAAGAATATTAGCAACATAATATAAGTGCAGAAGTTAAACCATTCCCTATCCCAGTGTACACCATGTAGCTCTGAAGTGTTATTTCTTACTTACAGATCATTAATAAACTCTGTCGCTTGCATAAAGCCATCTTTTAGCTCCTCTTAGGAGGATGCTCAATGCTCAAAGCTATTTTCAGATAATTCAGTATTTATTTCTATTTCTAAACACATTATGAGATTGGAAATCTATGTAGGAATGTATGCTTTTGGAGAGGATAAAATCAAGCAACACTAGATAGCTCTCCTGGGAATTACAGAGGCAGTAATTCAGATACAAAGACCCTTCTAATTCCTGTGTCCCAGTGGTGTTCAATGGATCAGTCTGTGTGAAGTGCTCTCCTTCTTGGAGAGGCCTCTTGTCTGGCTTGAGAAAACCACTATAAAAACAGATAATAGAGAAATGCATCTCCTATTAATCAACAGATCAAATTTGTTTATTTCCTCTTCCAAAATAAATCTGTGAGCCCTGTAATTTTTTTGTTTGTTTGCAACAAAGAGCTAAAAGATCGATCTTGAGTTTCTTCACTGCATTTCTTGTATAAGAGTTAATACAAGACAGGCAATTTACAAAAAAAGATTACTGTAACTTATTCTCTTGCTATGACACTTGTAAGCACTACAAGGCAATACACACTTGACGTATTTGTATTGCACTGCATCAGATTTCTCTCTTCAGCAGCTGGTATCTGGATATTTATGCTGTGCACTGATTTTTTTAACTGTGAGTGCATCTAAATGTAAAGAGTTGAATATATTTTAATAGCATTCATAACTCTGTGAACACGCTGTGACAGTTATAGTTAACTGTGTGTGCACAGTTAAAATTATTAATACTATTAAAATTTATTCAACTCCTTATATTTAGATGCAAGTCTATTAAAAACCTACTCCTGACAAACGAAAGCTGTGTTCCAGGTAACCTGATGCTTCGTATTTCCCAATATTGTCGCTGTCTCCATTTGCTGACAGAAGTAATCTACACACAATAGATTAAGTCACATATTTCAGTAACCACCTCTGTCTTTCCAAGCGAGCGACCCACTATGCCTCTGTATGGGGAGGCTCTGGGAAAGGCACCTGTGGTGAGGAATGAATATTCTAATGTTTCTGAACCTTTTGGTGAAGGTGAAGGGGGCTTGTTGAAAACATTGCTGTGAGCAGATGGACCCCTGAAACCATCTGCTATCGAAGCAACTAAATGTTCAATGATGCATTACAAAATTATTTAGCTCTCAAAGAGCCTGAAAGTAGTTAGTAATGATGGCATCTGTACTGAGAGCAAACAACCTATTTATATATGATCTATCACTTCATAAACCGTTTGGAGACCATCTTTTCTTAAAGCAGCAGTAGTCTTGTTGCCTCCCAGAATAAAATACTGACTTGCGTGCATGAACTTGCAAAATCCTGTCTAGTTCATTTTTCCTTCTTGTAAGAACACACTCTTTGCTGGTATGTGCTGGAATGCAAACTTGGTTTTGGTAGAAAGGATTACACTGTGTTCTAGAGCTGCTCAATCAGTGCACAAGCATAACAAGTGTAAAAAATATCCCACAAAACAGTAATGTTTTCACTCAGCCTTAATCTAATAAGGATCTTATGCTTTTCTTTCCTGTGAAAATTTTCATCCTATTTAGTTGTATTAGTAAAGTAACAGGTCTTAAGGAATCAAGGCTTCTAAATATGAATTCATTTTTTAATCTATTTAGGTGATTCTTATATGCTATATAGTTACCATGGGAACTATTAAAACTTGTTTGTGTGGATTTGGTTATGTCCCATGTAGGTAGTCAATTGCTTATTAAATATATAAAGATGTTATACATTGTATCATTGTATTATAGATGTTTTTGCACCTGAAAAGCACTGTATTTTTGATTATTATTTTGTTTCATATATTTCTACAAGAGATGAGCTTTAGATGAAAATCTATTCCAGCCTAAATGATCTTACATTTTTTTCTACTCCAGATAATCAGAACAGAGGAAGTTCTTTTACTCACTTTCTCTCAAAATTACTAAGCATATTTTAAAACTTGCTTTAAAAATGATGTCTCATTTGAAAGTTCTTTCAGCTATATAAGAATCCTGGATTTCAGTAAAACCTCTGTATATAAATGAGGAAGTGCAACTCCAAGTTTTAAGCAGAAATCCCTATTAATATTGACAGTGGCATATCAACATTAATATCAATCAGCATTTCTGATTTCCAATATCTTTGTTGATGTTTCATAAGTTGTTTATAAGTTTTATAAGTTATTTTCATTCTTTATTTGGAAGCAACAGTCCTAGTGCAGAAAGCAAAGAAGATTTTGTCCCAGGAAACACATCAGACTAATGTTTAAACTGTAATGAAGCAGATGCGATAAGGCCTAACTTGGGCATGGGCAAGTCCCTTTGCAAGCATGGACTGCCCCATCCCCAAAACCTTCACTGAGGCTAAATTTAGCCCCCTGCAGAGGAAAAGACACATTGCTAATATCTGAAAATTGAGGAATGGTCAGCTAGATACCACTTACCATCTTGAGCTGCATTCCGATTTCTTACTCTACTTGCTCATTTACAGTCTTCTTCAGAAACTGCTCCATCCTCCCATCTTAAAGCAGCCCCCACTGCAACCACCAGCTTCCACGGGATGCTTTCCAGCCTTAGGATGGCACTGCCTAGACTGCAAGATCAGTCTCTTGCAGAGATCCCATAAACCTGAGCAATTTGGAGCTTTGCCGTGATAGTCCATCCAAGTGCTTTGGAGAGGCAGAGCAGCTCCCAGCCACTCCTGTGGCACACACTCCTCGTAGAGACTCCACACAGACTGTTCATGACCCAGCTCTGAATGAACCCTTTGCCTTGTGCCTGCACTCCCAGAAACCAGTTACTCTATGCATATTTAAAACAAGCAAACATTGCTCAGAACAACATAGTTCTAAGTCACTTTAATTTTCAGGGAGAAACAAATACTTCAGTCCCAAATATTTTGCTATGGACCAATGCAAGTTTAACTTGACTATATTTTTCTGTGTCCTATCAGTTAAGCTTTGTTTTTTCAAATTAATATATAGAAAAGGTGTCATTAAACTGTTAAAATGTTTAAAGTTGTTATGAACTTAATCTGACACAGCATGAATTAATTCCTTACAGGCTTTAGAAATGTGAGCATGTGGAAAAGGAAGATAGAACCAAATATCTTCTTTAAATCACACTGTTTTCATAGAATGAAATTGTGAAGGTTTGCAGGGGTCTAAGTGTTTGGTGGAATACTCTCCCCACTCTCCTGTTCTTCTCTACAGACTTCAAGTCTACTTGACATGGAGCCTGCAATGCGAGTAGGACTGAAGGAAAAATTGCCCCCCTGATAGCTACACACACCACAAAAATTAGAGGAGTGAAACAAAACGCTGGCAGGTCTGGCTGACACGCTATATCCCTTTCCTCTCTACCACCTGTCAATCAATCACCAGTCAATCACAGAGAGCCACAATCAGCCACTTAATGACAGCCAGATGGCATCTACTTCTCATGAACTGTACTCCTGAAGTCATACTCGCTTCCTGTAACTAGCAGCATTTCCCATCCTGGGTAATAATGAGGTGTTTTTTGTATTCAGACACAGCCGTGGTGCTCCGCACCTCTGACAGGACGCCCCTGTGAGCAGAATACCTGCTCTGCCACACGCCTTGTTTTGCTTTAGAGGAAGAATCAATGCTGCTTCATCCCTCAAACTTTGATCAGGGACAGGCTCGCTGGTTTGTGAATAAGAATTAAGAATAACTTGGATATTTTAGCTGGCGTTCATTCTGCCTGCCTTATTTCTCTGCAGTCCTGACACAGGGAAGGAATCCATACGGAGACCAATGTGATCTTCTTCACATCGGTTTACCAATGATTTCAACCTTGACCCAAAGGGAACACTTCTTCTGGAAGTGACAGGTAATTTAGCTTTCTTGCTTAGTTCTGGGGCTCTCTTGTGGTGAATTATGTATAGTGCTTCTGTGATATGGACCTTTGTCCATGAAGGAACCAGACAAGGCTGTTAAACTGCTTTTGAGGGCATTTTATCCATAAACACCCAGCAGTCATGAAGGCCCTTTTTAACAAAATATTCTGCCTCAGGACAAAGTGGCAAACTCCGTTTTGAAGTGACCAAGTTTGGGCCCATCAAGCATGAAGCTGGATTCAGGCAGCGTTTTTCACTGCACTGAGGGGAGGCCAGAGGTTTTTTCCTGTTAGGTGATGGTTATTCTGTGTACTGCATTACAGCAGGTATATTTCAGTGACATAACTGAAGCTACAACTTGGCCTCTAAGGAAAGTAAAATCTTCTGTGATAACCATACACTCTCTAAGCAATACTCTAAGATTTCTAAGTTTTCTAAGATGCATTGAATTCAATGTAGCAGGAGGGGCTTATTTACGACCAAACTGGAGAAATATGGTTCTGCTGTGGGAATTTTTAGCCTGGGACGGCCCCATTACTGACCACCTCTGTAGCATTCAGCAGGTCTCTCCTTCTTTATTAAAAAAAGCTTGGAAATGGCTCTGTACAGCTGAGAAAGATAAGGTCTGTATTTTTTACCTATGGATTAACTATGGGTTGCATGACTGGCATGACCACACTCCATGGGACCTTTAAAAGTGTACAGGGTTGCTACTCATAAGGAATTAATTACGTTTGCTGCTCAACAACACAAAATTAGCTTTTTCAGAGTTCTTTACAGACTTTATTAGGTTCTTGCTGGCAATTTCAGCTCAGGTACATCCCTCTAACTCACCCTCCTCTCACCTCAGGAAATCTTCCAGCTTTATCAGGTAGGTGCACAAGACCTTCACAAGAAGATTTCTCCCTGCATTTCTCCCGTGCTTACATTTGTTGCCATATCAAAGACATATCCGTGGTAAATATATAATTTTTTTCTTGGCAATTTTAGAAGCTTCTCCCTCAAGAAATCTTGGAGGCAGGTTCCTTGCAACTCAAGGACAGGCAGATTTTATCCATTAAAGATGGGATGTAAATGGAGGCAACCTTCCACAACATCCCCCCCTTCCCACATATACATACATTTCCAGCCTGGTTTCTGGAGTGCAGACAGAGAATCTCATTAGGAATCTAATATAATAAGGGCATGTAGATACTGGGGTTGGGGGTTGGAAATCAGATTAGCTTCATTACTTTATTCTGCACCTCACAGCGCTTCTGCCAGTGGACAATTGCATTAGATCAGAGAGGAGATCAAAAGGCAAAAACTCCCCAGAAATGCTGCTGCTCATTGTCTGAGACAGGAATGGGAAAAGTGCACTGTTGGAGGACACAGACCCACGGTAGATACCAGACACATTTTGGAAGGGCAGTAATTTTTTTCTTTGAACTTTTGGTGCTTGCAAGACCAGTCTAGATTCCAATACACACAGACATGATACAAACTAAGCAACTTGTTCAAGTGTAAGCAAGTGGACACCCAAAGAGCCATGAGGGAGATGATACTCTAAGTGCCAGAAAGGTTCTACCTGCTGTGCTCCAGTGCTTCAGTCACCATTATCTTTTCCATAGGCACGTTTTTCTGGACACCTTTCAGCTTGGAAGGAATCAACAGCTTGGTTGATTTCTCTGCTTCATCAGGGATAATCTGAGAAAGGAACACAAGTGAGCGTGTGCCACTTGCCTCATAAAACAGTAACAGCCTAGTCCAGTTCAACGCCCTCCAGGAGCAGTCTTCCTTTACCGGTTCTGACGGGACACAGTGACCACAGAGGAAGCTTAACTGTCTGGCCTCAGTAACTTCCACACAGTCCACACAATCAAGGTCTGAAGGTAGTACTTCAGTCATGAGATTGAAGCCTAGACTCCCATCTCACATCACACCTTGCAAGGCAATGGAAAGTGGGCTGAATAGAATCTCTTGGCACAAGAAGTACCATGTCCTCAGCAAGACACTTTAAAATGCTCCTGATTTGCACTGAGGGAAGAGTTGCTGTGGATTGTTGCTGTTGTCAGCAGAGAACAGGGAAGATGATGTTCAGCAGCTTCTACTCCACATCTCTATGTTCTCTTTAAAGAAGTCCAGACATCTGAACCTTGATCAGAGAGCAAATTTGAAAGACTGACTTGGATGAAAGCAGAGTAAGAAGTCCCTGGAGCTCAGTCAGGGCAGGTAGGCCATGCTGATTGTATCCAAGGATGTTGGATGGGCTGTTAAAACCCAAAGCATTACTTTTATTCTTTTTCATTTTCTAGCACTGTGCATATATCTTCTGCACAGTTGGTGGGTTTTTTTTCTTCCACTGCCATTTTCTTCTTCATTACTCCCTATGGAAGTTCTGTAATTTAAGCAAGAAAAAGAAATGCTACATGCTGAATGCTATTCCTATGACAAAAAGTCTACCCTCTACATATCACAGAAAGGGAAATAAAAGGGGAAAGGAAAATTGAGACACAAGTGATTAAATAAGAAATATAAAGAGGAAATACAACTTATGTTAGAAACTAGGTGTTGCTTATGAAAACACCTTGTAAGGAAGTAAAAGCACTATCAACCACATAATGCTCACAGGATCAGCTTACTCATACTGCCGTACACTTGGTGAAAGTCTTTCAGAAGTCTTGGATTCTGTTCTTATTATTTCTTCAATATTTAATCAAATGTCAAATGCAAAAACATGTAGCCACTTGTCCTAGGAATAGAGAATTTTTAATACTCCATTTTATGGTTCATAATCTAACAGTCTTCAGTTTGCGAACAAAAGGATCACAATCTAAATCTGCAAAAATCTAAAAGTGCTGTTTACATGAATAAGGAGGTCATGGTCTTTATCATTTCTATTTACCGAGACTATAACTTTCTCTAGAATGCAAAAGGAAGACAAGTTTTCACAGGTCATGCCAAGTTCACATATGCTGCAAAATTTTGCTTGATGCTTGATAATTTAGTAACATAAGTGAACACATACTATAGTAATCAAGTGCCTCTTGCCTCTTGCCATAGTATTTTATGCCTTTCAATAAAATTTTACCTAATACAAAAATTTCTCCCTAATTTCAAAATAAGTATTCTCATTTAGAAGTTTATCAATCCAGCAAGTACCCCAAAAGATCATCTGTTTGCCCCAGCCCTTTCATTTATTCCTGTCAAATTCTTCTTCAATTGAGAAATTGAGTTCCGTTCTACAGTTGTGTTATTGCCATTAAAGATACACTAGTAAAGATTTTATTACCATGAGTGAAAATACATCTGCTTCTTCAGAAACACATTTGCAGATGACAGAGAAACAGAAGGTCTCAGAAAAAAATGCAACAAGAAAAAACCTGAGCACTCAGGGTTAAGAAAAGACTAAACAAAGACAAGTTGCTTAAGGCAGTCAATAACACAAATACTGCAATAATAATGACAGCAATAGGAAGTTTTTCAAGCTGCTTTTTCATGAGCCCATACAGAAAAATCTATATTGCAACTTTTACTGTCAGGGGTATCTCTTTATATATTATTCCATCTTTTCAAAGGTCTAATAAAAAGCATGCTTTAAGGTTTCCACAGGCATCATGTACTTTATCCCTACCAATACCAATCAAATAGAAAGTATTTTCCCTGAATTTCTCTCATGCTCTCTTCTCTCCTTGTTTCCAGGAGCATGTTGGAAATACCACAATTTGCCTGTGTGTTAACTTCTGAAGTGCCAGAAAGGGCTTGAAGGCAAGATGTACTGATAAGGAGAATTCTTTCTTAAAAGCTCAAGTCATTGGGCAGCTTTAATTAAAAATTGTATTGATTTTTTTTCCATTGCTTTTAATGACAGCTACTAGTCTGTGACTTCCATTGTTAGCCATTGACAGTTTAAGTAGTGAAACAAAGGGCACTTATACAGCACTTAGTGCAAAATTATGACTGATTAAAAAGTCATTTGTCATGGTAACAGCATCTGCTTAGACTTCGCAAAATTTTAAATGCAGTCTTGCACACGGTGTGTGGGAAGGTGTGGTACATGCAAGTCTTCACAACCATGTCCCTCAGCAATTTCAATGCATTATTAAAGCGCCATGTGAGTCACGTTTTTTGAGCAGATGTTAGTTTCTCACAACATTTGCTTGAAGAAGTTGGAGCTCTGCTAAAGCTTCAGTGTTTGACCACACAGGGAAATGTAGTAGCAACTCGTGAATAAACCTTCCAAACATGTTACAAGCCTCAGAAAATAATCTAATATTTAAAGATTTTAAAATACTTAACTCACAGTTCCAGTTCTCTATTTTCCTGTCTTTCCTGAGGCAGAGACCTGCTTCTACATGTGTCAAGGGTGCTTAGCAAACCAAGGTGCAGAAAGCCAGCTTAGTTAAAGCAATGTTTCTCAATTGCCCTCAGTAGACCACAGTTACCAGCATCCAAATCCCAGTCCAGTGCAGATACTAGCAGAATTTAAAAAATCATTTATCTATATTAATTAGTGATACTTACTTCCTAATAACAATAATATTGTAGTTCACATACAAACATCTACAGAAATGACACTGTGTAGTCACTGTGTAGGGCAAAGTTGAAAGAGATTTGAGAAATTTGAAGGACATTGAGCATAGAAATGACAGTGGGTGGAATTTGAATATTGCCCTCAGGCCAGTGTCAAATTCTGGGGCAAACAAGCAGTCTGCAGTCTTATTCTTCTGCATGAGTACACAGAGGGTTTTGTATTTGTTAATTCCTTTAAAAGAAGCTCCAATTGCATATTCTAGATCATTTCCTTTACATCATACCCATATTAGAAGCTTCAATCATTTCCTGGAGGCATTTACCCACTATAAGATGAGCCTAAATATTATTTCCAGAGATGGTTGGTGTGTTTTGCACTATTTCCTCTCCCTTTGTCTGAAAATTGCTGGGAAACATTTTTTTTCAGAAAGATCCACATTCACTGTTCCTGGTTTCTTGACTGCTGTTCTAAACTGCCTTTTTTAATGGACTTCAAATCAAGCTCCAGAAAGTACTTTGTCCATAAATATATGCATGTATATATATATTTCATAAATTTGTATTGTTTACTCTAGACATGGTAAAAATTGTTTACTCTAGATATGCTCCTCCTACTTCCATTTTCTTGGACCTTTTGCCTAGCTTTCACCTTTTCCTCTCTTCAGAGAGATACTATAGTATTGGGCCCTTTCTCAACCTTCACTTAAGATCAACTTCTCCAATAACCTAAGTTTTGAGGAAGGAGAGAGTCTTGTAGATCAAGAATTCGAAAAACATAGGAAGAAAGAACACTATTACTCATAAAGCACAATTGGTTTTGTGTTGGTAGTGAGATAACAGAATATATACAGTCAGTATAGCTTTTGATAAGACAATAGTAGCCCTCAGAAGTGCTGTTAAAATGAATTTGAGCCAACAGGGAATACTTCTACTTAGCCGGAACTTTATGCCATGCTAACAATGAGGTTTCAATTTCTAGTCCATCACTCTAGAGTCAGTCTTATTCTACAGAATTTTTTTTAGAAATTGATGTTCATTAGTGTAGAGACACATAGGCTAACAAGGAGGTGTTTTCTCCCTACAGTCAAGGCCCTTGACTAATATTATTTATCAAAGTATTGTACTTCCCCTTCCTCATGGAGGTTACAGATAGAAATTAATTCAGCTCCTTCGTTTGCTGCTTTATTTTTAAATAATGAAATTGCCTCATACACGTAGTAAGTTGTTAGGAACTCCAAATCCATAAAAAGAGGGGAAATGAAAATTCCAAGTGGCCAGTGAACGTCACAATAATTTGTTAGCAGCAAAGGCATGGTCAGACTCAGAAATAATTGGGTCTGTTATAACACCTGGGAATGTTTTCTTACCGTTTTTTCCTCATATCTGATTCCTGAGAAGGTTTTATATTGTGCTCTGGTCCTCAGACAATTCACCTGCTAGAGTCTCTGCAGATTACAGAACAACCCAAATTTGGCTGAAGTTCATAGCTCTCTTAAAGGTGGGTGCACTCCCAATCCTGACAAGAAGACTGGCCTTAAAAATTTCAATTCAGTACAGTTTCTCAGTAACAGGATTTTAAATAATTTCCAGGATATAAAAGATATTTTTTCCCTATTAGTATGAATTGAAATAGCTGAATTATTTTGACTAAGGTTTTCTGAAGCCTTTTTGAAGCATGTATAAATGTGTCAAATTTTAGTTTGTAACTAACTCAAATGAGCAACAATCTCAATATTTGATGTGGTTATAAATAACTAAACACTGTGTTTTGGAAGGATTAGCAACTGTAATACTAAGCAGTCATAGCTGATTCTCCTGCAATCTACAAGAGATTGTTGCTTGGAAGTTTTCTAGAAATTTTGGCCTAGATTTTAACTTAATGGTAACTGACTTACGTGCCATAAAAATTCATAAGATATGGAAAACAGCAAATGAATCCTTTGTAAGTGAACTGTAATTATGTATATTTTGTATGTGGTGAAGAAACTAACCATGTAAATGATGACAGCTAATTATATACAGCTCTCCTGGGCATCAGTATCACTCTCCCTGACAGCATACTCCTCTTGAAGGGTTTTCCTTCTTTGTATATAGGCCACTATTTCTGAACATTCCTTAAGGGAATTATGCTGTTACCTTTGCACTGGTTAAATGAAAACTAAATGTTTTTTATCAAAGAAATCCTTAGTGTAATCTAACTAATTTCTCCCTTATTGTGCTAATGAGTTAAATCCAGCTCTTCTTCTTACTGGTGTCAAGCCAAACTAATTCCAGTGATTTCAATGGAGTTGCTATGGATTTACACATGCAAAGCTGTCATTTGGTATTTGGCTGCTGGTTTTGCTCCCCTGGGAATCTCCTCTGGAGAGTACAGCGTGCAGAAGGAACAGTGAATCATATTGGGTCAGAGCAGGGTCTACCATGGATGAAGTGGGTGGGGGAATGCTGCATGTGAGGAATTTGTGGGAAATAAACCCTTTAAAATCTCCTGTGGAAGAATTCCTTCCAACTTCTTGCAGCTTGAAGGAAGGGGGAAGTGCGCATGGTAAGGAGTGGAAAGGAGGCCAATATAGGGATGAAGAAGGTCTCTTCACAAAAATCTGACTTCCAAGACTTCTTGCAGAATTGATCAGTGTTTTGGAATATATTTGAAAAGCTGTCTGGAGACATTGTCTATGGGTGGCCACAGCCATTTTGACATCCCTGCATCTTTGGAGCACTGTTGATTTCCAAAGCTGTTCTGACTTTTCACAGACTTTCTCTAAATTTTCTCTAGGTTGAAAGCACACAGAAGAAGCTACACTGCCAGGGATTACAGGAGGACTATAGTACAGGGCGCAGTGCTTGTGTGTAGAATCGTTGTGAACTTCAAAGATAAGGATGGAGATTATACTCTCGCCCTCCTGCCCCGATCCTCTGGAATTTATGGAACTAGACTGAAAGAAGGAGATGGGGATGATATTCACCTCTATTACTTAATGGTTAAAAATTGCTCATGCTGATCCTGGTAGGCAATTTTCTCTCATTGTTATTTTTGTGATCCACAAGGAGAAGGTCTGCTTTGAAGCATTTGCTGAACAGACCATACTGGAAATATTCTGGACATGAAGTGCAGGAAGTCCTTTATAGAACTCTGTACCTTGCCATGTTGTGATAACATGTCTGGTATAAGCCTCACTAACACCACATGAAATAAGAACTGAATGGATTTGAATATACATGTGCATTCTGTCTCTTGGAGGCCTTGCAATTTCTGAGATTGCTGGTCAGAGACCCTGTATTGCTAATAGACTTTTTGTTCCTCAGTGTATCTCCACCTTCTCTCCTTGAGAAGACGAGAAGGCCTGTGGTGAACCCAGGCACATTATCTTATTCTTGCTAGAAATGCAACAAAAGTAAATTTCGTATTTAATCAATCCTCATGGTAAAACCAAAGCGACAAGTTTGCACTCTTCATGAAATTGTTTCAATGTTTCTGATATTGTAAAGGATCAATGATTGAACTTCAGTTTCTCCCCTGCTGTCAAAGCTACTTCAATACTGTCTAGGTAGCCTTTTCTCTTCATGTGTGCAAGACCAAGCCCAGCATTAAATGTGGTTTCATTCCAAACTGCCTCCTGACCCTGTCACTTTCCATAAGGCAAGTCTAGTGACGCACTTCTTCCATTTGCTCTTGTTCCTGCAATCTTGATAATTTCAGACTTTGTATGTAAGATGTCTCAAAACCTTTGAAAACACTGGCCCAGTTAAAAAATTATATGCCTCAGAAGCCTCTTCTTCTTCTCATGAGCACACATATGTTCTTACCTGATACCCCTACCCCCATTTTTCATAGCAGATTATCTCATTAAGCAGCCATCAGTCCTATGAGTCCTAAGATGTTTGCCAAGGTCACACAGGTAGTTTTCAGCCGATTCAGGAGTAGTTCTCATCTCCCAATTCCCAGTCCTGTGCTCTAGCTACAATTTCTTTGGAGTGATTTGTACACTCCAACAAACTGTACATTCACAGAACAAGCTGTGTCTCTTGAAAAATGAATACAACCAATTGTGTTCAATAGCAAGACAGTTATATTTATATATATGTCTTATGATTTACAGACTGAATTCTTCATACTTTATTTCAGCCTACACATGATCAACCTTTATGCTGAAGATAGAAATTGCTTTTAAATTTCAGAAGAAATATTTAGACATGGATTTCTCCTTATCGTTTTAATCTGATAGAGGGAGAAGGGTTTGCTGTTGTTTTTTAATAAACAGAGAGGTTCAGCAATCTCAGTGGGTGTAAATAAACATTGATGCTCATATACCAGTGGAGCTACACCGTTGGTTTAGATCTATCCAGAATTTTAATGTAGTAATGTCTCTTGTAAAAAATAAAATTAGAAAATTACCTAAAGGCATCAGTTAATCCTAGATTTGGGATACAATGCACATTTAGGGAAGGTTAGAAAAGGTATTTAAAAATTAAAGGAAACCTGATAATGACAGGATTTGAAATCCCATATATAATAAAATATGAGGGAGAGAGATACATGATTCTTATGGTAAGTGCTTTGTTTTGTGTATAATGATATCTCAAATTAATTTTCTTTGATGTCTGCATCTTTTTTGTCTCATGTGAAAGAAGATTTGTTGGGTTTGTGGCATTCACTGTAAACACAGGTGTCTTGGGAGAGCTGCAGGTGTTCACCCTCCTCAGCTTATTCTAGTCCCTATGGGTATGGGGGAGGGCGGGAGGGGAACTTGCCTCACCAGAAAAATATTTTCTGCATGACCTTGAAAATAATGTGTAAAGCTCTGAAGCATGTGATTATGCCTTGGCATGTGAGCAGTACTTGGCCAATATATGACCTAAATGTGGTTTTCAAGTGCAGACACTGGGCTTTTCCTTTATTGTTTGTGTTTATTTGTTATGCTTTTTGCTTTACTTATGGTAAAAAAGGGATTTGCACACATGTCAGTATTCACTGGTATCTCCCTTCTCTAATCAGGGAGACTTCCTATGCCAGCTCATCCTTTAGATATTAGAGAGTAATTTAATACAGACATTGAAGATGAAGCCTGAAAACTTGGCGTCTGTTTTACTTCCTTTGGCACATCCTCATTCTGTCTTGATGTCCCTATGCAGACAGAAAAGGAAATTTTGCACAGAAGGAGAAAAAAGCTCCCTTCCTCTTCTCTATTCATCAAAGCCCTTTGGCCAGGTAGAAACAGAATAGGCAGTATTGCTGCTAGAACACTGAATTAAGATGATTCCTTAGCTAAGAAGGCAGCTAACTCATGCAACTATGACAAAATTCAAGCCATGCAGCAGATGACAAAATCCATCTGATTTTTCTTGTAATGTCTCTCTTGCACATCCTTCTGCCAGGCACCAGGCCTTTCTCTGAGCATTGCACCATTCAGAAGGAGACATAGGTGCTGGAAGCAGGGGAGGAGCAGGGTCACAGAGACCTGGGCTGCTCCTGGGATGTGGACACCCCAGAGAGCAATGCCCGTTTGGGGCAGAGAGAGGAAGATTCCTTTCAGAGCGTTGCTAATGATCTGCAGAGGAGCTGCACAGCAGTCATTTCACAGATACGATGGCAGGTCACTGCGACAGATGTTCCCAACATATGTGGAGAATTAATTACCCACTAGTAAACAAAATCTGTGATGCGGAGAGTCATTTTGTCCAAATTTCTTTCGATTTTGCTGTTATTAGGAGCTTAATTTTTCTTGATCAGCCAGACCCTCTTGAATTAAAGTGTTCCTTAATGGGCTGTACTGAACATTTTCTGAAGTGAAGTGCAGAGGAAAGTGGTGAGGAGTGGGTCAGGGGAGATGAGTTTAGTTGGAAGAGTTGATTGTGAAGCTATACCATCGTGAGTGATTAGTCAATTATTTGATTAAAAGATTGGATCCCAGTCATATGTTTTTTTTAGGAAAAAAAATTGTAATTGTTAACTTGCATTCAACAGCATTTATGCTTAATTTTAGAACATCCAGTAGAATGCCTAAACCTTCTAGGGAAAGGATAATATTTTGAGAGAAAGAGCTTTTGACAAAAGGTTTTATTTTTCTTTTCCGTCAATATTCTGAATGTGTTAATGTCTCAGGGCCATATTGTGCCATTGATTTTTAGGCAGAACTCCCCATTTAAATCAATGCCAAAATCTGCTTAAAAAAAAATCAATGGCATGATATGGCTCCAGGACATTAGAATGAAATTCTTATATTCATGACCCAGATAACAAATCAGAAGGCCATAAATCCCCTGCTGTTTCTTAAAACTCATTGAGTCCATCAATACTTGTAAACTAAATAGTGCATGGAAATGAACATACTTTAATAGAAGGATATCAAAGATCAAAATATTTAGCTATTTTTGCTTGATTGTACTCTCATAAATTATCTCCAGTGTCTCAGTTCTTGACATATTGCTTAGGATTGAGTTCACCTCTCTCTTTTGATCCACAAAAAGTAAATTGATATCGCTGTCCTGCTGCTTATTCTAAGACACTTAATGTTTCTCCATTTTCCACAATCTGAAATTAACTATTTTTGTGTCTGACAAATTTTATAGTACTGGATTTCAAATGGATGTGATGAAACACATCTCTCTGACACACTGAATTTGACACACTTCGTAAAATATTTGGCCCAGAACCAAAATCTGTGGTTTAGCTACATTTTTTAAAAATTTTAATCCACAACATAAAAGTTCATCACACTAACATTGGCAGATACAAAATAAAAATTAAAAGAATAGTAAAATCCTTTCCTTTTGGCCTCAAGCATTAATATGGTTTTTAGCACCACTTTTTCCTCAATTTGGAAAACTGGAAAAGTTTATGAGACCCACGAACTACTGCTGAATACATCAAGATGCCTGAATTTCTCAGCCACAGTGACAAACTTCATGTGCAGAAAGAAGCTCAGGTTCCAGATTAAACTGACAGAAATTTGCCAGAACAGAATAAATGTTCAAGTGAAATCAAGGAGCACTAACATCATTATCATCAGAAAAGAAGTGTAGTGATGTAGCATCAAGTCTTGATTCTGCTGTGAATTTCAGTTTTATTAAGTAATTTAGCCTATTTAGCCTACTAATTTAGCCTACTTTCACCCTTTTAAATTTTTTTCCTTACAAATAACATTTTTCTGCTATTTCTTTACAAATAACATTTTTCTGACGCAAATAGCATCTCACTGCTATTTGCAAAGGACTTTGAGAAGTTGCAACAAAATTCCCCATAAAAATCTAAACTGTTAATCAATCAATTTAGAATAATCAAATCACACAAATAATTGTATCTATACTCTCCTGCTAAAGTACCATTTGTTTACATGGACATTTTTCAGACGTGAATGGGCTTGTGTTGGAACTTGAAAAGATACTAATACTGTTGAGGGAGTTTTATTCCCAGAGGTTATCTCTGCTGCAGTGTTAGATGGAAGTTTAAATCCTGTGTGGTCCTAAGACAACTCCCCAAAAATCCCTCCACACACACAGATCTCTTAGGTAGGAGGGCCCACAGAAAGGCACAGACTGAAGGTGGAGGGCTGCAGATAATCCTGGGGGTTGAAGCTCCACGTTTGTATGGGAGAGACTCTTCAGCAGAGTTCACCAGCTGAACTGGTGAACTACTGTGCTGGACCAGTCACTCCAAGTAGCTGGGGTGCTGCTTCACACCCTGGTTGTCATCACTTGGATTAGGACATCTGCGATGCAGAACATCTAAGACACAACTAATAGAGGGGTGGAATTCATGTAACAGTTTCAGAAATAATCGTGACAGTGGATTTTCCCTCTCTGCTTTGAGGGGATTTCAGCTGAGCATTGCTTTACAGAACATGGTTAAAAAGAGAGTGTTTGTGTCACAAACTAATAGAAGATTCATGAGCCACTCTACCCCCCAAGTCTTTGTAACGTGGAAGTGCAAGTTTTATGTTGATCATTCTCATGTTCTGATAGATCTTACATGTAAAAGCACACAAAACCTCTATGAAGTATTATTGGATCAGAATAACCTTGCAGTGAAATCTATACTCTGCTTCTTCTTCTTGGATCAGTCGTCTTCACACTACATGCAGAAAACATATTCAGCAGCAGACAGAAAGGTATAAGTCACAAAATGCTTACATGTGTCAGTGATGAAGACAGAAAACACCCTGCCTAAAAAAGGTCTACTTTTTATTTCATTTCTTACTCTACTTATTGATTTTCTGACTATTTTTTTCTACAGAGCTGACCCATCACAGGAAGTGCAGAACTCTGAATAAAGGTACATGACATATGACTACAGTTGGTATTAGTTTTCTGAGACCTATACTCATATATTGACAGTTGACTTTTATCTAGCTAAGAGCTCTATGTGTTACATGTTTCCTTTCTTCAATATACCACATTTTCCAAAGACCTGAAGTCCATCTGCAGAGAACTCTGCTGAGAGTAACTGGGAAATCTGTTTTTTGTTTGAAAGAGAGCTTGTGTATTTATGTGTGTGTGCATATGTAAACCTATTGGTTTTAAATAAGAAAGAACCCATTGGTACTGGCATTATTGAAATAATGGCTCATTAATCAGAAGTGAGAGTACACACACATTTAAAGACTAGGTCTAAACTTGCCATTTGCATTCACATGAAGCTACAGGACTATTGGTGTGAGGAGGGTCTGTTCACCTGACTACAGGTTATAGGTGTAATACGTCAGTAATCAGTTTGATCTGAAAAGTGACTCTAAGAGAATTTTCAGTGCAAGTCACGATCTGTCACTACTACAGCTTCACTTCCTAGCTCTCCTATTTGTAGAAAATAAATGTTTGACACAGACAAAATCTAATTATTAGTTGGACACTCTTCGAATCACACTTCAAATTAAGACCTCAAAACTTATCAAGCACCACCATTACTGCTGACTGCAAAACCCTCTTCACCCCTGAAAACCTTCCCTCATGATAAGAGTACTCTCTGTGTATTCAGCCTATCTTCTGCCTTATTAGGTATGCAGTAAATAAAGGTTCCATGTTTTATGGTTTTGTAAGCATATGAGTGATATTTAGTGCATAATGATTCTTCTAAAAAACTGCAATGTCAGTGAAATCCTGCTTTCTGTTGATATTTGTATTTGAAGTAGCACAGCCTAACTTAGCCATGATGACATCCAACATATTATTCTCAAATAATTATAAAATTATTTCAGAGTTATTATTTAAGTAAGAAAGTTGCAGTATATTGGGATAAAGTTTGTAGACGATTGATTATCTTTGTCCAGAGTCCCTCTCCACTGCAGAATTTCGTCATGACTCCATTATTCAAAATGCCAGCTAATAATATTAACATGCCTCGCCACATTAATTCCTAATATTTGCTTATGAATATGAAAAGAAATTAAATGTTCGATACAACTGAAAACCATCTCAAATACTTTAAACAGAACAGCAAGGACTTCAAGACCAAGCATACAGCTGAATATTCTTACTTAGATAAGTAGTTCCTCTGATTTTTTAGGAATGTCTGTGATATCAGACTCACACTTCAACAGACAGCAGTATGGACTTCATCTGCGTTAATTTATTATTCCAAGCAACAAATGATTAAAACAATTTTCTGGTTAATCAAAACTGGGCTTTGTAACCATCCATGTGAGATCAGAATTTTTAATCACTCTGCACAGGTTGTAGCAATATGAAGAACAAGATTGAAAAATCAACTTCATAAGAAATATTTAGCAAATAAAATCTAAATCTCATTCAGAGCTAGAATCACTGTGAAGTATCAGTTATTCCATAATTGCACACCTGAAGACTTTTTGCTACTCTCTTTGAAGTCTTTTCTTAGCAACAGAGAAAATTGACTTAAAATTACTACTGGTCCCAATCAGTGTGGCTCTTTCTATGATGTCAAGAGCCCACAGAGAGTGATCATCCTGTCACAACTGGAGCTCTGAAAGGAGGAATCAGACACAACAGAAAGGCTGAGAGGATCAGGTTAGATCTCAGAGATCACAGGTATGCTGTGAACCAGTCACTCTCTGATGCAGTTCAGGGGTCTGGCCTCGTGGTCATTCACATGCAAAATTCATTTGCAGTTACTCAAGCTGTGATTAAAATACACTTCTGCATATGCATTTTGTCCGTGGTATGAACATAGTGGCATACCACCTAAAGATGATGAGGCCCAAGATGATGTTTGTCACTCATTACATAGTTCTTCTGCCAGGGAATTTCCCCAGGAGCAGTTTGATTAACCAGCAGCAGAGCTGACACAAGCTGGCTTCATAAGAAATGGCAAATGGTTTGGCCCAGACTTAAACCACAGGTCCTGCAAGGCTGGCTTAGTGACTTCAGGTTTGTGCTCTGGGTGGTTTTGACAGCTACTGGCTAGAAGAATATCATCAAGATGAGAAGGAAGGAACCCCTCACCTTGTTACTCTCAGCGCTCCTACCAGTGCCATGTCCACTTGCAAAGCAGGAACTCTTTTGGAAGCCCCACTAACTACATTTGTGACACCATTATCAAGAGTCACATGGCAGATTTGGTGGGGCAACCCTGTAGACTGACATAACCCCACAGGAGTGCCTAAACTAAGGTTGTGGGAGCCAAAAGCTGCAGCTGAGTTTTGACCTCTGCTTCTTTAAAAGGAACAGAAAATACAGAAAAGGGACTATCTGGGCTATCTAAATCCCTGTGCACCACTTGTGAGTGTCACAGTGAAAGTCACAGAAGGACCAGCTGCCTCCTCGTTAAGACTTGGTGCTACAAGGGTGCTTTAAGACTGGGAATAGTCAGCGCAAAAACCTGCTGTCTTGGATTAAAGCATTGGAAAAAGGTCTCTTTGCATCTGGAGTGTTAAAAGCACAATGTTTAGGTGAACCTGGTGAGGAATGGTTGTGGAATTAACTAAGGTGAGAGTAATAGATCTCAAGTATTCCTTATAAAAGGGAAAATGTATTTCATTCCATCACCTGAAAAATGTATAAGTACTGCTACTGCAGGTCTTACTTCTTTAGTTAGGTACTGTATAATTAATCTATGTGAAAACCTGCAACTGTATTTAAAGTGCACTGGAATTAAACCACTGTTCCTGCAGAAAGGGATATTATTTAGTAGCATTACCATGTTAATATTCTTTTATAAGGTTGAGCTGTTAAATCATAATCAAAATTCCAGCTCAAATTGCAGAATTACTGTAAGAAACCATTCTTAGAGAATCTCTTAAAAAAATTCCATAAAGAAATTGCAGGCAGAAGAGAGTCTATCTTTTCTGAACAGTACAAGATGACCCTGTATGGAACTTGATCAATGACATTGTCTAGTCCCATTTAAAAGTGTACTAGAAAAGATTATTCAACAAAACACTCAGTTTAGTCGCCTGAAAGCTCTACTCCCAAATTTTACCTGCAGATCTCTGTGTCTTTGGGTTTTTCTGCTATGGAAGCAGACACTAAATTTGTAGGTAACACACTTAGGTCTTATTTTCTACTTTCAGTTATTTTAGATTAAGGCTCTGGAGCATGTCCAGAGAAGAGCAGTGGAAATGGTGAAGGGTCTGGAGCACAAGTCTTTTGGAAAGTGTCTTGGGGGAGTTGGAATAATTCAGCCTGGAAGAAAGGAGGGTCAGGGGGGACCTTATTGCTCTTTACAGCTACCTGAAACGAAGCTGCAGGCAAGTGGGGGATCAATCTCTTCTTCCAAGTAGTAAGAAAAGACAAGAAGAAAACGCCTCAGGTGTGGCGGGTTTAGATTGGATGTTGAGAAAGATGTCTTCACCAAGAGGGTGTCGTGAATTTGAACAAGCTGCCCAAAGTCAGGCGGAGTCACCATCATTTAGAGGCATTTAAAAGACATCTTGAAGGGAAATTTGGAGACAGGGTTTAGTGGAAGACTTGATAGTGTTAGGTTAATGGTTGCACTTGACGATCTTAAAGGTCTTTTCCAACCTGACCAATTCTATGATTCAATGATTCTAGCTGAATCTATTTTCTTATTGCTGGCGAAAACAAAACAAAGCAAGCCCATGAAAAACCTTGACTTGTCAAATTTCAAAGGAATTAATCATGAATGTCTGTCTTTTCTGTTCATAATTTAAAAAAAAAAAAAAAAAAGGCTTAGGTTACCTGAAAGGATGAAATAATTTACAGAACAAGTTACCTAATAGTAGTACAATTTTCTAATTAGTTGCAAGTTCCAATGATATCAGTATTGGTTTATGCTTCAGGGCATGAATAGCACTGAATTAACTGAATAAACTTATTATAAACTGGTAATTAATGATAATTATAAATGGAAAGAAGAAGAGTGATATGATTGGCTAATAAGAGAGGTGAACGCTGAAATTAATACAACATAATTTCCTGCTCAGTACATGTTAGCCTTGTAACTAAATTAACATAAGTAATTTTAAAGCATTTTATAAGAAAACTTTATAACTGCAATGAGGCATTATGGCGCATTAGTTCATGCCTTGTTGCATTGATGGTAATCAGCTGTGGTATTAGTTTATGCTTAATGTGTTGGCTGAATATCACCAATAAATCTAAATGTGAATGAATGCACACAAAAATCATATTTAAGGCGTAAGTATTATTTTTTCCTATGTACTAAAAATCTGAAAAATTAAATTCTGCAAATACTGATAGGCCTTCTGAGCTAGCAATCAGGCAGAAGAGGACAGCAGCAAATTAATCAAGGTCAATAGCTAAGTACCGTGGCTTCACTAACTGAAACTGAGAAAACATGGTGATGTTCCTGCCAAATCCTTTCAGAGGAGTGACAATCTGGCAGAAGCAGGAAAGTGGAACAAAGTTTTGTACACATTTTAGATTGTGTATCTCAAGTCATTACAAAGCTGTGCATTTCGAGCACCAAGAGCACATATTTAATGGACTGTAAATGACCTATTTGCATATACTTTTCAAAAGTATAAAGATATCATTAACTTACTGCTGACCAGCCACCTGAGGTGAGTAGGAGAGAGATCTTGACTTGCTGGGTCACTGGGCAGTTCTCATAATGGTGTTTTTTGCCTTAGTGCTTCATTGCAATATTGCATTGACTGCAGCTTCATGTTCCACTATAGTGCTTGAGTCATGTCTTTTCTGCTGTTGAACATGAAGAACCCCTTGATTTGCTTCTGTGGATATACCCTTTCCTCAAGGATTGTCATGGTCCAAGGAAGCTCAGGTAGAGCAAAGCAACAGTCAGAACATTTGCTATACTGAAAAACATCTCTTCTTGGTGCCAGGAACATTTAGTCAATTTTTATCTATTTCTGACCGTTGCTACTGCTAAAAACTAAAGACTAATAAAAAACCTCTCTTTAAAATGAAGAATCAAAGTAGTCCAATATCAGAAACAGATGTTTCAAAGCACATAATTTTATTTCAATGCTTTCTATATGAAGCTGTTCAGTTTGAAGCAATGTTTCATATAGGAACGAACTTGAACTTTCTTTGAAAAAGAAATAAAACAGTCAGAAATAATGTGGTCTATTAATCATAAGTTGGCAATTGCCCACTTTTTGATTCACAGTTATTATTTTTGAGAAATAATTTATGCAAATGACACAAAATGATATTTACACAGTTCTAACTCTCAGATTAAGAGATGCAGAAAACAACAGCATTTCCACTATAGGTCACGTTACTCCTAAGGTGGCTTTATTATCTCCACTTCGCTCAGCAGAGGAGAGGCACCGGCATTCAAAAAATGTGGTTTTTCACTCTTTAACACCCTGACCTCCAAACCTCAATGGAGTTACTTGGAAATCAGAATATAAATGTAGGCAACTTAGCAAATGCCACACAAGAAACCTCAGGAAACCTCCTGTGGTCTATCTCCTCTGAAAAACAAAGCTGGCATTCTTACAGGAAATGTTTTTCTTAGTGACTCTGATTCATCCCCAGAGCAGGTTCCCCATGAAAGGAATTGGATGAAAACTTTATTGCACTAAAGAATTTATTAATAGAAGACCTAAATAAAAGATGCTGAAGTTAGGTTGCAAGAAATCTTATTTCTGTTTTTCTGAGTTCTTTGATTCACCAGCTTGGTGCAACATTTCCGTATGGCTTGGTATTGCAATTCCTGTGTAAGGCATACACTAAAGGTCTGCTTTTTCTCTAATGAATTTCCAAGCAAGTCTTACACATAGGATCTGCAGGTGAATATGTAAATTCAGTGTAACTCTGTAACATTCTCTGTGTTTTACTGTGTTCAGAGCTTGGGTTTCCTGTGCGCATCCAGTTGTGGACGTACAGATCATGCATGAACCATTTTAGAGACTGGGAACCTGGCCTCTACTTCATGACTAATTAATCTCCCCAGGGGCTGTCACCAGTGCACAACATTGTGATTTCAAAGAATTTATTGTGAGTAAATGCGTATCGAGACACTGAACCGTCATGTTTTTAAAGACTTTTTGAAATCTGTTGCAGAAGGAAAGACGCTTCGGGGTTGAGCAGTGAAAAAAGCAGCGCTGAGAATATAGGTCAAGACATTAATATAAATTTGATCACTTCCTTTTTATTCACCAACATTCCTCACAATAAATCAGATCACCTCCTCACCCACACACCCCCCGCACACTTCACCCTTCCTGTCCCGATTTCGGATCACCGAATGTAAATCTGTGACAAGGGTATCTATATATAATATTAATGGTGCTGAGGAGTGTTGGTATGAAGCGTGAGTACTTGCCAAGTAAGGAGTGATCAGAGCAGAGCTGTTCATCCTCTGCAGCATGCTCTACATCATCTGCAGGACAAATGTAACATCATTAGGCAAAAAAAGGCAGCCATTCTGCAAGGAAATGGCTAAGTTGGAGGTACCAATCAATCTCACCAAGCGAGGTTCCCTGTGATACTGTCAGAAGCAACGGACAAAACAGATTGCAGGGTGGATCACGGGGTGGCTAAAAAAAAAAAGAAAGGAAAAGAAAAGAAAAGAAAAGAAAAGAAAAGAAAAGAAAAGAAAAGAAAAGAAAAGAAAAGAAAAGAAAAGAAAAGAAAAGAAAAGAAAAGAAAAGAAAAGAAAAGAAAAGAAAAGAAAAGAAAAGAAAAGAAAAGAAAAGAAAAGAAAAGAAAAAGCCCACAAAACCCCAACCCCAAATCCCCTTCTCCTCTACCCCTTTGCCTACCCCTCACCGCATTTTTTTTTAGTATTAACCCACATAACTAGTTGTCCCTGATCACAATCCATTTACCAGACTGTCCAGATATAGCTTCTTTGTGCTTAAAAGCACGGAGTAGTAACTGATGTTTAGCTGTTAATTTAGTAAGGTATAAAGCAGCTGCTGAAGGCAGGATCTCTCAGTATTGCAATGGGTTGTATTAAAGTCAATAGACATGAATTGTGAGCTTAAAAGAGTATTCAACAGGCTCCTGAAAAGAAGTTACAATTAATAAATAAAAAGTAAGTTAAAGCACTTCCAGTTATCGTCATCATTTAAACCCAAATTGTAATTAAATAATTTTCTCAGATATTTACAAGACTTATTGATGTTTTACCTTGATAAATGCCTGCTTTTAAGTTACAGTTTTCTCCATATCTGTGTCTGTACTTGAACAAACTGAAGTTAAGGGGAATATTTGTGCTATCTGCAGTGGACATTGAATGAGACCAATTGTGAGACCAAAGGGAGGCAATAACAATCTTTTTGTATGATATACATTCAACCTGCTTTGCTGCTGAATGGAAAGTAAGTGTGACTGTGCAGATTATATAATAAAATGTTCCATTAAGTCCTCTGTATGGCCTAAAAAAGATATTTATTAGTAAATAACCAGGGAGATAGAGGATATTAATTAATTTCCCCTTAATAGCATCATTAGAAAAAAATAAAAAGAAGGACTTGCATTGTTATTCACAGGCTGAAGTTCTGCTGTTTAACCACAACTGATGTTTCTTTTATCAGGAATTTATTTTAGAATCAGCAAGGGTTAAATCTACCATTTGCTGTTTCTGTTCTTGTATCAAGGTCAGAATGAGCAGGTAGCCCAGTTCACAGTTTGCAGGACTAATAAATCTTTCCAAAGGTCAGCATCTGCAGTCATTATCAACTAATCAGTTTTAATTTGGTTTTTAATATATAAACACTTGGGATCATGTAGAAAACATCATGCATGTTGTTTAAATCTGATATTTTTTTAAAAAAAGAAATCACTTATTTTAGCCAGTTCATTAACATTAAAAAAAAAAAAAAGAAAAGCAATGGCTCATTAAAGCTGCTTACCTTCAAGTCTTTCTAGTTTTCACAAAATATTAAAGTTAGCAATGAGTAGGTATACCACTTTTTTCCAGTGAGGCTTTTATTAGAGCTGCTGCCTCTCTTATGAGATTAATCAGATCAACTGTGGTATAAATCAGGATACATCGATTCACTTGAGAACTGACTTGATCCAACTGACTTTCAACTATTGCAAACACAGTTTACTGTTTAGCCTATTTAAATCTAGAGGGATAAGAGCAACAACGCAAAATGTCATTGTACAACATGTCCAAAAAAGTGTTTGAAAATCTTTTGAAAAACATATTTTTAAAGCACAGTGCTTGAAGAGTTCCAAATTAACTTAGTTTGTGATGTTAAATATCACTACTATTGGTCATACTTTCTCATCAGAACTAACCTCCAAAAATTCAGCATAATGTCACCGTGTGACTGCTTACAGCCAACAGGATTGCCAGTGTTAAACTGGAAAAGGATATCACTCTGGTATGCCACTTCATTGCTGTGTTATGCACCTAAATCTGAAACTAACTTTTCAAAAATATCTGTGTAGATACTGAGGTCCTAGAGGTTCTTGGATTTGATCTTCCTGTTAAATGTTAAGCTGTCTTTTCACTTGCAGTAGTTGTGCCTCCACTCACACCCCCCCCTTGGAGTCCCAGGACTAGGCAAAAGTGGATGTGATCTCAGCTGCTAAAGAGAGATTTTTTTGCTACAGCTCTGGCAGATCTTGCAGTAGCTCACTGGCAGCTACTTTGGCTAATGTTATTTTCTGCTCTTTGCTTCTACATCCACCCCTGTCCCTTGCCTGTTCTCTCACGCCTGCCTTTCAGGTACAGTTCCTCCCCATGTGTGCGAGGTGACGGTGCCATCTCCCTGGAGGAAAAGATGGGGTTGCCAGGCAGTACAGCTTTTCTGTCTTCTAAAGTTGGAGCCTGATTTGTGAATGAACACACAGAACAGCAAATTACTTTTCTGAGCACAGACTTTTCTGAAAATATGGTGGCTTGACATGTCCTAAGACTATATAAATAATATAAAATTCAATAATTATCAATGGAAATATTCAATATTAATCTACTTCTGACATTTCCCAGAATAGAATAAGACTTCTAAATGAACTCATGAATTTTACTTTGAATTTTACTTCTTTTCCATTTTTTATGTGTAAACAACAGATTTTTTAAAATATAGTATTTCTATGATATGTCCAAATATTTTAAAGAGGGAGGGTTTTTTTAGCTCTATGTTGATACTAGATTTTGCTGTGATATAAACCACACTGGATAATCTACCTCCATAATTCTAATTTTTCTTATCTCTTTTCAACTGAAAATATTTCAAATAAGCATTGTCATCACAACATTTTATAATGGATTATCCTCTATTGCAGAAACAGTGGATGTAGCACCTTTAAGCCTGTAATTTAGTAAGAGTGATGAAAATCCTGAACCCTGGTAAATGTGTATCTAACTAGATGGTGGTTAAGGGACTGTGCCTGTAGGACCTGTTCAACCACACATGGAAAATGGAGAGCACTTCCTTTTGACATAAGTAGGAAAATTGATCAGAATGTAAAATTTTAGTAAAGTTTCACTTTCTTTTTGTATTGCAATAGGACTGTCTGTAGATTCTGGGGATATTAAGGGGTGCTCCGTGGGATGGTATATGATCAGAAATTTCTGTATTAGTGAAATATCAATTAAAGTCTCCATTTAGAACAGAAAAAAACAGAAGAGGCAGTGAAAATTAAAAAGACTACAATCTGATTATAATGGAAGAATAATAAGAATATTTATAAGAACATAATAAAAAGACTTTAAGAAGAGCTCTGCAGCTACTCAGGTAAGGCCAACACTTGTAGAGCATTCTGGAGCCTTCAAGGGCTAAAGCTGATCAGGCCTTTGGTTGATGAACACCAAAGGAAAAACTGGTGTCCTCAGCTGCACAGTGCCGTTGCCTTTAATCATTGTAACATCGATGGAGGAAATGCAGCAGCATCTGAATTTCTGGGACCATTTTCTGGGTCACCTCTTGCAGAGGTGTCTCATCTAAGTGTTAAACTTCTCAGATTCATAACTTGCCAAGTATAATCAAATAAAATATCCAGAGATGCTATAGCTTCAGAAAACTGTCATGTTTTCCCAGTTTGCATTGCTCATATCTGTAGGGGTAGAATAAATCTTACATGTTATTTAGACAACACGTGCCATGAATGGACAGCAGATGAACACTCACTGGGGAACTTAATACTCAGGAAACTATAGGTCTGTTATATCCAGAGGGAACCTTAACTTTCTTTGGCAAACGGGATACTTACAGGCTCTTCATATGTACCAGGTATAAGGCAATTCGGCAAATTCAGTTCAAATAGAATACGAGTCAATAGGCTTTTGAATGAACTGCATGTGTCACAAAAGTCATGAAAACCTTGAACCAGTAATAAGTGAGGTTTTATCATGGTGGAAAAATTAACGGAGGAACATAGTAGGGAAGTTAGTAGACATGGAAATTACTCATGTGAAACTTATTCCTTATCTTGAGACAGAAGAACACTGAGTGTATTTTATACAGGGAGGTATTTCCAAGGTTGATTTTGAATAATTTATTCAGAGGGATGGACTTCCTTTTTTTCAAAGTCATTGAAGGCAAAACACTTCACTCTGAAGAAGTATGAACAAAGGACTATGGGCCCAATCTTGCGCTCATTGAAACCAACAGGAAACTTTTCATTGATTTTGGGGGATGGATCAAGCCCTTTAGCGTTTGTGTATGTGACCTTTTCCTTAATGCTATCCCATAAATTTGAATATCTCATTGGGAACAAATGAGGGAAAATCCCTAGTGTTGAGTAGAGAAAAAACAAGTGCTGTTTTTGCTTTTCAGCAGAGAAGCAAAAAATTTTTCACATCACATTTGTTTGGCCATAAAACAATCATGCAGATTATGAATTAAAGTTTATTGATATCAGGAAATTACTTAATTTGTCTTCACTTGAATTTGGAAAAAAATCAGGAGACCATTTGTTAAAGGATGCAAAGCTAAAGCATTTAAATGCATTTTTACAGCATCTTTTGGTCAATTTTACTCAAAAGCTCCTACTAAAAACGGTAAGAGGAAATGAAGCTTAAGGAGAGTTTTAAACCTGACCTAGGGACAAAGAATAATAATGGACTTCTGGACAAAAAGAAGCCAAGAAAGCCAATAAGACTTCTCTAGTTTAGCTTTTGGCTTGGAGCTGTAACGTCAGCTTTGGTGATCAGTCATAGTTCCTTCATGAATGAGGGCTTTCACTTTCTTCATTTTCCTGCTTGGGGATAATTTTGATTCTATTTAAGTAGTCTTTTCCATCATTGTATATGTCACTATAAATTGTTCTGTTACCTAAATTACTAAAATTACAACAACACAAGTCCTTGAAAAGAGGTGCTACATTATGTGTAGGGGTTGTCTTGTCACTTACTGTACAGCTTAGAGATAATAAATCTAATTGATTCTCCCTTCTGTTATCTAAACACCAGAGTCCGACACAAACTGTGAAGCAATATTTAAATGACCACAACACAAAGTCAACATGATGCTGTGGAAAAGAATAGAGCAATATTCTTAATTCTGAAAACCTGTATTGGTAATCAATTGAAATGTTGGAGCAATTGAAGAGCTGTCCAATTTTCAATTGCAGTATAAGTTGGGAAACAATTTGAAAATAATGGCTCATACAAAGAGTTTTTGAAACAGTCAATATGGTCTCCATGTGAAGGACAAATAAGAATTTGGCAGTCTACCCATTGTTTGGTCTTTGTGCATTAGACATTATCTGCAGGACTCACTGCAGTGGCCCAGCTGAGATCAGTGCTTGCAATCTTGCAGTGTGACTCCCCTGAAAATGTACTTGGAGGGATACTCATTATGGAGAGACAGCCAAAGGATGTGTTGTAGCCTGCCTTTGAGCATTGCTACTAATGTACATTCAACAAATACTGGCTTTAGTGAGCTGATGCACATTTGAAATGTTTACTACCTGTGGCATGTCTTTCTCATATTACTGTGTTGCATGCTATTAAAAGTAAGTATTTAACACAGTGTAGTTCACTGATGTCAAAATAAATTTTCTTGAACAGAAAATATTATGATTTGGAGGCAATATTTAGGCATCTTTTCTTTGATGGAAATTATCACTTCCAAATGCTGGCTTTTACTTGGAATGAAGACAAAAATGTGTATTTCTGTCTTTTGATTTTCTTAAAAAAAGTTTTTGAGGTTTAGACCAGCAGTATTCCAGTCTGGGTTAATTTCCATGGGAACTGCTGGCTGCCAGCTAAATATTTTTCACATGACATCCTACAGATAGTTGTCTCTGGTGTGACTGAGGACTCATTTGACACCTTCAGCTTCTTATCCTTCTCTAAGATAATCAATGCCCATCACCATAAGAACTGGCCCTTGACACAGAGACTCCAAAAGCAAGGACCAACATGGCGAGCTAGAGCAGGAATGAGAATCCAGTAAAGCAGTGATACACTCATTAATCCCTCTTAGTGTTTCATTGAGTCTGGCCTCTGAAAAGGACACTTTCAGTAATCAAGATAAGGATCTAAGCTTTGTCAGATGCATTTTGGTAGTCAGACAATTCTTTAATTTCCACTATATGAAAGAGAACTCCAAGAATAGTGTTCTGTCTTCCCTTTGCAAAAGAAGATCTGAAAATAATTTAAAATAAAAATATTAAGTAATTTTTAAAAAATCAATGAAATAGTTATTTATTTTCTGGGCCTGAGAAAAACCCTGAAATACTTTGGATTTGGAAAAATACTGGTGTAACTATGACCTTTGAATTTTATACAAATACTGTGCGCCTAAATCTAGAAAATTTGTACATTTTCGCAGCACTAGAATTGATAAGATCTAGCTAGGTATTCTTCATATTCACTATATGCAATTTTCTAAGTGTGTGTCTGTGATGATACCGCATTTATGACTGAACTATTTAAAATATTTCAGCTTAAAAGACTGTACCTTGGAAAAATTTGCCTTCTTGATATTTACATTTATCCCATAGCATTAGCTGAGGGTTTTTTTCATTCTTGTTCAATGCAAGGCTGCTGTGCAGCTTTGCCTGAATCTGAAAGAAATGGGTTTACTTGTGCAACTCGAAATAAGGAAAAGAAAATAAAGTTTTCAATTCTCTTATGATGCATTTGTACATAAATGATTGTTGTCTGCACTCTAACAGGGAAAGGTCTATGCTGATGCAAATAAAAATATATTTTTGGTACTCAGAAGAGTACAGGAGCAAGGTAGAACTTTCAGGGATGCCTGTCTGCATGTTCATGGGTCTCCCCCCAATAGCAATGTGGTGCTACTCACAAAGAGACAGGAAAAACAAAAAGCAGATTAATGGTCTGGGTTTGGCAGTGCTTATTCAGCCTTTCAACTCCCAGCTGCAGTGGCAAACTTGTAAGACCTGACAGTCAGGTAGAACTTTTGGCTATGGGATGTATGGACCATACAAAGCCTTTGCACTTTCAGTGTCAGAGTGCTGTGCTCAAATTCAGTGGAAAAAACAGTCTTTCTCTGTAAATTCATTTTTGTAAGACATTAAAATACATGGTCTATGACTGGTGGCATAGAGTCTGCAAGGTTGTTCAAGTACTTAAAGTTAATACACACTTATATCCTTTGCTAGATCAACTTTTATTTACCCACCTATTATGGGTATTCAAAATATATTAACTCTGGCTACTCCATCTTTGGATTCAAGAACATGTTCAAGTTGCAAAACTCCCTTACTTGCTCCATTTCTGAAAGGAAAAAAGTTCTTTTTTATTGCTTCAACTTTAAAACCATATAAATTTTCCATTGAAGACCTGGATGGACTTTCCTAGCTGGTGGCCCACGACATAATTATTTGACAGTTTGGCATCAAGAGTGGATATGCAAGTACTACAATAATATAGAATATTTTTTAAAAAGTTAACCAAATGATATTTGTACCTCTGAAATCTTTAGAACTATGAAAATAAGCCTCTGAAAACATATTGTAAAAAATTAAGCTTTTAAGATAGTCCAATTTAATATATTCCACATGTGAGGGAAGTATTAACAATTTAATTGCTGTTTAGCTAAAAAGATTGTGCTGCTTGAAGTCCAAAACCAGCAAATCTTTGGACACAAACATCTTTCACTGTACAGGCAGAAGAAAAATGTGGAAGGCTATAAGCCAGTGATGTGCAAAATACAATGGGTCAGTATTTAAAATTCTTTGCACAGCTACTTACATCATGTCTAAATGAGCAAAGCTATGCCCAAAAACCTTTTAAGGTATTTTTAACCCTGATTATTTTACCTTCATGCTAGCCCAAAGCAGTACAAAGAGCTCACTCAGATCGATGCTAGCAGAGAGGGGAAGCCAGGGGAGGGATGTGGGGGTAACCCAGCACCAGGGCACGGTCTGTCCTGGCAGCAAACCCGTCCTTTCTGTCCCAGGGGCTGCCTGGCAGAGTCACAGGCTCTCAGTTTTTTAAGAACTAAATCCACCGCTCGATTGCTGCCCTCTCACGTCCTGTGCTGCAGTTCGTTTGTCTCTCCCCTCTTGTCCTTTTTGATGTGCCTGTGGTAATTTCTGAGGGGAGCCAGAGAGAGCAAGGCAGAAGAACATGTTAGTCCACAGCTGCCTATCAGTGGAGGACAGTGGGTTTGATTAAAGGGGAGCTCCCTCCTGGATTTCACACATCACATCAATCACATTGATCAGCCCCCAGAAAGGCAACATATTGTCTGGGAATAAGCCAAGGAGGGATATCAATTTCACAATAACACTTATGTCTTTCAGCCAAGAACTGGTTTATTTTTGGCTACTGAAGGCTGAGACTCACTTTGGAGCTCCATTTATGTCCAAAGATTTTCACTGCTCACTTGCTATTTCACTAACAACTTATTACTAACTTTTGCCTGAAATTTGTACTCCTAGATGTGATTTCTACATAGAAAAATCAGCCTCCACTTCCTGCCCATGTGCAGTGGTGGGATTTCCTACCTATGTATTTAATGTTATTTACTTCTGTCACTGCAACTTGAAAATGTAGAGCAATTAGGAGTTCTCACATTTTTTATGCTGTTTCCTATAATCTTCAGCAAAGTGTTCAAGTCATTAGGAAAAATTATATATAAAAAAATACCCTGCATTAGGCATCTGCATGGTGTGGTAAAATATGTCTGTTGTTTTGGTATTCCATTTATTAATCCCATTTGCATAAGAACTCTCTGAAAGGTATCCTGTATTGCAGTTATGGTATCTACACTTCCTGGTCCCAAATATTCCATGTTTATGGATATGTTGCTTTTTCGGCTAGAGCTTTGATTGATTATCTCTGCCTGTCACTTTAAAGAAATCATTCTTACATATTATTTTATATCACACTCCCAAGGAGGTTTCATCTAGTTTGTTGACATAATGAATCCTACACCCCATGATTAATTACTTGTATTATATTATTATGCCAACCTACATTTACCCTGGCTACTTTCTCAATAATTGCTGCTCTGTAAATGTATTTGAGAGTGCCTCTCTGTGTGTGTGAGAGAGAGAGAACTGGGGCTCAGTTAAGCTGCACACTGCTCTGGCAGGTGAGTGTAAGAATTAACAAAATGACCCCTTCTTTATTAAAAGTAAGGACTAGAAATAGAAAGAAAATTGCCTGTGTGGTGTTCCTCTCACAGTAACTCACGATGATTTCACCAGTTCTCTAAAACAACATGTATCTCATGAAATATCTTTTAAGGCTAGGTATCATTTAGTACTCAAATTGTTATTCTCCCTTCACTCTCACTACTTACTTAATTATTTAGCTAATGACAGAGTGACCACAATGATCTTTAAAATGGAAGATATAGCCCTTTGCTATGCTAAAACCTCAATATTTTAAAAATAGTTATTTTAACTTGTACAATGATACAAACCCTACCAACTTCACAGCACTCCGCACTCCGCAGATTTGCCCCATCCCTCCTTTCACGCTTGTTGAAGAGTCAGAGGGAGATTATCTCTGTCATTTAATAGAATCATTTAGCTGATTTTATTTTTCAGTAAAGTGGTGAGAGACACTATGCAGTTATTTAACACACATTCTGGAATTCCATAATATATGCTGCTGTTTCTTGCAGCCACTTCTACGTAATCCAATCCCAATATACATTGTTTTCATAATCTCTCTAAAGATATGATACAGAAAATTAGGATACATGCAAGTTTTAATTATGTTTTTTAGCAGAGCAACTCAGATCACCTTCTCAAGGTTTTCCATAGTAAAGACACAAAGTTTACCATAAGGGCTGTCATTAAAAAAATATAATCAGAACATTATCTTTTCTTTAGAGTAATCAGGAGGCTATAACCCTTTTTCCAGTAATTTGAGCTACCACTTATGGGAAGATGTTAATGTCTTACATTCTTGAAATTCGTATAGCTATACATGTTTTTTCTCTGTCAGTACTACCATACCACAGACATGAGAGGCTTTGCTTTCAATTTTTGTTTAAAATGGGTCCTGAAGTATCAAAGATAGTGGTCAATTTTCCAGTGCTGTGATCCTTAATAACTTGTAGGGCTTTGAGGAAGATTTGTCATTCTCTTTTCATCTCTAACCATACCAAAAACTGTATAATTTGATGTCTGTATTATTAAATTGCTTAGTGTTTATTGAGATCTGGGGTGAGGTCTTTTCCATGTTAGAATTTTAACAGTATAGCTTTTATGAAATGCGACACAGTTGCATGCATATATCATCTCAATATTCTTATTAATGCTCTTAAGCAACTTGGAAGATTGTATTTTCATTAGCTTTGAGAGTAAAATCATTGACACTTTCTTGCTAAATTTCAGGATTTTGAAATTTAATTTTTCTTCCTCAGCACCCCATATCAATGCTTTTTGTGTGACTGACATAATCTTCTAAAAATTTTTTTGTGAATTGAAGATTATGTATTTATTTTAATATCATTAAATATACTAGTGAATACTTCTGCAGAGTATTACTAATGAGTAAATAAAATAAAGTAAAAAAAAAGGTTTAGATGAAAAAATATGAATTAACTACATCTGCAGAACTAAACTGTACCTCTGCTGCATATGGTAAACTCCCAATGTCCTTTTCTTTTTCCTGCCAAATATCTACTTCATATAAATAATTTTAAATGACAAAACAAAACAAAACAAAGAACACCAGCCTTGTGGTATCAGAAAATGTGAAGTAAAGCTATTATTTGCTTAAATGAGTTTCAGAACCTTCAATAATTTATCATCAGTTTTCCCAAGTTCCTTGACTTTCTTCATCTTGATCTCTCCTGTTATATATATATCCACCATTTCAATATGTAGCCAATATTATCATACTCCGAACCAAGTCAGCAGTTTTGATGTCTTCATTTCAATGTCCTTTTCTGTACCTTCAGCAATGTTAATGTTACAAATTACGGGAGGGTGTATTAATAGCCATACCCAAGAAGCAGAAAGAAAAGTGCATTTTTTTAAACTAAGTACTAACTTGGGATTTCCCGGGCCCATTGCGGAGCCTGCGGAGCCCCAGCTCCTCCGTTGTGATGATAATGGATTCCGTGTTGTTGGCTCAAAGGTCGGCGGGTCACCGTAAGCTCCTTAATGGACTGTGAAATAACTTTAACTGCATTAACCTCTCCGGATCACATGGGTGGCACCAACATCCACTCCTGAAATTCTCATTCGCTTATAGAGACAATACCATTAGATTATTATATTTTCCTTTTGGAATAGCAATAGGCTCAAAGCAATTATGCAGCTAAGCGTTTCCATTAAGCGAATAGGGCCTTAAAGAAGATTAACTGGAGCTTCTCTGGCGTTCAGTATAAAGGTGGAATAAGTCTAAAGATTTCAACAGAATTCAAATCTGCTAAAACACCTATCTGTGATATCATGGTGATCTAAAGTATGAGGTCATTAGCTGAAACAGCAATGCTGTGTCTGTGCTTGTGAAGGCAGGTGCAGTTGGGAGGCTGCCCAAATTGAGCCCCTGACTTTACCCTGCATTTTCCCAGTGTTTACTCCTAAGAAGGTTACAAAAATTGGCACTGAAAAGAGCAGGAGGAAGACTGGCTCCACACAACCATCAGCGACTTATTTTATAGTGTGACCTAGGTCTCATCTTTTCTGATTTCTTTCAAAAATGACAGCTGCAAGCAGGTATAACACCCATCTTCAATGCCACTGCAGGACCATTGCTGCTGGAGCTGGGATGAGGCATGGATGCTCAATAGGCCTTTGGCCAGCTGAGGAGTCACTGGAAAACCTGGGCACAGGCCTGACTCCAGAGCTTCCCATTTGGTTGTGTGGATTGGCAGTCTCCAGGCTGAGAAAACCATGGCTCTGTTCAATACAGCCCTATTCACAGACTGTGTTCTGCTTAAACCTCCAAGTCAATTAAACTTGAGTGCGCGTAATGAACTAAGGGCTTGCTTAAGTGATGTGATGAAGTGGGGTCTTTCATCTCCCAAATTACCCACAAAACAGACCTGCTGCCAGTAATGTCAGATTTTCCTTGGGCCAACTGCAGTAAAAAGCATATGACCATGACCACATTGTCCAGGTCATAACTGTTGTGTTATTATAACTGATTTTTTGTTTTGTTTTACATAAAAGGCACTTAAGTGCCCATCCCAAATTCTAGGCATTTTAACACATTAAAAAACAAACTCAGCATCATCTCCTCAATCACAGCAGAAATCCAGAAATTCATCTAAAGGAATTATGGAAAGTATTGTTCTTTGAATATGGTGAGAATGTGTCTAATTTGGAACAAAACCCCATACTTTACATAGTGTAAGATCTTATTGTCAGACTATTTGCTCTTAAAGTTGATTTTGCAGAGGAAATGGAACTTTGGTTAAACTTAATTAATTTTCATAAAACTATGAGAAAATATTGCAATAATTCAAAACTGAAATTAATCTTAATTTTCTTTCATTATCAGGAAACTATTTTTTATATTATTTATATTATAATGTTTATATAGCTTAACAATCTATTTCAGCATTAACATATGAAAAAAAATTTTGTTACAGGTTTAAATATTTTTTCTTTCAATTTGATTTTCCTTGAAATATAATTTATTTTCTGTGCAAAACCGAAACAATCCATTTCTCCAATTAGCAGTTCTGACTACCAGGACGATAATTTTCTGATTTTTGTAGACTTCACATTTTGGTTTTCTTGTTCAATCTTCATACTACTTTTCATAATAATGAAAAAGCAGAGATCATGCATTTAAAATTTTATTTATATTTTGCCTTTTGTCTCAGCAGTTCCCAGAATGTTTAGACATTAAGCTTCATACAGATCCACTACAATGGAACCATGGAAAGTGCCAGACGATCAATCAGAGGAAATACCTATGGAAAAGAGGGCCTCTCACTGTGTTTTAACTCTCTCAGAAATTGAGTTTTGGTCTTTCCCAATTCTGAAGTTGAGTCCGAAGTGACTTGGGCTTTTGCAAGCCAAGAGATGTATCTATTGCCTTGCTCTGTCTTTTTCTCTCCCATTTCTCAGGATCACAGCACCGGCTGTATTTCCTGCTATCCCTGCAGCCCCCAGTGACCAGGCAGCTGCCAGCAGACTTGTCAGCTTGTACATGCAATGTGTGAAACTCAATATTTTTTTGCACTTCTAACATACCTGCTGTTCTTTCTTTCTCCCCTCATGGGTACAAATCACAGCACTCTCATTTAATTCAACTGACATTTTAACCAATATTAAGGTTTTCCTTGCCTTTTTTTTTTTTTTTTTTTTTTTTTCTTTGGGGGAAGGCAAGTGTTTTTTAGCGTTTGTCATGCCAAGATAGAGATGTCAGCCAGAATTTAATGCTTGTCTCCACGTCTTTGGCAGATGCAGGGTGTAGACTGATTTGCTGGATGGGACCTTATTCTGAGCACCTGCAAGTCTCATGGAAGTTGAAGGAAACAACTTAGGAACAGGTCTAGAGAGAGGAAGCTTGGAGATTGTTGTACTTAATTTACCCCGACACCTTTTGCCCACAGCAAGCTTAAAGCAATGACATTTAATAATAACCTGAAAGCTTGGACCTGTCAAGAAATTGCAGTAGCCCAGCAATGCTGCATTTTGGTCTCACCACTTACAAAACGTGGTACAAGTGCAGCAGTAATAAGTCCTCAGAACTACTCAGTGGTTTTGGAGAATTGGATAATTCCTATTTTAAATAACATTAACAAAGAAAACCCCCCAAATCACTGCAAAAACCCCACTGTGAACTGGATTGGGAAACTCTGCTGATGTTTGAAACCATTAGTTTTTGCTGGGTCCCTGAAGTCCATTTTCCCTGAATAATCCCAGGATGTTACACCAGCCTGAGAAAATTATTATGAACAAATTGGGGTGGGGACAGAGGAGAAGCACCTTGCGTCCAAAATCAATAGTCCAGCAACAACAGCCTAAGTCTGGAGAGAGCAGAAGTTATTTCTTTTTGTCACTAAAGCAGGAATAATTTGTTGAATCTAACTCCTGCATGAAAGAGAGATTTCAGAAACAGAAGCAGATCCTCATAAATGCACATCCTCCATTGCTCATAATGAACCAAGGGCACAGTCAAGACTAAGCAAGTTGTCACCACATTTGTTATGGTCCCCAAAAAGCACAAGAGAGAGAAGGAGAACAAATTTTAAATGGAATTTCAGTGTGACCTCTACAGGAAGTCCCTTGTCCAAGAGAAATTATCCCATTTGGTGAAGTTCAGCACCAAAATCTACAAGATATCTCATATCCACCAAGGAGTGCCAGGTAACATTGACCTCCATAGGATTGCTTATAGTAACAGCTGGGGAGCTTGGAGAGCAGAGGCTGATATTCTCAATGTTTTGTTCAGAGGAATTATTGGTTATTATTATACGAACCTCTCTGAAAACTATCTTCATCGGTTACAAATATTGTTAGGAATATAGATTTTTATGAATAATTACAAAATACATTCTAGGTAAGTATTGTTAACTAAAGTCCAAAGCAAGAACCGTATTTCAGAACTTTTCTGAGAGCAAACTAGTTGCAATCCTACACCACTATGCTCATTTTTTTGAGCATACTGGAGTGAAATAAAAGAAAAAGTCCTTATTCAGCAGGGTCTACTCACAAAGAATTCCTATTGTCAGCAGATTCTCTTTGACCCAGAATAAAATCTTCAAAACATTGCTTGTGGCTTTCTTGCTTATGGCAAGAATGTTAAAGTTTCAGAACAATCTTGGGATTCTAGAAATGCTAGTTGACATGTAAAAGAATAAGCACAATGGAAAAGCAAAAGCTTGTAAAATGCAAAAAAAATCTATAGGCCAATCAGGTCCTTTCTATATCCACTTGAGTTCTATTAGTTGCAGGTTAATCAGTGCATTCTAAAATGTGAGGGCAAAATAGTATAATTAAGTAGCAATAAATATGTATTAATGTGAAATAAAGGAGAACACAATAATTAACAATGACTTAGAAATCTCCTCTTCTGTAGGATCAGTTGCCACTTACATAAAATGAAATAGCTTCTTTTAAAGACATTTCAATTGGACAGTCCTGTGAGGTGCTATTAGACTGAAGAAGAATTTCTTACCCAAAACTTGCTGAAATCTGGTCTGTCTCTGTTGCAAGAGAGTTACAAGTAAACTCTCTTGCAATAGAAGCATATTTCAAACCACATGAAATGAGTTTGTGGATTCTGGCCCATGCCTAGGAGGCAAATAACTCCATCACAGAACCACCACACTGCTATCACAACCACAAGCATTAACTGTTCACTTTCCCCAAAACAGGACTCAGTGAGTGTAGGCACCCTCAGAGGTGTTTCCAGGTCACGTCAGAAGGATATTTCTGTTGTAATATTAGAAAACTAACACTGTATCATTAAAGTAAATGGAGCCTTAAACTCCTTTTGCTGTCATGGAAAGGGATAAAATGTGGAAAATGAGTAAATACTTTCTTGAAGCAAGGGCCATATATAGTTGGTTTTTTTAACTTTAGTGGAGCATATTGCAATGAGGAAGTCTGAATTTTCTAAAACACTGCGTGTGGGAGATGTATCAATGCCACAGCTTCAGCATGAGTTGTATATTGTGTATTACATTACAGAAATGGGACACGAGAAGGACAAAATTGTCTATCACTTGCTGACACTAAAATGTGGCAATTGATAGAAATTCATAGGATCTGTATCCTTCCTTCTTCATGCCTGGCTTTGAAATATGAACTATAGCAATATTCAAATATGTCAGAGTTTAGCTTGAACTAATCTTAGTGTATCTACTTCAAAACATCTGCATCTGTAATTCTGATTTTGTGGCAGAAAAATAGAATTGAGAAATGCTTTTCCCTGATAGAAATCTAGCCAAAATTTGTCTTATTTGCCAGTATTATAGGACAAACTTCTTGTTTTTGATGACTGAATAAAGCTTACCTTCAGTACTTTGGCATGTTGACTATATAATGGTGCAGGACTCATTTCCACCAATTAATTTGATTGACCTGGTTATTTACCTTTCATACCCATGTGTTTTGTACCACACTGAACAGAAAGGCCACGTAAGTAATCAGGCAGGTTTTCCTGAATCATCTTCCAAGGCAGTGTCTGTTGGGCACCATAAATCCTGTCTCAGTGTCCACTGACAGTGTCAGTGTTTATGGCTCATTTTTTAAACAAGCTGTTTGGCTGCTGGCTTCAGTACATAAGACTGACATAAATTTGCATGTCAATGCAAGTTCTTCCTGCCTTCAAAACCCTTTGTTTGGCTCTTTTCTATCTTAATACCACAATACACTGATGGGTGCATTAGTTCTGCATTCTGATCCTACGTACCTACAGTAAATATTGAAAGTTTTACACATCATCCCAAACACACTTGGTTTGATTTAAGCAGATTTATTCTAAATAGCACTGACAGTTTACGACCAATTCACATTTTAGAATTCTTAGATGAACCTAAATCCAGAGTGCTGATTAAAAAAGTAATATCTATTTCCTTACCCTACAGAGTGCACGATTTCCTCACCCAAGAAATTGCCCCTGGCTAAAGTGGCAAATCTATGTAAATGCTGATTGTAAAGGACATGGCAGAACTTCTCAGATCCTCTCTCTTTTCAGCCTTCAACTGAAATCAGCTGTTTCATAATTTTAGTGTAAATCTTCCAGTGTCTGTGTGAACATTGGATTATGTACCATGATAAAATAATTCATTATCATTATATTTCTTGACAGAACCTCCAGGGTTATTGATACATGACTACATGTTTTTTATATGATTTTGAAATCAGAAATTGCTTCATTGGAACCATTTTCTTACTGGCATACATACTCATGTTGTGATGGAGTGATAAACTGGCCAATCTGTCAACTGCCAGTTTGGTTGTGGTTTTTGTTTCATACATAGAGGTCTTAATGGAGAGAAATGTAGGCTGGCAAGAGATTCCCTTGGATCTGAGAAATTCTGATTAGACATAAAAGCTTCACTGTCAAAGGCAAAAAAAGTAGCAGTATCATTTTAGGTTTTTGGAAGCTACTAATCTTGGAGCTGTGGGAACAATTGCCAACCTTTATGAGGTGCAATTAATGTTCCTAGTCTGAAAACTTGTTGTTCATTCATCCTGTATATTGCATGAATTTCTAGTCCCATTGCACTGGGAAAACAGGCTCTTAAAGGCCAAAAACATACAAAGGACGGTAACAGGGCTGGACAAGGTTTGCTGTAGGTTTTGCATTAGGAATGGCTGAACCAAGTAGGACTCCTTGGGCTGGAAGGAAGGTTACTGAGAGAGCTGCAGCAGAGATCCACAGGCTCGTGGGCTGTACTGGGTAAGTGCTGGAACAGGATTTTACATCACAGCAGAATGAGACGACATCATGTGAAGCAATCAGATACCTGGTTCAAAACAAATTTCATTTCAAATGTGCACCTAGGCTATAGAGTCACTAATTTGATTCACCAGAGAGTAAATTATTTGGGAGAGTCTTGGTCATTTTTACCTATCAACCCACAGTTTAGCTTTCAGAATGACTGGTGTTATCATTCCTGTTAATGTCCTGTCCCCTTTTCTGTTTCCAAAGAGGCAGGAGACTGTGTTTATGCTTGAGGAGAAGGGCCTTAATTTAAATTCGTCTAAATCAGATAATCTCCAGTGAATGCTGTGGTCCAGAGCACAATATCTACTATAGCTCTTTATTGCTTTGGTTACAAAGGGTGTATATGCATGGCAAAAATGTTGAGATTTTTTTTTCATCCAGCACTGGAATAGACATGACCATAAAGAAGAGTATAGTGAAGCAGTTCAAGGTCTTGACTGCTTTGAGGCTGAGATCTACTCTGAGGTGAGGAAAGTCATCTTTCAGAAAGGCTGTCTGAAGGTCCTTCCTCAAAAAACCAGCCCAATGAAGGTAGGGAGGTGAACACTGTGCATGAATGGGTCAGAAATTCTTCTAGCCCTGGGGCCAGTTGAGAGGTGGTGTGTGAGAGTGGCCACCACACAGCTTTATCCACTCCTCTGAAAATGCTGGCTGAGCTCCATGACTCTCACAAGGATATCACAGCATGCAAGACATTTGGTGAAAGCTTTTCTCAGATGCCAGTTCAAAAGAAATCAGACAAAATGAATGGATAGCTGATCCTGGCACTCCTCAATACCTCACAAAAGAAAAAAATCCTCAAAGTATTTAAACTACTTTCTACTTAGTCCCTCCCTCATCTGCCCAGAAGTACAGCTTCAGCTTTATGAATTAGGGCAGCTCTGCCTTCAGAAACCAGGATGGTTGAGAGATGTGGAATGTAATCACTTGTCTTTCTCCCTTGCCATGTTAATGGAAGAAGGTGGGTTTATCTTGGGATAAACAGTTGACAAATCCTAGCAAAGACAAGACAGTTTGTTATTCTCAAATGAGTTAGAGATTGAGCTGAAAGGCAAGGCTTTCCTCAAGATTCCTGTGAGGAAAATATTATTGCAGTTGTTTTGACGGGTGGGGAACTGAAATGAAATTATTTGACCATCAAATACACCTGAAGTACTATTTTTTCCCATTATTGTGGACTGTACATATATTTCTCCAGTGCAAAGTGAGATTAAAAAGCTGACAAATCAGAAGAAGAGCCTCTATCTCTGGTGGTATGAACTGAAATATCTGAAGTGAAGTAAATGTCAAACTGGAGCCTGTGGTGTTTTGCACTCATTTTGTACAGGTTGGGTGATAGCACAAGGTGTGAAGCAACAGAGGATCAGCACCAGATTCCTAAGGGAACCAGAAATGTTACTTGGAATTTGGATCCACTTTAACAGTAAAACAGAGCCTGGGGAATTTCCCAGATCTGAAATACAGAAATGTTGGTTTCTGCTGGGAGACTACAGGCATTCCCTTTTAAGATTTATTTGGTTGCTCTGGCCCTAGGCTATGATAAATTTCCCTGAGTGTCCATATTCTTAAACCTTCCTTCAGAGAATGAAAGTATATCCCAAATGGTGTAAACACTTCAAGCTCAACAGATATGGGTGATTTACATGTATAGATAGATTATATATAAATATATGTATGTCAGCACTCTAAAGCAGAGCTCCTGTTGAAACCATCAATAAGAGACAGTCACTGGACACGTAGCAGTGCTTTCCTGTCTCAAGGTAGCTTGCCATATGAATGCTCTGCACTGTCCTTAAAAGACCTTTTTCTGCTGAGGATGTATTTTGGTGTAAGCTCCTCCACACAACTTTTTTGTATAATCAAGTTGTATTCCCTAAATACTTATCACCTCTGTAGAGTATAAACAAAATAAAATAGAACACAGTACCAGATGCCTTCAAGGCACTTGCACCTCACAGCTGTGACATCTGAGTGTATTCAGTATCAATTATAAAATTTAGGTGGAAAGCACTGTGGTCAGCAAGGCCAAAGAGGATTCAATTATTGCTACATCTACATTAAAGGCCCACCCAAAATAAACTTAAGCGGACTCTAAAAATTATGAAAACTAATGAGAATAATCTTAAGAGGATAGGAACAATCTTATATCATTTTAACATTTCAATCATAAAAGTAGTATTAAAAAATCCTTTTACCACTGAAAAAGTTCTGGGTCCTCTGTTACCTTCAACTGTGTGGAATTTAATGACATAGCTGAAAAACTAGCAAAGTCGAAGTAAAGTTAAACAGAGCTGTTGTTTGGCATGTCTTTTGTCTTAAAGCCACAGTACTTTGGGTGACAGAGTAGGAAAGCACATTACTGCAATGGCAAGAATGATTATTAGCAGACAAGAACTCACCTTGGCACTGATGACTGGTCTTAAGTCTACTGGACAGTGAAAGATCAGCTTTTCCTTTTCACTGAAGTTCTCCAAGCATGCAGAACTCCCTGACAGCACAAAACAAGCAAGCAGCACTTCTGAGAAGTAAAAAATAAATACTTGTTCCTTTAAAAAAGACAACTGGGATGCATTAAGTATGAAAGAATTCACCTGTGGAAATACACTGCTTTGTGCCATGATTATCTTCTGACTTAGCTTCAAAAATGGAGCTGAATTCTAGGTGTAGATATATCTTTCAATATCAGATGCTGGAGCTCAATTTGCTGGTGACATAAGACATGTAAACCTACCTGCACTGGAGGCAGAAGGTATGAGCTGAGCACACTCATTGCATGTATTGGTTCTTTCTATATGGTCAATAACTCTGAAATTCAAGACTTTGAATGGAGCTTTTATGTGCAGGAATGTGTGCACTATTTTGGGAATCAATTTCAGACATTTGGATGAAAGTGTAATTATAATTTAGCCCCAGGACTCAAGCTTGTCTATAAATATACAAGAAAGTGTTGTGTTCTAATGCATAGAACCATGGTTCAGTTTATGGCAAAACTCCCACTGAAATAGCTAGAAGCAGGATCAAGGCCATGGTTTAGATAAGCAACAAAATGTAAAACCCTTCTTATTTGTGCCAGTGACAGTGCAGCACCCAAGTGGAGCATTTCCAAAATTACATTTTTGAACAGTTATCTTCTTCTCTTGATACATGTGACTATGTAACTAAACACCATCCTCTGTGATTGGCAGTAACATTTTGTAGTTTACTTCAGGAGACAAAGTGAGGGGTTCCCATCCACCTCTTTTGTCTTTGATCACAACCAACTGTGCTGGTGCTGCCTGTAAAACTTGTGCCAAGAGATCACTGATGGAGGATAACCTTGCCCTGCTACTCTTCATACGAAGGAAACTTTCCCAGCCATAAGGATGAAAACTGAACCAGGACAATTGGGTCTTGAGCAAGTAACTGGGCCCAGAAGATGTCTGGTCCCCATGAGGGAATACCAGGCTTAGAAAGTGCCATGTAGACTTAGGAGTTTATTAACATAAATACAATTTCCCTTCTACACCAGAGTTTGCATGAGTGCTTTGCCTTTGTTTAACCTGTTGCAGAATCAATATTCTTAGCCTTTGTGGGGCTCTGTGCATACGTAATTTCACCCAAAAATATGGAACCCCTTCCTTCTCTGTTTTATACATAATGTAGCCCTGGTTTGTGCCTGAGATGTTTTGGTTTTTTGAAATTCTTTTACCAGGGAATTTTCTGTAAACAAGACATGTTTTTATAACTGCAACTTTGTTTCATTCCTTTTCCTAGGAGGGACTTCTTGGTGTCCCTCTGGTCTGACCAATGTGATTGAAGAGGTTTGTCTTTGTTTCACCAATTGAATTGGTCTGTGTAGAATAGCATACAAAGGGAGACACGTCACAAAAATAAAGGAGTAATTTTCAGCCTTCTGAAGTTGAGGTCTGTGTCATTGTGGTGTACAACAGTGTTATACATAATTTATTTACATTTACTTTTTTAACTGGAAAAATTAGCTGGTATTCTCTTAAGGTTTCTAACCATATATTGATGAAGGAATAAAACTTTATCTGTATATTGATAACTAAAAGATTTTTATTGCTTTTGATACTTATATCAGAGTCTCACATTCATTCCTCAGGCAGATTTCTGCCCTCTCTCTCAGAAGTGAGCTGGACATAAGTCACATCTGAAAACTCATTACTGGGTTTACAAACCTGAGACAAATTCACTGCCTCTGCCCTTTCTAAAATGGTGATGTACAGATCTTGGAGCAGGTCCAAAACCCAGGTAAATCAGTAGAAAAATGTCTATTGACTTTCAGTGTAATTTTAGATCAGGCCAGAGGCAAATATGAGTGTGTCCAGTGATCTCCCTCATAACATTAATGAAGAAAGACAACATGAGTGTATCTTATTGTAAAACAGATTGCTAAAGCCTAAATTGCAGCACATATTGCTTTACTTAAAATTTGCTCAATTTTACTTCATCCTTAGGTCCTGTGAAGGGGAGGATTAGGATACCCTTTGAACACCGGCTTATTTAACTGTGTGTGTGCCCCTCTACAGTCATATTCAGAAGCAATCTTATTTCTTATCCACTGCTGCTTTTGCTGGTCTTAAATCCTTTAAAACTTGTGCTTCAGGGTTTCAGCCCATCTTGAACAATTAGAAATCAACTTGGCCCTTAGTTGAAGGCAACAAACAAGACCACTTCACACCTTCTTATTTTTCCTCTCCGCTGTCGTGGACACAGAGTAGACCAGACACACCTTAGGCTTCAGGCAGCAGGACAGCTCCCATGTGTCTTCTTAATAACCCCCTTTTTATTCTACAACCATGTAAACTGTATTTGCTTGTTGCTGGTATTTTGATGGCAGCAGCTGAAACTGGGCATCTCCTTTCCAAAGGCATTCTGGGGCTGGGGAAAAAAAGAAAAAGCAGCAAAGGAAAGGCAAGCATTTTGACTCTCCTCCTGGCTATGTGGAAAGGAGAACGGGGTGATGCTTTGCACCATCTCAAAAAGAGAATCAGGAAAGGACTTCTGCCTGAAATGCTTGTTGCCAGCACCAGTTGGCCCCCTTAGGCAGAATTAGATAAGATGCAGCTGTATCTGTCCCAGCTGCATAGTTCCCTTTTGGCATTAAATGCACAGGCAGCCGGTACAGTGAACTTACCAGGCTGGAAGGTGGATTGAACAAAGATAAAACATAAGGGGGAAAGACTAAATAAAAGCACTGATCAGCAGCAAAGCATTACAATCACATTACACACTCCATAACAGGGGATCAAAGAGTTGCATATTACATTATTCCATTCCCAAAGAGCTTTCCTGTAGAAGGAAATGTCTGTCTTCTCTCTGTCTTCTCTTTCAACCCTGCCCAGCTTTATGAATACCGTATTATTTTTTTCCTCTACTGGAAAAAAAAAAAGTTTACATGCTGCAGTAAAGAAAGTGCAGACCTTTGTTATTAATGTCGTAGAAATACAAATATGTCCACCTAAGAAAGGAGTCTTCATTAACTCCCACAGCCCAGAAAATTAAGGCACGGCTCATCAGGATCTGTGCTTGCTCTCGGCTAAATTGCAAGGGACTAGTTGAGTTGCTGGGGTTCATAATGCTGATAGAGCGGTTTCCACGTGAATGAAGGATAAACAGCGATTAATTTCAGCCAATAAATAATGGTTTGAGGCCCACATTGAAAGAGGAACAATTACTTTTCCATTTTTCCTGCCAAATGAGCTGATAAGAGAAAACAGGGGAGTTGGCCACGTAAATCAGTCTTAATTTTATCTTCCCCATTAAAAAGCAGCCATTAGGACCATCTTCGGCTCATTTCATCCTCTTCTTGTTTCACTTTTTCAATTTGCACAAAAGGGGGGAGTTTGCTCGTCATAAAATTTCACTTTGGCCAACCTATCATTTGCATCTGAGCCAATAAATAGCAATTAGCATAAACATTTAAATCAGGAACTGGAACAAATTCTTGTTCCCCTAGCAAGCTGTTAAATTACTGTATTTCACTATATATAAGAAGCACTAGAAACAAGATCTGCTGGGCACAATTATCCCTTTCAAACAAGACATGCTTGAAATAAAAAAAGAAGAGAACTAGCTTGCTGGGCAACCTTCTTGCTCGTGGTCAATGAGCTTAATCAGTGCAGAGAGAAGGTGTTCCATTAATGATGTTCAGCAAAGCCTTATTTCAAGTTTTCCATCCAAAGGGATTTATTTGATCTTTATCCAAAATATATTCCCCCAGAATTAATCTAATTTGTGCTGATGTTACATCATCAAACATGATTTTTTCTTTTCTATTTTTTCTCTACTATGCTAAAATGTGCATATCTTTACATCCTGGTGAGCCTGAGCTTTGCAAGTCTTGCTTTCTTGCAGGCTGTTAATTACATCAACACACATCTAATGAGCATGACTCTGACTGCTTATGATGTGATAAATCAGCAATAAGTCTGTAAAAATGCCAAAATAACTCCAGTGGGTTCAAACCACTCAAAATAAGCTAAGGAGGATCAAGCAGATGTCTTTTCTTTTAGATACATTCTTTGTCACTTTTAAGAATATTTCAGCTCTTATGCAATATTTTTCATCCTCACAGACTACAACAAAAAGCACGTGGAATTGTTCCCATTTTGCAGTTGGGGAACCTATAGCACAGACATGAAATGACTTGCAAAAGTCATACAGAAATTCTATAATGCAGCCACGGTTGGTTCTTGGACCTCAAATATATACCTAGTTCTAAGTTTAACTTTTTCCAATGCATGTACTAAGAAAATTGATGACAGATATAAATAAATTCTCTGAGGTCCTTCTGAACAGGACCCATAGACATTACTCTGTAAATGGGAGGGGTTTTGGAGAAAGATTACACAGTACGAAACCTTTTTTATGCCAAACTGTACAGGTTAGGTAGCACATCCAAGTAATCTAGTGTAATTCTCTAAAATGCACTAATTTTAATAAATATAAGTGACTGATGAAGACAGCTTCAATGTGAGTTGGGTTGTTTTACATTCGAGTGTTGTTTGGGAGCCAGAACAGTGGAAAGGAAAGGGATAAAAATCAGTACAAAAGGAGCAGAAAACCAAAGATTTTGCTCAAGTATTCAAGAATTTCAAATTTGTCTAGGGACAAATGTCGAATTTCTACCAGTGTGCTGACTGCAGTCATTGTCTGTCCTTTGCCTTTTATCAAAAGCTCCTCACTCTTAAGGAGAAACTGCATCAAAATGTCTGTGGGACAATGTAGGACAAGGTAATTTTTTCTGTTGTTCAGTTTTGAAAATCAACAAAAATAATAATTTTTAAGGAAGTTATTGTACTATTTATAATTCTGTGTCATTGAACAAAGATAGGGAAAATCTTCCAAGACTTTTCTCATGGTGAATCCCGTCAAATGCCAATCCTTGCTCTTCGGCCTTGTGTATTTTCATCCCCACTCACATTCACATAGCAAACAGGATTCCACCTTTTACCTCCAGTGAAATTTTGATTGGTTTGTGTTGATTGGAGACTTGCAGTAAAATAGGTTGAATTCTTTCTGGATGTGTTTTTCTTGGTGCTAACAAGTAAAATGTTATTCCGCACAAGAATATAGAAAGTAAGTATTATCATCCCCTCTTTTTGAACATAAAAACTGAGGGTTGATTTACAGATAGAAGTGTGTCTTTTAAACTGACAGAGTTAATTAAACTCCTTTAGTAAAACTAATACAAAAATCTCTTCAGAATCTTATTATGGTTTGGAAGAGGTTACATTGTAATAAAAGTCACTTGAAAAATAATATACTAACATCCATGCGGTGCATTATACCAAGGCTGATTAAATTATTTTTAAAGTAGAGATGACACTATTTCTTGGTGTAAACAGAATTTGTAAATCATGATAGGTTCAGTGATTTGATGTAAGGCCACAGAGTGGAAGATTTGTATCCAAGACCAGCATTCGCAAGGTTTGTTAATATGATAATTTTTTTACCTTATGGAGCAGTTTATGAATATATCCATTGTATTACCCTGGAACTTTTCTCTTTCCATTTTCATAAACAATTATTAGGACTATCTCCTAGTAAGGTATCTATCTTTAATTTAGCAGGATAATAAACATAGATGAAATATTGAAGTATTCCTAACTTGTTAACAATAAACATTACCTTTATTTTACACAGAGTTTATCAAGGAATCTGACATATACTCACAAAATTCAGAGGTACAGTTTTGCTAATGGTGATATCCTTGTAAGTAAGTAGATTGGATTCTGGATGCTCTTTGAGCTCAAGAACACCTTTGAAGAACAAAAGATTTGTCCCCTTGAAAAGTGCATATATGTACTTAGACACTTCAGTTTCTTATCCTTGGAAGTGGGCAGGACCCTTCCTGTACCAAGGAGAAGCCTTGATGTTGACAAAAGCTACATTTAGGACAACCTTCAGTATATAGTCCTGTACATTTTATAATTATGCTGAATGATAAACAGCTCTTTGCTTGGCAGCTTATTGAACAATTTCTGGGAGTTTTCTTTTCCATGTAAATCTAAATAAATTTAAGTGGGAATATAACGCAAAAGTGGAAGTCTCACATATAGTCAGTTGAAGAGAAGCAAATAAAAAAGTGGAGACAATAAAGGATGTTTGTACTCTCCAATTGTGTACCCTAAAGAGAAGATAAACAAAAGGAATAACATAAAATAAATAATCTACCAGTGTGTCCAGTACTTCAGTTTAATCAGACCTATAATATTGCAATAATTGCAATGTTGTGATTCTACATGCCAGAAAACTCAGAAGTACAGGTGACAGAAATGAGAGCAGTACTGGCACTTTATAGACAATGTGAGACTTCTGAGAAGTGTTGCTTGGAATTATGCTTTATGTTTAACAGGATTTAGGAGTGTGAAACTAAAGGGGCACGTCATATATTCTAAAAATATTTAGCAAAAATTACAATGGCTATTTTTGAGAGTAATTATATGAACAACCCCTTGAAATCAATTCAAACAGAAGAATTGGCATCTAGTTTTATGGAACTGTTTAAGCTCTTTCAAGGCTTTCATAAAATATAGACTGAGAAGGTGTCTATCAAAAGTCCAGATTCACTATCAGTCTCCTGGTGTCTGAATTACCATTCAACCCCTAGTCATGAAACTGACATTTTATTTAAGATTTATGAATTGTTTTTATTATGTTAATTGATTTATAATTATGCAATGCAGACTAGTAATTTGATGAAACAACTTGAGCTTTAGTCAGTGCTGAACAGTCACAGTTTTCTTGAAAAAATATGGATTGACAGATAATAATCCATTGTTTCCCTCTTTATTTAATAATCTCTCACATGCAAATTAAACTCAAAGTATACACAAATTGCTAAAATATTGGAAGAGTAATATTTCAATGGTTTCAAAGAGCTGACCTTTCTTTTAGTTAAATTTATAGTGCAAAGAAACCACATATTTTGGTGAGAAAGTGGTGAAAAACTAAAATTAAAATTCTTTACTAATTTCTTCCACTCTGAGATATTATAGATATGTATAATAGTACAATAATTTCTTAATCATGGGGAGAATTTGGAAATATAAATATAAAGTTGACATAGTAGGTTTTCAAATAATTCTCAAAAATCTATCCTAGTGCATGAAAAACCCTATATTTCATCAACAAAGGAAAAAAAAAAAAAAAACAAACAAACTGGCACAACCTAGGGAATATTCAGACTGTAATAAGCAGGTATGAAAACTTTGGTGATTCATTGCACCCTTGAAAATATTAAAGGTTTTAAAAAACCCTATTAGTCTTGTGTAGACAACTGCCAAAATAAATAAAATCTGCTTAAATCCCGTTGCTTTTCTGCATTGGAGAATTCTTGGAAGAGTTGAAATGAAAATGGAAGCCACAGGCCTGGAATGTGTGTTGCTGTCTCCCGCCAGGCTGTGGGTGCACGGTGGCAGGCAGACGTATGTCTTTCCTTTTCCTGCAGATGCTCCTGTCATTCTGGGTCACAAGGAAGCAGACTGTACTGGCATGATAGACAAAAGAGGTTTAAAGGAGCCTTGCACAGGGAAGTTTAGCTTTTCGAATTTGGGAATGGAAGTAGGCTGTTGCCCACTGTGGCATCTGTATCTGTGCCTTTTGCTGAAAAGCACATATTCATATGGAAGAATAGAATGGTTAACAGAGCCTTGTCCTAACATTACAGTGGGACACACTGTTCTTTTATCTGACATTGAATTTTATTCTTTTTTGGGGGGAGATTAATCGCTTTTTATAAAATTACTTTCAAATTAAATGCTTCAGAAGAAACATATTCTCCCAATGATGAAAATGAAATATTACATCTTTGGGCTTTTTCATTTCTGCTTTGCTTTTTGCTTATTTTCCCAGCTGTAACAACTTAATGAATTTGACATGAATTCAAAAGTATTTCACTGAGCAAGTTTTGAAATTGTTTAGGCAACCAGAGATTGAATTTAAGGGCTTTATGCTGCTATGAAAAAAACACTTACTCTGTGTGTGTGTGTATACACAGACTATGAAGTGGCACAGAGAAAATACCATGGACGGGCATGTAAATAAACACATGTGCATAGGTGTGTCTGTACAGAAAGAGACTGACACACCTTTGTGCACAATATTCAGAATTCAGGTGAGTATGAGGACTGTATTACAAAGGCAGTGTGACACCTTTGTATTGTGCATCTTTTCTTTATGAGTAAGAGGAAGTCAAGGAAAGGTAGTTATGGAGTCTCATGCATAATCTGAGAACATGCTGATAAAAAGTAAAAAATATCCCCCAAAAGATGTGTTGTTATTTTAGTAGGTAAAAATTAAATTTTTTACCTGGTTTTTTGCTTTTTGAAAAATTCTGCTGGGTCTGGAGTAATATAGGGTTCTTTACTCTAAAAATGGATAAGACAGACTTGAAATATTTATGGCTGAAGAGAATTAAATATCAGAAAGTGTCTGTACACATTTTAAAGGGAGGGGAGAACTGCAGGACATAGCTATGAATATTCAAAAAATCGTGGACATTTAAATTTAGATCTAAGATTTGGGCTTTTTTCTCTCCTCCTCTGTGTGTCTTCAATTCACAGAGTAAAAGCCAAATTCTTCCACCAGTGTCTGGAGACAGTAATAGGGTTCTGTGTAGGTAAGAACAAGTATTGGCTTGACAATTAAATCATAAAAGGATGCTGACCTATTTAATAAAGAGAGCAGAGATGTCAGTGGCTTAAACCCCCAAATCTTCATTGCCACATCAAATGTAAGAAAATCCTCAGTAGATAAGGCAGGTATACAATACCTTGGAGGTTTTTTAAAAACAGACAGTCCAGATATAAAATCTTATTATTTGATGTCTTAGTAATCTCTAAGTTTTATATCAAAAGTTTTTGTTTTTCAAACACATTTGTAAAGTTGGAGTTTCCTACAATACTAGGGAAAACTAATTAGAGGTTTTTAAATCTAACAGGAGTTTTTAAAAACACTTTCAAGAACAAATTTCCTTGGAAATACAGAATAGTACTTCATATGCATTATTGAATATGACAGTTAAAATGGTTTTATATCAGTGTAAAAGGAATTTGATTTATCTCTTGCTCTGTGCTGTAACTACTTGATTCCACAGCACATCATGGACAGACATTTTTAGATGTTTTGTCTGTCCATGAATTTCCATTCACTAAAGTATTGTCTAAATTCACAGCATTAAGCTGTTGTTCAGCTCCTCCCTGATTCTGTACAAAAGCAATAAAGGGAAAATTTTGGTCATCCAACCTATTCCTTCCTACCAAAGACAGGAGAAGCTTTTACAGGAGAACTGTCACAAATACAGCATGAAAGCAAGTTCAGAAATTATTCAGAAGTGGTCTGGACCTGGCAGGAGACACAGTCTTTGCATAAGCAGGAACTGATCTAGGACCAACTGGAACAATTAGAGGAGTGACACAAAAAATGAGTGGAACAGCATTCACACAGTGTT
>VWZU01003343.1:436733-452661 GCA_013397095.1 Sterrhoptilus dennistouni
GCAATCAGGAGAATTAGTGTTAACAAGAGTATTCCAAATATTTAAGAGGAAAATATTGCTTTCGTAGTAAATAGGAACTCTTAAATTCAGACATAAGTCTTAAACTGGAGGTGAGTTTCAGTTTTAGTCCCATTTATCCATCAAACACACTGACACATTTTTGTTTTAAGGACCACTTGACTTTTACTAGCATTTTGTAACAAAAAGCCAGCATCCCTTTCTTCTATAAAATATGTTCTGATGGCCTAAGTTATGACTCTGTCTGCTGTTCAAGCATGTCTGAAATTGTACTTTGTCCATGGCCAAGTGTCTCTTCAATCCTGCTTTGTGCTGTCACAGCAGGAACAGAGGCTGAGTGTACAAGGTTTAGGTGATTTTGCTACTGACAGCAAACTCAGTGATACCAGGCCAGCTTCCTTCCACTTCACAGCCATGTTCACAAGGACCACTCCCAGTTCTCTGGGGTGGCAGCATTTTACACTTACTTCATGGCTTTACACCCTTCTCAAAGAGGTAAAAAGTGGTGACTCCCCATATCACACCAAGCCTCTTCAACTTGTTCCTTCCATTGCAGATGATGTAAAATTGCAAGCTAATGAAAAGGTCTTTTGCATGGACCAAATGTGATGTGTTAAAAAGAGAGGGAGGAACATAAGGAGTCAAAGTGTCACTGCAGTAATACTTAGACCAGAGTCTGATTTACTGTAGTACAAAATAGTACAAATAGTATAATATTACAAATACATGCAAGTCAGATACATTGTGGAGCTCGAAGAATCAGCATCATGAGGAACAAAAGCAAAGAATAATCCTGGAATAAAAAATCCCAAAGAGATATCAAAAATCACCTAAAAAACCAAACAAAAAATAAAAAAGAGGTCATACATTTGCAGTAAAATGTATGGTCTCAGTTTTACTCACAGAATAAAGCTCCAAAAAAAGAGAAGGAGGCAAATCTAAGGGCATCCAGAATGATATAAAGACTCAAGGGTCTGATATATTCAGAAAGGTTAGAAAAAGTAGGTCTGTATTGTTTGGGAAAGAGGATCTTATGAGGGACTTCAGTAAGATACATGCAACTCTAAAGGGGCCAAGGAAGAGACATGAGCAATGGTATTTGAGCTAGTGTCAAATGCAAGCTCATGGGGACACAAAATTATGTCAGCAAAAAGCCTGACAGTAAAACTTGCCAGGTAGAAATATCTTGCACTAAGAGCAAAATACCAAAGATGGTAATTACTGAAAATAGCTTAAATACTTTAAAAATTAAACCAAAATGCTTTGAAAAGCGATGGTGGATAAAATTAGTATTTCTGAAAATGGAGACATTAACGTGAAAGTTTGAGTCATGGTCTTCCTTTAGCTTCATGGGAAGACATGATGCAGAATTAAGTTTTCCCCTCTTAGTCAGATGAGAAATTAACAGTGGATAGTGGAATATCCTTTGAACTTGGATTCCCAACACCCCACAACATCACTTCACCCCCAGTGTGCTCCATCAAGTAATCAACATGCAGCAACCCAATGAAACATCAGACCACAAGAATTAATTGCAAAGTCAGTCCCTGGCTGGCCCTTCAGATTCTTCCCTGTTTTAAATTGTCACTTCATTACTCATCTGCTGCTCCCTCACAGCTTATCTACCCATCACCTTCCCACTCTGGCACCAGCTGGGTCATGGGACACTCAGTGGGCACTTTTCTCCTCCTCTCCTCCCTGTCTCCAAGAGGGAAGCAGGCTGTGGTGGCACAGCAGCACATGCCACCAGCACCTTCCCCCAGGGTGTGCAACATGGCACTGGTACCCCTGTCAGAGGGATTGATAGCTGTGAACAACCACCATGTGAGTCCATCACAAACTGGAGCAGGTAGGAGGGGAAAGCCCCATAATAAACACCAAATTCAAAAAAACTGTGAGCCAAAAATAGTGTTAAAATGAACATAAGGAAACATCAGTACAGGAAGGGCAAAAATCCTCACAAGGTTTCCCACCACCCTGCAGATTAAACCATCCTGAGCGTACAATTACTCTTAACACTTCCTACAGTGAAACCATCAGGGAAAAACAATGTGTGTATAAAATCAGCAATGATTGTTAAAATTAATTTAATCCAAACCAGAATCATATTTCAGTCAAGTGGCATAGCTACAGGTTAGAAGTTAGGCTAATGGGGACCCTGATTTCTGTATGAATCCTTCTGGCAGCTTCAGAGCACTTTCTATAGAACTGCTTACACCTATGCCTTTAATGTGATATTATTATGGGCATTATTGTCAAGTTTTATAACACTGTAGATATGCCTTCAAAAACACATTTATCCTTAGCTAAAAGTATTCTAACATTTTATCCCCAAAAAAGTTATTAATTGGTGTTTCTAGCATCAGAATTAATTACCATGATACACTTGTCTATATTGCCTTAACTCTAGGAAGATTTTATAGTTTGGGAGTTAGAAATTTGAAGTTTAGCATATATAAGTGATGAGAAAAGGTAATATACAATAGAGCATTCATTCAGTACCAGATTTCCAAGAGAAAGGCAGCATCTCAAGATGTAATGCAAGAAGAGGATATTTTACATCCAATTAGGCAGGGGAGCAAAGCTGAATGGGTTAAAATTTGCCCCGGATCCCAAGCAAGTGATTTGCTTAACCCCTTAAGGGTTCAAATTGCACTGGGAGGAAAAAGCAATTATGCAACAAAGAGGAGAGGGGAAAATATGTCCTGAACTGGTTTGCCTGCAACAGGGTACAGATTCCTCTATGGTCTGCAGGGAGCAGCTGAGCTCCCCAGCTTGCTCTTTGACCACACCCGAAATAAAAACTGAAGGATATTTTGGGGAATAGGAAAACACAACAGCCCAGATAATGTCCCAGGCAGTATATTCATTACAGGCTCATCAGAGTGGATGCCTGCAATAGGAAGATTAAATACCCATTTACCAGCATCAGAGGAGAGTTTGGTTTTATAATGTATTGTCCCCTATTCCCCGTGAGGCTGCTTTGTTTGATAAAATGCTGAGTGTGGTGTAAAAATATCCCTCTCTCTGTAATTTGCACTCCTCTCCATTTAAAGCTATTCTTGCTGCAAACGAGAATTGAAAGCTGCTAAAATTAAGTGGTGTCAGTTCTCAATGACACTTTAATGATAGAGCGCTCAGCAAATGAGATGAGAATGAATTCCAGCTTCTCTGCTAAAGATAGTAACCAGCACTAAACAGTATAATGCTCCAACTGGGCTACACTTCACCTGCTTCATTCATATTTAGTAGAACTGAAATAGGGAAACTATAATTAAAATGCTCATAAAATGAAAAAAAAAAAAAAACCAACAAAAAACTGCAGCTAATTTCTAATAGAGATGGCAGGAAACAACTGAAGCTTGTAAAGTCAAAGCACAGCCCTTCTTTGTCACTTCTGCCCCAGAGGCCACTGCTGACCACAAGGCAAGTGTGGGGCTGTGGAATGCTTTCCTCCCTGTGGAAATTGCTGCTCCCAGCAAGTTTGGTACAAGCCTACTTATCTAAGCCAGGCACAAGGAAAATGAATATTGAGAAATCCTGCCCAGTTTTGGGCTAATGACACCACTGCCTCATAAAAATCATCCAAGCAAATCAAACCCCAACATGTGAACCCTTTCTGTCTCTCAGTATTATAATAATTGGACCTTCAAGGGCGTCCACCCAACCTCCCACACAGATCATCACCACTGTGAACATGTGGCTTCTCCACTGCTAAAAAATGATAACTTCAAAGTGTGTCGACTGGGTGCTGTCACATCTGTGACCCCCTTATGCCACTTTTGTGTTGCAAAGGTGTTTTATGATGGAACAATAATTCTCTGAAAAGAAAAAAAAGAAAAATTATTTTACTCAGGGCTTCTGAGCATGGCAGAGCTGCGGAAGGTTCTGGTGCAGAAGGAAAGAGCAGCACATGGAATTGGACACAAAGATCCTGATGCTGCTCAAAATTCATGTGAAGCCTGGGCAGAGCCATCTTTGCCTTTTCTTCTGCCCCATATATCATGGGCTCACAGTCTGCATTTACTTTATATTTCTTCCTATAAAGTGCTGTGGAAGAGAAGTAGATTGTTTCCAGCCCTTGGCAAAAGTAGAGTTATTTTTGTATAATGCTATGTCATTCAGTTGAATAACCAAGCCTGTCAGGCACATGAATGGAAGATAAATATTAAGGCATGAAAAGTATAAAAAGCATTCATTATGGAGAGAGAAGTATTTATTACCACAGGAAATTTTTAGTGGACTTAAAATTATGAAAGCTTTTGTGTAACAAGTTGATTTAAGGTTTCAGAATTCACTGCAAGTACTTGCAGAATATTCCATATGACTAGAATGGAGATGAGGCCATTTGATATAGATGACAATATAATCTTTATACCTCATAGTAATATTAGGTTTCCTTTACAAATAAAATATATTTGATGGAAAAGTTATCCTTCAAATACTGCACAAAATTTTAAAGTCATGTGCTGGCATCATTTCCTCACCCTCATCTTGATGAAACCAGACTAAATCTTTACCTACAAGTCCTTCTTCTGATATATTCTAACAAATAATGCACTGCAGGGAATTCCTCATTTCTCAATCTCACATGGGAAAAAAAAAAGAAAAAAAAAAGGGGGAAAAAAAAAAGCTTTTTCATTTACATAACAGAACATATCCAGAGCTGTGTAAGTGTCTAGGAGTTGTAAAACTGGTGGCCTAATGGGCTGAGGGCAGGTGAAATGGTCATGCCTGAATGAGAACAGTAATTCCACACATATCTCTGTGTTTTTTCCCATACAAGGTTCCTATCCTGGCTGTACAAGTACCAACTTGACAGCAACTGTCAAAAGCTTCTTAAAATGAGCAATCTTGACTATTCTTGCCACTGTTTGCAGATCAGACAGCACTGTGTAAATGTTTTTTACACAATGTATTTGTGTGTCTTCTGTTCTGTACACAGCTCAAAATGTCTAATTCTTGTATTCTCAGTATTCTCCCTGCAAGGGTTGTGTGACTTTGGGCAGTCTTCATTCTGGAGCAGGCAATTCACAAGCCTCCCTTCCTGCCTTCCTCCCTTCCTAGCTCAGCTCTCATGGGTTTTATGGAATAACCAAAGGAGACATGAGAAAGCTGCAGCTGTTGCATGACAGTCACCTGTCTGCATATTACTCTGGCATGATTATGGGAGGGGAAACCAAAGCTAACAAAATGTTCAATTACCACCTCTGCCATTAATTTAGCAGGGAAAAAAAATAGTATTGTGATATTTAGATTATGATTAGATATCCAATCTTGCACTTCAGGGTTCAGACTGACATGGGAATGTGGAATGTGGGATGATAGCTCCAGATCACCCATCTCTCCAGATAAACTGGTAAGGAAGTTTTATGAAGATAAATGTATGCACATCAGGATGTGGTGTTTGTTCCTGTTGTTTGTGGGATCAAGGATGCAGAAAAGGAATGAAGTGCATCCCCACACCAGCGATTTAAGCCTTTCTGACTTTTTTCAGCCCCAGGTTGGTCTTCTGGTTGTGTCCAAGTGCTGAATCTCCCTTTGCTCACCCGGGGATGTGGAGGAAGGCGCGAGCTGACTGGCACTGTAAGGGAAAGTGGTATGGGCTGAGTGAAAAAGCAGTGATTGCTTTCCCTTCTCAGAGTATCCCACATTGGGAATGGGAGGCAGAAGGAAAGAGCACTTTGGAGACTATTTATCCTCTGACAATTTTTTTTTGTACAAGGGGAACTATGCCTGCTGATGGAAAAGTGGATCCTGGAGCACACATCTTCCCTGCACATAGCACACATTCCTTCTGCCTCCTAGTCAGACCAACATCCTTCAGTTTTCTATCATGTGAGAGTTGCTTACATATCCTGTGAGATTTTGAGCATCACCTGCAAGATCCCCTATGAGTCTGAAGCACTTTAGGGAAGGTATTAGGCAAAAGAAAATCAATAATACCCCATCAATTAAACAAATAAACAACACCCCCTCCCAAAACAACAAAAACCCAACCAACCAAACAAACAAAACTACCAAAAAACAACCAAACAAAACCACCAAAAAGAGGAGAGAAAAGGGAGAAGAAAAAGAACCACCCACCTTTCCCTATCAAAGCAGTTTTACAGAGCTTTGGAAAAAGCAAGACAAAACAAATATTAAGTGAGAAGGAAAAAAGCCAGTATTGCATCAAATACTTGCCCCAGGTCCTGCAACAGCAAAAATGAGGTGACATGCAGCCATACATGAGTGGACAACATGTCAGCTGCACAGAGGGTCTCTTCATCGTCACACATGTCCCCTAACTGGCAGTTTACCCCTTCAGACACAATGTTAAGAGACACAGGAAGAATGTTCTCTTTTTGAAAAGTGTCACATAAAGTAGCTTACCAGCCTGGTTGGCAGAAAATCATATTTTCTGATATCTGATGTCACATTTTATTAGATTTAGGATACTATTATCCTACTTACTTAGGGGTTTAAAAGTATCCTTTTTATAGCTAATGCCACAGGTAGAATGTTAAACTATAGACGTTTTGCAATAAAGGACTAGACTTTTCCTTTTACACATCTGGTATTTTTTGCCCCAAACAATGCAATAGCTGTTCAGTGTTTTTTATCCTCCTTTTTTTGTATCCTTGCGCATTTGTCCTCAGTTCATCCACTAAAGTATGAGTGAATCTGGTTAGAGTCTGCCGAACTCTGGAGCTGTAATTTGTATCTTTTTAAATATATTTTAATGAGTTATGATTATTTAATACACTTAAGATGGTTTGATTTTAACTCCAGAGATGAGAGCTGTTTTCCTTTCAGTTAAAACAATGGCATTTGTTGTAGTGCTTGGTAGCAGTTTCCACCTGCTAGTAAATAAAATTTACAATACATGTTTCAATGCTTGGGATTATATCAGTTCTGAATCATCCGTTTGCATTTATTTAGTAATGTTTTGTCTTGATCTCAGTTATCAGGGGACTTTCAAACAAACCCTTTTATTGGGTCATTGTTATTTATCAAAATCTCGTAAAAGTCTTCAAGCAGAATTTTGACTATTGGTAATTGAGGTTTTTCAATTGACAGAGGTTTCAAGTTCTAGAAATTTTAATATAAATAATATTGTTTTCTGAATATAATCATGCTCCTATTTAAGCAGTAAAATCCATGTATGTTGAAGAGCAGAATTTGATTCATACCATCAAGAAAATTAATAATTTTCATCAAAGGATAATTATTTCTGTTCTGTTCTGGAGGAAACACTTATTTCCTTGGGTGGCATTTGCCTTATTTGCACACATGAGAATTAGCATTACCCACAACTAAAATATAAACATATCTTTTATGTATCAGTTTTCCAACATTTAGTGATTAAGCCATAGCTTTTTATCCCTAAGTCTCCACATCTTTAGTTTCTTATCAGAGCAGTAATATATTGATAGTAAAATATTACTGACATGTGTCCAGCTGGAAAGCAGATTCTTGGACAATGGGAGGAAGCAAGCAGAAAAATCCCCAAACATGTGGCACTCTTGCCTTGTTCACACAGCTCTGCTTCAGTCATAGCTGTTGGGACAATGGAGAGACAGGAAAAGAGAATGCTGATCAAATATTAATATTTAGTAATAGTCAATAGCATGAGTTTGACAGGGGTTTTTCAGCTTTCTTTACATAACAAAAGGAAACAACTCCACAGGAGCACAGGAGTAGGATTCAATTACTGGTAAAGGAAAAATGCATTTTATAGTGTATGTTATTATCTGCTGCAGGCTTTAAAATAAAATATCCAGCAGACAGTGTGATGCTTTTAGTAAGGAGGAAGGACAAGATACCAATATCACTCTCTTTAATGATTTGCAGAACTTCCTCCAAACAGACCTGCAAAAATTCTCATTCCACAGATTGGAAACACTTAGGTCAAGAAGCCTACATACAAAATAAGGGACCTTCAAAGAAAATTTAGATATGATTTTAAGAGCTCTGCAGCTGAGTAGAAGAGTCCTTCTCACCATCAAACTAAAACAATGAGGCTGTGTGCTCTGGGGTCCACTGCCCTGGACCAGCTTTGGTCTGAAATGCTCAAATGCACTGGTGATAATTAAAGATCTTGAGGCACATTTTGCAGGAGGGAGAACACTACCTTCAATTCCCTTGGCAGAGCAAAATATATTTCCCTGTTTCTGTTGGGCAAGTCTAAAGCAAACTGCTAGCTGGCACCAAATTACTCCCTGAAGCAGAAGCACTTCTGTGAGTGTTGTGGTTTGAAAGCAAAATGAGTGAGAGGCTCCAAGTCAGAGATACATTTTAATAAGAAGAAAGGTAAAAAGGTAAAAATAAAATAAAATAAAATAAATGCAATAACACAAAGGATCACTGACAGAGTCAGAATACAACCTGAGCAGGATGGTGGAAGCAGTCCAGGTGAGGTGCTCTTCCTGAAGCAGTGATCCTGTAGAAAGGTCTGGTAGCTCTGGTCCTCTGGAATCCAGTAGGTAAGGGCTGCTTGTACTGTCCCATATCCCAGATTATATCCAGGTGAGAATGCTTGGCTCCTCCCCCTGGGCGGAGCATCTCACAATGGGATGATGAGTCATGCAGTGGGTCCTTGATGGCCCATTAAACAGAGATAACTCCTGGAGGGAGTTACCTGTGAGTCATGGGCAAGGCATTGATGGGCCATTAGCAGAAGACACCCCAAAGGAAGGGGGCCTGGGAAGAGCACTGCCCCACTTGGTTTAACAGTTCATGAAGACGGTGATAGAATAAATACTTTGTGTGCATCCTACATTGCAACCCAGGACAGTAAGGAATTTCCAAACCGACACTTTTAATGCAATTTATTATCTTTTAGAATAAAAGACACATTTGAACAAGATCAATACAAAGGCTGCTGAATAAAACCTCTCTGTGGGGCTTTGATAAACCACAGAATTGCTCTGCGCTTTATCAGGAGAGAGTAAGAATTCTTAGAGTTTATTTTAATTTTTCCTACTCTCTTTCACAGTTTATCATTCCTTGGAGTAATTCCATTAAGAAACTATCTTGTCACCTGCACTGACAATACATTTTTTTCTCTTTTAAGAGTGATGTGTCAAACCAATACATCAACAGTGCTACTTATGCTTCTCACTCACCATTACAAATATTTTCAATTTTTAAAAGTAAAATACTTTTTCTGTATTTTGTAAAATTATTCATTCACCCAAACACAGTCAGGGCTCTGTTTTTTTCCTTAAAAAAAATCTCTGGATTTAAAGTTTTTCCACTTTACTGAGAGTAATTTTGACATTTCTGTAATTTCTCCAAATCACTCTATCTCTTTTATTGAAAAAATGGTAACCAGCTTCATATTTAGATCTACAACTGACCTTTAGGATTGGTCTCCTTAGTGTACATTTTAGTAGGCATAATTGTGTTGAAATATGAATTAACTTGACAGTGGTCTTCCCTACATACCCTGGATTATTTTAAGAAGATGAATGTAACCTTCAGCTGTGTTCTGTGGAGGTTTTATTCCAGAGCCCTTCACTGTGATTTGAGACTGAAAGCTTACCAATATTTGAAGAATGCCATTGAGCACCAGGCTGTATTTGTTTGTCTCCTGAACTCATTCAATTAAGAAAATAATCCATTATGGAAAATCTTGATTAAAAGTTGGCTTATTCTCCCATTTGATTAAAATTCAGCATTACACTGAATCAATTGTTCAGTACTTCTGTGAAACCTGCATCCACTGCAGGCAGAAGACAAATTGCTCTGTTGCTCTTGCATCTTACTCACCTTTTCTGTCCTCTGATTATAAAATCTACTGGAGAACAATAAACGTGCTCGAATATTGTGGTTTCACTTGGTCCTTGACCCCATTCTGTGGCAGAGGGAGAGATACCATGACAGACCAAGGGGACTTGGGAGTGAAAAGATTTCCTTGGCCAGAGGCTTTAGTTCCAGAGTCCCTATCCTGTCCCAGGATGGAGACTATGGAACAGCTTATTCCTGCCATAAACTTCATGGGTTCCTGAGCCTTCTGAGCCCTGAATAAAATCTTCAGGATTTATTTAGTCCTTTGCATATTTCCACAATGACATCAGCAAACAAGGCTAATCTCGCCCGCCAACAAAATGGTTTTATAACTCCATGCTAAATCCCTAATTAAAAGTGCCACCTCAAAAACTCTGCCACCAACAAAGCAGCTGAGGTTGGGCTGCAACCTGCCAGCCATGGGACTGGAGAGGATAGGCCCTTTATCCCAAAACTTACCTCAAAGTCATCTCTTTCTCCTTATCTGTGCTCAGCTCTGGAAGAGGTAATGCTGCAGCCACTCAGATTGCTGTATGGTTTCCGTGGGTGAAAATCACACATTTGGTCAAATCAGTGGCAAAAATCCTGTTGTTTTCAGTACAGTCAGCCTATGGCTTCAAATGTGGCAACAACAACAACAAAATCAGTAATCAAATACTAGTAGGTTTGCTTTCCAGTGTATTTTCATTTCCAGTTTCCCTGTCCTTTGCCAAATGTTGCAATTTGTAGCAATTAGGAATCTTTGCTCAGGAAGATTTCAGACATAAACAAATGGTTTCAACCATACTACTGTGGCTCTTAATCAAAACTTCAAGGAGAGGCTTTTCCAATTTATTCTTACACTATGACCAATTCTTTTTACTATTTCTGTAAATAAAATTTCCATTTTCCCTGGTTTTCACACAGGGAAACTAGGTTTTTGCTAAATATAATTGAACTCTAATATTGAACCAACTAACTTCCAACATTACAACTCCAGCATCAGGATTGATATTTTAAATTTTTTTTGCTTCCTTATGGGTTTTCCCAAGGCTGAATATATTACCAGCAAAACATAATGTTAGCTATCCAAACAGTGGTTTATCTTATTATTTGATAAAGACATAAGAGAGAATCATTGACAGGAATGCCAAAAAAGATCTTCAACTGCTTCAAAATTTTAATGTTTAGTGTCTTCACTGGCAAAAATATGTTTAAAAAGTGACTTCAGAAATAGCCCAAAATAATGCAAGAAAAAGCAGCTTTAGGACAGTCACATATTGGGCATGGATATCTTGAGTCTAATATTACTTCCAGTCACAATTATTAACTGCAATCAAAGATTTGCAAAATTTAGAGGAAACCCTATTTTGTTACCTGGCTGAGAGGCTGAGAGGTGAGAGAGAAATTAATGTGCAATAAATAACATGGGCAGGTGAAGCTAAGCCCACTGGAAATAGGATAGTTGCTAAAATAACTCCGAGGTCAGTATTTGTGATGAAAACAGACTGAAGCAGGTCATTCTAATGCACTGTTTTAAAATCTATAGACATTGTGCAATTAAATGAAAAGCAAAAGCAAGCCATAGATTGCTGCTGAAGAGAAGAGAATAAAAGCAAAAGCAAAAGCAAAGGAAAATGTCATCTGGAGAAGATCTCATTTTGGAAACCTACAATACGTTGATTGATAGGACTAGCATTTTTCAAGCTCTGTCACAGCTGAAGTATAAAGCTGTCAGTGCATATGATAATGATGGATGCTCTAAAACATGCAAATAGCATGAAAAATCATTTCTCACATAATTTTGGAAGATGAGAGGAGTTGTGAACTGAGGGGAGAGGGGAGAGTAGGTCAAGCTTAACATTCAGCCGAGAGGAAGAGGCGGCCGCCTCGCCACCGCTGGAGTTGTTAATTACCATGCCAGTGAAACAATGAGTTACGCCGGCCTCCTGCAAATTTTCCCACAGAATTGTCATCGTGGCTGGCGGAGGGAAGAGGAGCAGAGCCCCAGCTCTGGAGCTGAGCACAATAGGGGGCTCCCCCAGAACAAATAATCCTTGCCAAAGGAAAGCGCTGCCCAGGGGCTCCCGCGCTCCCGGGAATGTGTTGCTTTAAGAACGTCCTGTGTATTTCAGAGGTGACATTTACAGTACACCATCAATATTGGGGGTGTTTCAGTTAATTAGCCATTTTTATTAACGCTGAAGTACAGTAAAACCCAATGTAAGTGTTAGGAATGTAAATGAGCACCATCCCCAGGCTGATCCAGCTCCGAGCAGGGAACTATCACACGCTGCCCCCATATTTATGGTGCTTTTTATTTTCTGGGCTGAGCAGAGGTTGCTCATGCTTCCAGCTGAGTTTCGCCTCTTGTGCATATGCATGTGCTTGCATGTGCCAAAGTTCACCAGAAGCAACAAGGCTGTAGGTGCAACCTCAAATTTGCCGGATTTATTTTCATTCTTTTCGCAATTCTGGTGAAAAACATATACATTAAGGTTGGTTTTGTGTTTTTTTTTTCTTTCCTACTTAGTTATAATGATGGACCTTGCAGCCTCTAAACAGAAGAAAATCCATGACACATAAAATAAAGCATTATTTATATAGTGTGCCTTGCTTGGGCTCCATGGAATGGTAAAAACCACCCAGCTCACATCACTTTTTATTCAAATTCCTTAGTCCTTATTCCACATTAACTTTTGGCTATGCCTTATTTTCAAAACTCTGCTTCACTCAGCATGGGTCTACACACTGGGTCTTCTCTCTACTGGATTTTTTTTTGCTTACTTTATCCCACCAAAAATCCCAGCCTAATATGAGCCCACTGTGTGTTTCCAAGTCTACCTCCACAGTTGCCTTTATGTTTTTCTTCAGTCTTGGGGTTCCTGATAGCATCTCCTTATCATTCCAGTCCCTTCTAAACAGAGACCATCTTGATACTGGGTCCTTTCATGTATCTGTATCCTTCTGAAGATCATGTTCATCTCAAATTTGACAATACAGGTATTAGTAAAAAAAATTAAAATGCCATCCTAAATCTTTCAATAAATGGTTTGTACTCAGGCTTATCTGTACCTGTGTCAGATTGCAAGCTCTTGGAGGCAAAGACCTCCTTTATCCCTGGTGTGCATACTGCTGAACACACTGTCACACTCCACAAATTGCAAATAATGAGCGATGGCGATGGACCTTATTTTCTACTGCCTTCCATCTTATTGCTATTTACCTTTGCACAAAACAAGTGTCAAAGAGGTGACATTAGCAAGGGCTGTGGCTCCTCAGTAGCTCAGCATGTTTTAAGTTGAAGCCTCATTCATAAAAGAAGACAATGACCACAATACTTTAGAAAATTTTATCTAAACATTTTACTAACTTACAAATTGAATTTCTCATTGATTTCCAAGACAATCCATTTCATACTTCATTTCATTAAATATTGGTACCATTCCTGCATAATCACGATCTGGTCTTGCTGTTTCAAACTGCTTTGTTGCAGGTAATTCATGAAAGCAAGGTTTCAAATGAATCTTGTTCTGATTTTCTCCCCCCTGTTGGATTTCATCTTCATTTCAGACTTGGAGCAATAGCTCATATTCGTGTCCAGATATTCAAAATGCTTTGTATTTGTTATTCAGCAGGATTATGTTCTTTTGGACATGTTCAAGTTCACATTTAAAATGAAAAATAACTCACTGTTGCTGATGATGAGTTCATATCTCTTCTTATTCTCTGTTACTGTTAAGATTAGAAGGGTCCAAAGGCAGGTGAGGTGAATCAGAAATTTAACAGAAGTTCTGGAAATCAATGTATATCTAAATTAATCATGGCCCAAAGGTATCATACTGGACTCAGACCAGCTCAAATAATACCTACACAGGACAGATTAGGGAGCCTTTTCCCCTCGCCACAATTAAAATGCATGTAACAAAAATGACTAGGCATTCCCTGGAGCCTTAAGTGAGGCAACTCCCCAGAAAGCAGATGCAAGGACTGCCCAGCATCTAAATTACCAGGCCGAGTTTACAGAGCAGAGATGAGAAGCACCAGGGCCAAGTAAAAAAAAAAAAAATTAAAAAAAAAAAATCCCAGTCATCTAAAACCTGGACCCCAGCCAACTTTTCCCAATAATGGTAGGTGACAGGCCAGAGCTGATCCAATGTGCATTTTAATTGGTGGCAAGCTCAAGTAACAAGCCATTGCTGTTCATCTGTCAAAGAAAGGAAAAAAAAAAAAAAGCCCAAACATGTAACACTGTCTTTATTTTATTATTAGACTATGTACTACATATAGTTTTATGTAAAGTGTTTGAAGGTCTTTGGCATCCAACAGGAACAGAAAGGGGATTTTTCACTACTAATTACTTAATATGTACATCTTCAAAAGAGAAACAAATAGGAGAAGATAGAATCTCTGTGGTCTGATGGGGTAAAAGAGACCCTGAGTCATACTTGAAGCAGCCTGATAAATTGATCAGTGACATCCCAAGTAGGTAAAAGTTCTCAGAAGAGAAACGGCAAATATGTGTAATGATACTGTTGCTTCACTTAAATACTGTGAAAATGTGAAATAGCCCAACACAGGCTCTTCAGAGCAAGAACCTGCCTCTGATTTGGGAAAGCTTCTCCTTTTGAATAGCTTCCCAAGAGTTTACCTGCTTTCCTTCAGGTTTTACTGTAAAGCATGAAAAGTGAGCACTAAAACTCCTATCACCCTTCATTAGCATACAAAGCACCTTCTTCCTCTTTGTTTCACTTGATTTTATTTTTTTAACCTCGATATTAACAAAACAAACCTGATCAGTCTGAAGGGGCCGTGAAGAAGATTGCATTGTTTAAGGGCAGACTTTTGAAACCAAAAGGACTCTAACCAATTTCTTATGACTGAGAGGTGGGTACTGTTTCATGTGTTGCAGAGTATTCGTGTGCTGCTCAGGAGAGCACAGATTACATTCCATCAAAGGCAATTTTTCAGAGGTTGTCCCTCCTTTTGCTTTCCACGAAAATGAATCTATACCATTTACATGGAACACTTAACCTTCAGACTGTCCTTACTACAGCAACACTACTCCTATTGCAGATACATGTTTACTTAGACAAATCTAATTTACCCTTTGTTAATGTGTGCTGTCTTTACTTGCTATATTACATTAAAGTAGAAATAGAGTTACAAAAAAATTATCTTGCTTAAAATCATTCATAAGCTTTCATCAAGGGAATAAATTTACCAATTTCCCTCTTAGTTTATAACCATCCACTGTACTAACTTGACCTTTACCTAAACAGGGCTATAATTGCAGTTAAGATTATGTAATTTACAATAACAACAAAAAATTACTTTTGAGGAACTGCTACTGGCCATGAATGTCTCACAGCCATTAAATGCATCATTCATCTTGAGAAGAAAATTATTCTTATCCACGTCGACATTTTTAACATAAACTGTAGTACTCTCTGTTGGCACTTTTTTACGTACCCATTAATCTCAATAGTAAAGCATAAGTCTCACCCACCTATTCTCTGAAGTTTGGATGTCACTACTGTGTACAATAAAAATTGTATATTCATGAACTCCATTTGTTTTATGTCCTTCTCTCTGTCAAAGTCTCCCAAGCAGCATATGCTTTGCTCTGTGGAGAATAAAATCAAATTTGTCTGTCTTGTCATATTGTCATCAAAGTGATACTATCACAATTAGATTAACATTTTGTGAAGGAGCTGAAGGGAGGGAAAGGAAATAGGAACAAATTATAGAGAATCCCAGTTAACCCTTTCTCCAGCATAAAGCCCCCTTTGAGTGGCACCTGGAGGCAAAGAAAGCAGCCAGGACCCAACACAAGCCACCCTGCCCAGCCCCTGCCGCCCTGCTCGGGGTCAGCCGGGTTCCTCCCCAGCCCTGCAAGGTACGAGTTCATCCAGAGGGCTCTCAGTGCTACTGGGAGGAAGCACTGTCGGGAGCGAGCTCTTCCCGGGCTGTTTCCCAAAGCGGTGAGAGGAAGCAGAGCGCAGCCCCGGGGCAGGCGCTCCGGCTCCTCCCGCGGGATGCTCCAGGACCAGCACAGCACCACGGGCACCTCTGCTGCCTGCAGTGTCCGAGTCTGGGAGTCTGCACAGCACAAGGAGCCACCTGGGTTTTTTTTTTTTTTTTTTTTTTTTTTTTT
>VWZU01003343.1:452687-463843 GCA_013397095.1 Sterrhoptilus dennistouni
GGGGGGGGGTGGGTTTTGTTTGTTTGTTTTTTTGTGGGTTTTTTTTTCAGTTTTATTTTCACATTTATTCATTTGTTAAATAAAAACAAAAAAAAAAGCCAACTGGAGATTTTGTCAGATAAAGGGACAAAACTTCAGCCTGTTGTGCAGAGGTGAAGAAAAAGTATCTCTAAACTTACACTGTGCAGCTGCATTTCCCAACCCACTTCTAGTGTACAGGCAAGATCCATGCAATAAATTATGCTTGTGCAGGACAAAGATATGTATCCATACAACTTATCTTCTTATTACAATGGCATCATCTGCACATTGATCTCCTTCTCTGGGGATTAATTCTAACATGAGCTGTTTCTGATACTTATTCTTCAGGACAGGCCTGCCAAGGATATATTTTCTTTCTCTTCATTCTCCTGTATGTGAAGCTACCCACCAAAATGATAAATTCAACTGCCCAGCACATGTGTCACAGAACAACTAATCTATGTTAGGACTTCTGTGGAAGTTATCAGCTGTTCAGAGTGGGAATATTTTCTGTAAAGTCTGTATAATTACCACAACTTACACTGCACAATACTTGAAATGATGAAAAGAAATAAACCTTTTTAAAAAGACTGAAAGTAACTTGCATGTCTTCATGCAAAACATTATGGCATTTCTCACCAACAGAAACAAGTGTTGCCATATCTCTAGGAAATTCTATTCTCTCTAGTCAAATAGAGTCTTTCTTCCTAGCCCTGTACACTTCTCATGTGCAAGGATTTAAGGACACCATGTCTTTTGTGTAAGAGAAAACTGGAAAATCACCTAGGACAGAATTTTATATGTCACGAAGCTTGGACATATTACCAAATAATATGGAAGCAAACTGTATATGCCAGGAGAGAGAGAGAGCAAACATTTTTTGTCCCATATTTTTTAAAATCTAGGTTGTTTGAAGAGGGGGTCACAGGGCAGGGTGCTGTGGACATAGTGTTGGGAAAGGGAGGGGGAATGCACACCAAAGGGATGATAAAGTAATGAATAGCAGTGCAAACAGAAGAGGCAGAGAGGAAGGAACAGGCAGAGCAGTACACTGAGCAGAACAGTATTACATTCACACACACACAAAAAAATGGTAAGGTCAAAGAGGAGGAGAAGAAACTTTGAGATTTTGCCAAGAGGCAGCCTTTGGTAATCAAGGCAATTCCAGCAGAGCACAGAAATGAAAGCCAACTGGAAAAGATTCATTAGAGTTTAAGTAACTTAAGGTAGTGGTGACAGACTGCCTGTCGGATTAATTTGGAAACATGGGAAGGCAAGTAGGAATGGGGGATGAGTTTGCAAGATGCCTCTTCCTTCATCTTGGCCACAGTAAGAAGCTAGAGCACAGTGAGAGGCATTGGAAGAAAATAAGCAGTTGACAAGACCTCGCAGAACAGCAACATCTGCCCTGTGTAGAAATTGTCCATTTCAATGTCAGAAAGGAAAAAACCAATTTAAACCCTCTTCTGTGCGAACCTGTTCTTTCTCTGGCTTCACAGCATTGCTCACCCCTGCCTGAATGCAGAAAGAAGCTTTTGCTTCCACTTCAGACACAAGTCCTGTGGGCTGATCCCACGAGTGCCCTCAACTCTTGCTGAAGTCAATGGGAGTTAAGGGCGTTCAGCACTTTCCAGGGTCAGGCCATGTATCACTTAAAAATAACTCACCAACATTAAACATCATTAAAGAAACTAATGCTCATTAACTAGCAATAGACCACTGGGGAAGGATCAATAGTTGTCTCCGAAATCATCTTACCTCTTACAGTATGTGCATACTCTACTTAATGACAGTGAAGGATGGTGACACTGAATGATAGGTCACTGATAACAGTGAATGGGAAAGACTGCTTCTTAATTAATCAGGACAGTATTAGCAAAGAATTCCACTTAACAGGGATATATTTGGGGGTCTAACCAGGTGATTAAGGAATGATGTGCTGACCCTTGGTGAAACAAAGTGGCCAGCTTAAGAGGAAATGCAACGAACACTCTTTTCATTCTTCTGGTTTTCTCCAGAGCAGAGTGCTTTATTTCACCTCATGCTTTTCAAGGCATTGCTTCTTTTTAATCAGCTCCTAATAACTGGAGTAAATTCTTAACAGGCCAGGCTGATTCTGAGCCTGGCAGTGGAAAGGATTCTGTGGTGTGGCACCAACATGATGCTGTATCTGAACTGAATGGCTCTTGTTCTGCAGCTCTTGCTTAGGGAAAGCTGCTACCATGTTTAGCTGGAGCTGTGGTTTCCCTGATGGAACACAGAGGCCATTATTTGGCAGAGTTCAAACATGACAGGCTTGCATGCCTTGTATGGATATTATGAACATTGTTTCCTTTTTCTGATCCAGATCTAGGTTTCCTTCCCTTCAGGATCTACATATGGGAAATCACAGAGACATCCAAGCACAGAACACTTTTTGCAGCCTTCAGGAGATTGTCTAATGGCCATTTTAAGTTTGAAAAAAAAAGGCAGCACGATCTTATCTGCATTCCACTGGTACCTAATGATCCTCCCCATCTGACAGAATTTATTGTAATCCCTATAAACCTAAATCTCAAAGAATTCCAATGCCTTGCACATCCCTCCTGTTCTAATTTATGAGAACTTGGTAATGTGCCATCTGGAGGTTTCACTGCTTTTGAGACGCATGTTCAGCCCGCAGTGGAAGCCAAAAGGAGAAAGAAAGGAAAATGCAGGGGAAGGAGAAGATCTGGCTTCAAGGAACAAGTGTCATGAACTCATACAGACAAAAACTACATTTCAAAAAAAATCAGTTTTAACTTGCATGATCGGCACATACACAGCTGATAACCCAGGGTCTCAACCTAAGGACATTAGCAGCATTACAGGGCAATTCTTACACAAGGACAAAATGTTCTTGAGCAATTTCTGCAATGTATTAGACACAAACAGGTTTTCCCTCAAAACTGAAGTCATGTCAGGCTTCTTGCTTCACCTCTTTTAATTTTCCCTGAACAAACATATTTATTGTGGCAGTTTCAAACAAATTTCTAGTTCACACACTTTTCCTGTGAGACAACAAAGGGCTTATTGGAGGGAGCTTTTAGACTGATTTGCTGATCTACACCCAGGCCATCAAAGGTCTGAGGCCTATTTTACTCTGAAAAAAATATGCCTAGGTCTGATTTTATTCCTTTTATTAAGCTACTTAAACAAAAATAACATTGAAAACTCTATGTCACTGAAGTCATAATTACTAACCTATGAAAAGAGCAATTCAGCTGTCAAGCTGGATCACATCAACAAGTTAGACACAGTACTGGCAAGCATATTAGAACAAAAAATAAGTTAAATCATCCTATTAATACCAAAATAATCAATCCTAACACAAACAGATTTGCAAATTCATCCTAAAGAGGATATTAAGAAGGCAGCTGTTCATTCGTTACATCTACCAATTACAGAGCATCTTAATGCTGAAAAAAAAATCATCATCTAACATATGATCCATCTCCCTGGCACCAGAGAAAAGGTTTCTCTTCAAACAGTTGCTCTTCCTTCTCATGAGTGAGCAAACCCTGGTCTCCCAGGATCCATTTTCAGAGTTACTGGGATGGGGATGTTTATATCAGTGCCTATCAGAAGAGTGTCCTGTTGTCCAGAAAGTACAGAAAGAGGAAGGTTTCAGGCTGCTCACAGGAGGCAGGACCCTTTTTCCAGTATTTAATTTGACTGAGGAAAGGTCTCATAAATGCTTCCTTCATGAATGCAAGGCCAGTGCTCACGTGAATTAAAACCCACCCACTTTACCCACTTCTCCACAAACAGCTGGAGTGCCAAAATTCACAGTTCACAACAGGGTTGAGACTCCTCCACAAGGTGAGGAAAAGGCTATTTTGTAACAGCAGCAGAGTGACTCTCCCAGGCACTGCTGCCTCCCTGGTCTCGTGCAGCATCAAAACCAGGGAACCCCTTAGCCCTATGTGTTCCTGTACAGAGCCAAAAGACTCAGTGAGAGCACCTCTGGCCAATCTCACCTCTGCCAGTGCTGAGCACAGGAGCAGCGGGGCACTGCTGGCCAGAAGGAGAGTTTGGAACCACAAGCACAGTGTGTGACTCCTTCCCTTCCCTGCTCCTCACTTCCCTCCTGGGCCAGCTGGGGCAGAGACACCTTCTGCACCCATAGGGAGCCTGGGGGAGGCAGGGCAGGACTCCTGCAGCTTCTCTCTGGGCTGAAGGAGAGGCTGCAAAGGGGAGGAACCTGGGGAGATATTCTCATACTGCTCAAGGCAAGGTGGGCTTTAGCTGCAGCCATTAGTACTCCATGAATCTTGAATCTTGAGAATCACTCCATGATTTCTTGTTCCATCAGTCTAGCACCCTGCATAGCTACCTTCATGGTTTGTGCCAAAGCTGAATCTGTCTCAAAACAGGAAGTTCAAATGGGCTAGGAAGGCTCCCTGTAAATGAGAGATAATTTTAGAAAGGGAAATTATTACATTAAAATTTAATTGAAAGGTGTAGTCACAAACTTTGCAAGTCCTCCTCTTTTCTGGGATGTACTAAAGTCAATACCTGACAGGTCCCATGTACTTTTCTTCTGGGTTCAGGAAGAGGCTGAAGACTGATTGTCTGACTTCTCACAATCCTTATTGGAGACTCTGAATGAGCAGTTTTGCCTGAGATGTCTTCTCAATCAAGACACTATCCTGATTGTTCTCACCTCCCTCAGAATTTCCTCCAGATGAGACACAAGGTGCACAGTGTTCAGAATACAACATATTGCTCTTGGACCATTTTGTGAAAACATCATTTTAGTAAGTTATTTAAAAATTGCTGGCATTTTGAAGACTGTGGAGTTTGCAAGTCTGACCTTCCCTTTGCCAAACACCAAAAAGTGAAAAAATCTAATTAAAAGATCGTGATGGATTTTTTATTTACTTTAACAGGGTTTGGACATTATATCAGCAAACCAAAAAGCATATGCAAATAGACTAAAAATAGTAGATTTAACACTTGGGAGAATTCTCTAAGGACAAAATTGTTGGGGAACCCTCCCCACTTTACTGGGAGTGGAGACACTGTACAGCAAAGCCTCTGAGATTCACCAGGACAGAGAAAACAATTAAGATTCATCCAGATTCAGTATTGGCAATGTGCTCAGCTAAGACAGCATTGCTTTCCTGCCCTTTTCACTGAATAGAGCACAGAAGCAACTGAAGCAGGACAAAGGCATTGCTAGGAATGGGGAGAATCCATGGGACCTATGCAGTGGGAGCTGGAAAATCAGATATTTTAATGTCAACTGTTATCAGTGGTACTTTTCTCCATTGCACAGATGAGCCAAAGAAATGTGCAGAAACAGAACAGGCTACCTGAAAAAGAGGAAACATCATATTTCAAAGGTGCCACTTCCCATACTGACTTTTACCTGCCTAGGATCCCTTGTGACCAGTGACTGAGCCCTCACAACTGCCCTGGTGACCCTAAATCACAGCATTCAGGAACAGTCTGCCACACTCCTCCTACTCCATCAAAGCTTAGCAAAAAAAAAAAAAAAATTAAAACCCACCCACTTTAATTTCTTTCTGTGGCTTCTTGATCTTGTGAAAAGCAGTTCAACACCTACAGAATACCTTCCCTAAGGAGATAACTGTACAAGCAAAGTTCAAGTATCCCATCATTGATTGCATGTGTTTCATACTAAGCTCCTTCCACTATAATGCACTTTCTACAATAGCTGATAGATTTTTCCAGTCTTCCTCTGGGAGTCCTAAATGACTTTGCCAGAGAATTGTAAAAGCTCCTTTCCCTTTACTGACAAAACTCAATTCCTGAATGAAATGTTTGAAAACCTTTGAAGATACTTTTTAATACATGTTGAGTCTCTTAAAAATAAGGAAATTGTGCAAACAGTAGAACACAGGTGGTGGTAAAAGAACACGCTAAATTGCTGTGGCAGTTTGATTTTCTAACCTCAGGATACCATAGGTTGTGTAAACCCAAATCAAAATTCTCTGTGTACACTCTTATCAACCACTATGTTTATTCTGATGCAGAGGCCTTCATTCCAGCAAGCATCTCTGTCCAGAAAAGTATTGACATTTGTGCTTAAATCTGAATGTACATCCCATTCAGTAGGTTGTAAAGGACATTTAAGCACCTGTATGCCTAAAAAGAGACTGACAGAGGGCATATCTGAGTCAGAATTTTATTAATGTTCCCTGAAGGTTATATAAGATCAGATGGGTAGATTGACTTGGCATTGTATTGCAGTGACTTTGTACAATGTTTGGGAAAATGAAACCATTAATGAGATATCAGCTGAATATTTTTTCATTGACATTCTGGGTAGTAAAATGTGAAATGTTTTATTTCCCCAAATGAGGTCAGCACACATGTGGATAATTGCCTGAAATAATATAATTTTTGTTTAACTTGTTTAATTGTCTAGGTAACTTGTTTGTTCAAAATAAATATGCAGTAAAAAAAAAAAAGAAAAAAAAAAAAAAGCTGTGTTTGGGCTCATAAGGAGCCCTTCCTTTATGATTAACACTGCAGTCCCTGCTGGCAATGCTCTGGTGGCTGGACTTAACAAACACATAACCAAAAGCGGCTGTTCCTGTGCTGACTTTTCAGTTTAAATAACCTGGAATTATGCAACAGCCATCTTCTCTAACATCTTCCTCTCTGGGAGAGCAAAACAGATTGATATTGGCTCCTTATATTTTTATTTATCCATGCATTCATCCCTTCTTTTGCCATCTGTCATAGAACTAGCTGAAAAATTGAGTGTTTTAATCCTATTTTGATAACTATTTGACTTTACTTATTTATAGAACCCCCCCCACCCCCCACTTCCCCAATAGGTATTCCATATAAAAATCATACTGGACTAGGCAGACTTCTGAAAATATTTAGATAAAAGTCTTTATGAGTATACCAATAAAACTGGCAACTAGCTACAGCCTGGTATTTTTTTCCATCCTTGGTACTAACCCCAGATTTCTGCATTTCTTCTGCTAAAAAGAGAGCAGAGTTTGCATCTTAATGCTTTGGCATTTGATTGCCGAGCTCTCCACTTGGAACTCTCCACTTGAATTCTCAGCTGGAAGTGCGTGTAACATCTGTGTGCAGACTTGGCAGGAGGAGCCCAGCACGCTGGGCAGTACATGAGTCCTCTTCACCATCTTGCAGGATTAGAGCCGTATCCCAAGAACTGACACACAACTCAGAGCATAGAGGTTTGCCAGATCCATATTTGTGCTCAAGTAAATGTCTGGCTTTTCAGGACCTGCCAAGAAAAGATCCCAGGCTTCTCTCTTCAGCCAACCCCAAATTCGTGCCAGTCACCATAAAGGGGTGTGAGCCCTTGTTAGTGTACATGTGTTTGAGAAGCTGTACTGATGTTACAGGAGCTCCACCAATTGCTCCAGCCGAGGCTCTTGCCCAAAGCACTTCAGAGTGCTGAAGCCTTTTAATTCATAGCTCTGTTTCACTTTAGCAGGGCTCTCAATCTCTCATTTTGGCAAAATAAATGCCACTCCAAGCCCGGATCACGTTCCAATTATTCTCACAATAGTGGACACTAGAAGGAAACAGTGGACATTCTTGCCATGTGGAACAATTATATCATATACAATCAGACAGAAAAGAAAAGGGGAAAGAAAGCAACTAAATCAACACACTGTGCATCCATTCATTTTACTGTGTCATTTAGCATATGGTCACTCATGTGATCAAGACAGTAACTGGCATTTTTCCCAGTTAATTCACCTCTTTTCTCTTTGTCCTCTGTTGTAGCACCAGTCTTTCAGCAAGATTTCAGGTTGCAATCCCCTTGGAGAATGAATGGTCCTTATTAAGTGTCTGGAAAAAACCAGCAATTTATTAGTACATTGAGACTAATTATAGCTCTACCTTAATCAAATAAAGAGTCACAATAAAAAAACCCGAACACTTCGCTTGAAATTGACTTAAATATTTTTTATTTCTCTGTCTCTCTCTCTTTTTATATAAATTGCCAATGCAATTAATTCCTATAGCTGTAACAGCTGCCTGAGTAACTTCTGAAAAAATAAGTTGTTGGTTTTTTTCCTGAGGTTTGGTGGTTACAGTGATGTGAACTGACTAATATTTTACAGAGCTTAGCTGTGAATCATTCACTGCAAATAAAAGGCAAGTCACGCAAGTGTTCCTATGCATGTTCTTCTCAATTATATTTCTGAGGACGTCCACTTGATTTTGATATCCACTCAGCGCTACATATTTGAAGTCTAGACAAGGGAAGTCTAGACATCCATAGTGCCCTGTCATGTTTTTTTTTGCACTATTTTTGAATTTAGATGCACCTTCAAACCACAAAAGGCTATTATGCTCACTAAAAGCTGAATTCTATGTTGATGCAAACATATTTAGCTGCAATTGATACCCATTGCATAAACAGAATTTTCTGAGGGCAGCTGTGCTATACAGAGGGGAATGATGAGAAATCCAAGCTGAAGTGCAGGCAGGCAAACCCTGTTTTTGTGGAAAAGATCGAGAATAATGAGTAGTTCCCAATCTGTGTACGCTCAGGTGGCTTAAAGTCTTTTAAGAATAGGGAGAAAAAAGATATTCAAATACCTCTTTTTTCCTCCTTCCTTTATATTGTTTCATTACCTGGTAATAAATTAGTAAACGTAGGAGACTTTGTTTACACACCTGAAGTCCAGGAGGGTGGCAATTCTCAGAGCTGCATTCTACCTGAAATGTTCAAGGACATGCAGCTGACACAGTGGGCCTCTGACTGTAAGACAGACAGCTCCAGGCACAAAGCTGCTGTATAAAACTGTCTACATCTACCTAAATTAGAACTGACAACCAGCCCTGGTTTTATAATGCTGAGTTCTCAACTTTTGGACACCAAAACCTATCCAGAAAAGGAAACAGAGTACATTAGATTTTTTTTTTCTTTTGGGCATTGTTTCTTCTATTTCTTCTCCTTTCTCTATTTTTTTTTTCACCCTCATTTTAAAATACAGCATTCGATACACCATATTTTTCGCTCCATTGTTGCTTGGTTTTTTTTGGTAGAAAACCATTTTAAAGTTAAGCATTGAATTCTAAAAAATAATATAACTGAAAATTTATCTTGATCACACTTGAATATGATACAGCATTTTCATTAAAAATAGGGCTTGTTAAGGACAAGAGTTAAATTTCATAGTAAACCACTGAATAAAATGGAAACAGAAATTTAATAAAAAACCTCTGCAATAAATGGAACCAGCAGGTAAAACAGAGGACTTGAAGAGAGATTCCTGTAGTTGCTTTGCAGACTTTGCAGAATTATCACTCCTATAATGAGTTTTTGAAGACCAATGTTTCAAAAATAGCTACTAATTTGGGTGCCAGGTTTTCAAACTTCTCCAAAAAGGGAATAATTTTGAGGTTCTGTCTAGTCATAATTCCCCATAAATTGGCTGTCTGGGGATTCTGAAAATGAGGAATTACGAATAACTGATTTTATCTGTTTCACAGTTATGTCATAGGCATTGTGATTGAATTTTCAAACTAACACATATTTTTAAGAAAAAAATTTGACACGATAATTTAGTAAATATCTGTTTATTAAAAATTGTCATGAAATTTGGTAGGAATAAGAACAAACACTGAAGAGCCTGACTGTATGTTTGCGAACACAAATTCCACTCCTAGAACTTCTAAAAATCAGCAGAGTTGATTGCTAGCTTACCTCAATAACTTAAAAATGATCTTACAGTCAGCTAATTTAGGTTGGCTTTTAAAATTATTATTATTTTTGGCTTTTTGAGGGGGCAGACATTTCTGCTTATGCAAACATCTTCTTTATTTACTTGAAATAAACAACAGAATGAAGAATCTAACAAACACTGCTCAAGATTTCTCTCAGTATTTGGTGGCAACAGCCCTGTGACAGCCATTTGGTTTTCAGGTCTACATTATTTCATCTTTGTTTATGAAATAAACAAAAGATTCTGGGTGAAGTCTTGCATTACTCTTTGTTCTGCAACATATTTTGTTAGTGAGCCCTCGGTAGTATCTAAAATAGTGTAAATCATCAGTTTTTAATCTGGCAGGAAGTAGATAGTGGCCCATTAAACTTTCGTAATTAAATTTCCCCTGCACTCCCCCATAGAACCATTATCTGAGTTTTCTAATTAACACAAGAGGAGGGAGTCAATTCAGAGTGATGGGATCTATAGCCATCCCCTTTCATTTTAATGGCCTTTAATAAACTTTTATTACTATTGATATTGATAATTATAATACACCCTTTCCTCCACAATGTGATTCTAAGAGACTTGTCAAAAATTGAAAAATTCTTCCTCAAAGTTGGACCACGGCAAATGACTGTGTCCTCAAACACCCAGAATCTGGAGCCAACAACATCAGTGAGGGGAAAAAAGCCCAAGCGTGGGCAGGACCTGAGTGAATGTCCTCGCTCACACAGATTCCAGAGGGTTATGCCTCGGTCTTGGTCTGCCACAGCCCTCTGCTCTCGCAGCAGAGCCTCCCCCAAACAGGCTGACACAAATGCTGAATCATGAGGTGGTTTCATGACAGAGAAACACAAAGAATTATGCAGAGTTCATTTAACTTCTTTTACTTCCAGCCTTACAGAGGTCAGATACTAGAGAGGAGGATTAGCTGTTGTGACTCCTAGTCCTTCCTTAGACTTTTCCTTGTTGCCTTTCATACTAACGAAACATTTTTACATGGAGCTTTTATTGGCATGTCAACACTCCTAACCTCACCACAGCCTCAGAACAGCACCTCTCATATCTCAGTGATCCTCTTTCAGGTGAGCAATTATGTTCCATCAGCACTGCAGTGACAGAGGTTTCACTGATGGAATGAGATGCAAGCTGGAGCAGGACCTCCCTACTGCAGGACTTGGAAGGGAAAAGGCACTCTGCCTTCCCAAGCAGGGGGTACCTGTACAATTGAACAAGGCCCTGTGTGCACCTTCCCTGCTGCCACCAGTCAAGGTCTTCATGACATGAGGACACGTGTGGGCTGCCCCTTGCCAGCTGCGCTCTGAACACAAAGCAGTTCTGTCTCAGGGCTCTGGGTGCACACAGCCATTGCTGATGGTCTCCTCTAAAGTCCACAGGCTTACTTTGAGCCTAAAACTCTATGTATGGAAAAAA
>VWZU01003344.1:1763-12017 GCA_013397095.1 Sterrhoptilus dennistouni
GCGCTGGGAGGAACTGGGATGCTCTGGGATGCACTGGGATGAGCTGGGATGCACTGGGATGAGCTGGGATGCACTGGGATGAACTGGGATGCATTGGAATGAATTGGGATGAACTGGGACTCACTGGGATGCACTTGAATGCATTGGGATCCACTGGGATGAACTGGGATCCACTGGGATGCACTAGGATCCACTGGGATGAACTGGGATGCACTGGGATACACTGGGATGCACTGGGATACACTGGGATGAACTGGGATTAGGTGTTTTGGGGATGCACTGGGCTGTGGTGCCCACCTCAGCCAGCCCAGCATTGCCACTGGTTCCCTGTCAGTTCTGCAGGCTCCAGGGTCCCCCGTGTCCCTGTGTCCCCCCTGTGTCCTCTGTGCCCTTGTGTCCCTCCTCTGTCCCCTCTGTCCCCTGTAGCAAAGGCCAGCGTTCCCTGGAATTCCAACATTCCCTGGAGCTGCCAGGCCGAGCTTCCAGAGCCCAGCAGGCTGCCAGGGAATATCCACAGGAATATCCACAGGGAATAAAGCCAGGAATATCCCCAGGAATATCAACAGGAACATAGACAGGGAATATCCCCAGGGAATACAAACAGGGAATAGCCACAGGAATATCCACAGGAATATCGACAGGAATATCGACAGGAAATAAACCCAGGAATATCCACAGGGAATATCCCCAGGAATATCCACAGGAATATCCCCAAGAATATCCACAGGAATACCCACAGGGAATAAACCCAGGAGTATCCCCAGGAATATAGACAGGGAATATCCCCAGGGAATACAAACAGGGAATATCCACGGGAATATCGACAGGAATATCGACAGGGAATAAACCCAGGAATATCCACAGGGAATATCCCCAGGAACAGCCACAGGGAATATTGACAGGGAATGTTGACAGGGAATATCCACAGGAATATCAACAGGGAATATCCACAGGGAATAAACCCAGGAATATATCCAGGAATATCCATAGGGAATAACCATAGGAATATCCCCAGGAATTTCCCCATCCCGGGAATGCAGCCCAGCCTGGGGCATTCCCAGTGCAGGGCTCTGAGGAAGTGGCAGTTTAGGCAGGGTTTGTTTATTAAAACCATTTTTAAACACTGGAGGGACCCCCCGGGGACATTCCCTGCGGGATGGCTCAGCCTGAGCCCAGAGGGAATTTCTGGAAAAGGTCTCCAGTGTCAGCAATTCCAACCATTCCATCACACAGCCTTGGAAAAGCTAAATTGGGTCATTTTACAGCAGGACTGATGAGTGAAATCCGATATTTCCCATTCATTTCCATCTCTTAAGTGCTAAAAAAGCCCTTTGGCAAAAGCCCCAGAGTTCCTTTTCTTGCAGAATAAATGACTGAGGGGAATCCAGCCCAAACCCTTCTCTGGAAAAGCAAAAATGACAGAGGTGAATCCAGCCCAAACCATTTTCTAGAAAAGCAAAAATGACTGAGGGGAATCCACCCCAAACCCAGGAAAAGCAAAAATGACTGGGGTGAATCCAGCCCAAACTCTTCTCTAGAAAACCAAAAATGACTGAGGTAAATCCAGCCCAAACCATTCTCTGGAAAGACAAAAATGATTGAGGTGAATCCAGCCCAAACCCAGNGCTGGGGTGAATCCAGCCCAAACTCTTCTCTAGAAAACCAAAAATGACTGAGGTAAATCCAGCCCAAACCCAGGAAAATCAAAAATTACTGAGGTGAATCCAGCCCAAACCATTCTCTGGAAAAGCAAAAATGACAGAGGTGAATCCAGCCCAAATCCTGGAAAAGCCACAGCTACACTGGAAAATCAGCCTGGAAGTGTTTCAGTAAAATGTGCAATTCTCACCATTCCAGAGCCATAATTCCATCACACTCCAGGCTGTGCCCACCCCACCCATCCCTGCCAAAATCAATCTCCCAGCCCGACATCCGTTCTGTGTTTGGAGAGATCAGCTCCTGCCTTTGTCTCCTGGCTTGTTCACAGCTGAGAGCCAATCCAAGGAAATCAAACCCCTGGCAGTGCCCTGGTCACCCCTGCACGGCTGCAGAAATCCATTCCCACTGCAGAAATCCTGCTCCAAACGCATCAAATCCCACTTAAACTCCATCAGTCAGAGCAGCAGCACGTTCCCAGAGCTCCTGGCAGGGCTGGTGGAGCAGGGCCAGCTCCCAGCTCGGCTCCAGAGGCACCTGGGGCTGGGGGTTCCTCATCCAGCCCAGACAAGGCTGGCAGGTCCTTCCATGGGTGGCCAGCCCTCTGTCAGCCCAAGGATCCAGTACGGGGCTGGATCCCAGGGAGGATTTCATCCTCATTCCAGTCAGGATTTGATCCTCATTACAGGAAAGATTTGATCCTCACTCCAGGAAAGGTTTGATCCTCATTCCAGGAAAGATTTGATCCTCACTCCAGGAAAGGTATGATCTTCATCCCTAGTAAGGATTTGATCCATGTTCCCAGTCAGGATTTGATCCTCACTCCATTAAGGATTTGATCCTCATTCCATTAAGGATTTGATCCTCACTCCATTAAGGATTTGATCCTCATTCCAGTGAGGACTTGATCCTTGCTCCAGGACAGATTTGATCCTCATTCTCTGTAAGGATTTGATCCTCATTCTTTGTAAGGATTTGATTCTCATTCCAGTAAAGATTTGATCCTCACTCCAGGACAGATTTGATCCTCATTCTCTGTAAGGATTTGATCTTCATTCTTTGTAAGGATTTGATCCTCATGCCAGGACAGTTATGATCTTCCTTCCATTAAGGATTGGATCCTCATCCCCAGTCAGGATTTGATCCTCACCCCAGTAAGGATTAGATCTTCGCTCCATTAAGGATCTGATCCCCACTCCATTAAGGATTTGATCCTCACCCCAGTAAGGATTAGATCTTCGCTCCATTAAGGATCTGATCCCCACTCCATTAAGGATTTAATCCTCCTTCCAGTAAGGATTGGATCCTCATCCCCAGTCAGGATTTGATCCTCATGCCAGGACAGTTATGATCTTCCTTCCATTAAGGATTTGATCCTCCTTCTCTGTAAGGATTTGATCCTCATTCCCAGTCAGGATTTGATCCTCATTCCCAGTCAGGATTTGATCCTCACTCCAGTAAGGATTTGATCCTCACTCCATTAAGGATTTGATCCTCGTTCCAGGAAAGGTTTGATCCTCAATCCAGTGAGGATTTGATCCTCATTCACAGTCAGGATTTGGTCCTCACTCCATTAATGGTTTGATCCTCATTCCAGTCAGGATTTGATCCTTGTTCTCAGTAAGGATTGGCTCCTCATCCCCAGTCAGGATTTGATCCCACTCCATTAAGGATTTGATCCTCATTCCAGTAAGGATTAGATCCTCATTCCCAGTAAGGATTAGATCCTCGTTCCAGTCAGGATTTGCTCCTCACTCCAGTGAGGATTTGGCTCCATGGGAGGAACCTGTGGGTGCAGAACCCCTGGGCTGCCCCTCCCTGAGGGACCCCCCAGAGAAGACAAGCCATTTAACCCAATAAATGCACAAACAACGGGAGATGTTGAGTCCCTTTTCCCTCTCTTTCTGTCCAGGATTGTATTTTATTCCCAAACCAGGCTGCAGGTTGTACGTTGTGTTACGATTAGCAAAGGATAATTCTATATATATTATAAAAATATATATCTTTTACTCTTTTTTATTCATTTCTAAATGAATCCCCTCAGGCTGCCAGGACACAGTGAGGATTTTCCTTTTTCAAAACATGCTTTACAGTAACTAAACTCAACGGATGCCTTACTCCTGAGGGTGGCAGGAGGGTTTGGGAGAGGAAACAGCCCCTTTTCCCAAGTCCCTGCAGGAATTCTGGCAGGACAGGGGTGTCTGAGGGTGGTACAGGGGTGTCTGGGACAGGGACAGGGGTTTCTATCAAAGCCAACGGGCAGCAGGGCAGGACCAGGCAGAGCTGGTTGGGGTCTGACAGGCTGTTGGATTATCTCTTTTCCTGACCTGGAGACGGGGCTCTCAAGAGGTGTTTTAAAAGATTTTATTCCATTTTCAGTCTCATTGAGAAGGGTGAGACAATCCAAGCGTTACAATTCATACTATTACAGTCAGAACCCAAGCTATTTAACTATTTCCTAATTCCAATCCATTATGAATGTTTTCTGGCCTATCAGCTTTTGCCACACAATGCTGTAAATGCTTCTAAGCCAACCATCTAAAAATTCTCTACGTGGGTCTTGGTACAGGCAATTTCTGTCCCAACAGCATCTTCTCTCTCCCATGGCCTTTCCCAGTCAGCATTTCTTGTTCTCAGAGTTTGCACAGGGATGCTCAGGACTGTGTGAGCCTCATGCCAGGCTTTGGGAATCCTCTGTAAATCCATTTCCCACAAGAGGCACCTTGAGATCCCAGCCTTGGGCTGACATCCCCGACCCCTCCAAGCCCTCAGGGAGTGGCTGGTGCCTTTTTTGGGGGGGGCCCGAGCTGAGGCAGAGCATCACGAGCCCAATGCTGCAGCACACAGAGTGTTCGTGTCCGCGTCCCACAGATCTCCCTCCTCTTTCATAAAAATTCCATAAAAATCCATTAAAAATTCCGTAAAAATCCTCTTGGAAATAACACGGAGATTTTTCCAAGGCCACTCCTTGACTTCCCCGTCCCCTCACTGCTGCACAGCGAGCAGGGAGGAAAATCCCTTTCCCAGGAGTTTTTCCTTAGTTTAAGAGCAGAACTTCTCCCAGGATTAAATCACAGTGACGTTTCCTTTTCCCTCTGTTCCTTTAATTCGTTTAACCCCAAGCTGGCAGAGCCCAGAGTCGTTCCAGGCTTCACTCCAGCCTGGAGGGATGAGTGCAGTTATTGGATCTGTTCTCTGGTCATTTATTGAATCTGTTCTCCCAATCCAATCCCAGAACGATCCCGAGGGTTCCTGGTAGGGCTGGGCAGTTCCCACAGAGCCTCTCGATGATCCAGAGCTGTTCCCACTCTGGATCAAGGCAGGCTCCTTTGGGATACCCCTCTTTGGGTTTGTTCTTATGGCCAGGGGTGTCCAGCACCACTCCGGGGCTGCTCTGCACGGCGAGACTTCCATTGATCCCCATGGATCGGGAATTCCGCTGGAATCGGGGCAGCCTTGGAATGACCCCAAACACCCCAAAACCGCCCTGCCCTGGCAGCAGGAACTTCCCAGGAGGGCTTTCCTGGCAGCTGAACCCCAGAGCCGCGCTCACCCCCACCCCAAAAAACCCCTTTCTTCTGACCCCAAAAATCCGCCAACCCCAAAAAAAACCCCGTTGACCCCAAAAACCCGCCAACCCCAAAAAAACCCACCAACCCTAAAACCCCGCCGACCCCAAACAGCTGGAGCAGGAGCCAGCCCGGCCCTGGCAGCAGCCCAGAGTTGAGGATGCAGCAGAGTTCCCGCAGCCACAGCCCTTGGGAGCAGCCAAGGGTGTCTCGCTTCGATGTGCTCGTGTGTGGGGTGGAGAAAGGTGGCCCTGTTGTGTTGTTCGTGAGCTGTTCTTCCCCAGAGAGGTGTCCCATGTAAAATACGTCAGTGCAAAGTGTATATTTTATGTGAGAGGAAAAAAAAAAAAAAATACATTTTAATAAAGGTAAAGCTTTGTTTAGCTGTAAAAAAAAAAAATAAAATTAAAAAAAAAAAAGTAAAAAAAATGGCAACTGTTCAAGTGTACAGTAACTTCTTACTAATGTATGAAAATCTGTGATATTTTTGATTTGATTGTATTTGTATTGCCCAAATAAAACATTTTGGCTGTATTGTTCCTAACTCTTACCTTTCCTTCCTGAGGGGGGAGAGTGTAATTATTTCACAATAATCGACTTTATTCGGGGAAAGAGGAATTCCCAAATTTTCTGTAGTGAACTTCCAGCTGCCCTGAATGAACATCCCTCTGGTGCTGCAGCTCCTGCAGTGAATTCCTGGACAGATTTTCCTCCACCTCGCTGTTTATTGGGAAGGAAGGAGCAATTCTGGAGGGCTCTGAGAGGAGAACCCTGAGCTGTGACATCCCGGGGACGGTGACATTTCAGCCTTAGGACAACAAGGAGAGAATTCCCACTGCCAGAGGGCAGGGCTGGATGGGATATTGGGAAGGAATCGTTCCCTGGGAGGGCGAGGAGGGGCTGGGATGGAATTCCCAGAGGAGCTGTGGCTGCCCCTGGATCCCTGGCTGGGCTGAGTTGGGTTTGGAGCAGCCTGGGACAGTGGGAGGTGGCACCGGGTGGGATTTGATCCTCCCAACTCAACCCAACCCAACCCAGTCCGGGATCCTGGGATCTTCCCGGGCCCAGCAGTTGTGCAAAGCTGACCAGGAAAATCCCAGAGGAAAATCAGCTTCCCCAGGGGGTCCTGGTGATCCATAAATCCCTTTGAGGCAGCTCCAGGGGGAAGGAGCAGCTGTCCAAAGGGAACAGGGCTAGTTCAGGGTCTGCTGTGCCCCAAAACCTGAGCGCGGGCACAAAGACACCTCTTGGAGCATCCTCGGCGTTTCCACGGCAACCCCGCCAAGACAAAGCTCCTGCTCGGAACGGGTCTGTGGCAGGAGAATAATCAGGGAAAAATAGGGCTGGGAAATAATGGGAAAAACAGGGCTCGGAAATCATGGGAAAAACAGGGCTCGGAAATCAGGGAAAAATAGGGCTCAAAAATCATGGGAAAAACAGGGCTGGGAAATCATGGGAAAAACAGGGCTCGGAAATCAGGGAAAAACAGGGCTTGGAAATCAGGGAAAAACAGGGCTCGGAGAGGCACTCCCACTTCCAAAGGGCCTGGAAATGCCTCGGGAACATCAGCACGGTCCTGAACCACTTCACCAGGGTGGAACTGCGGCTGCCGGGGGTGGGAGCACACGGAGCCGGGTTGGGGAATATCCCGGGAATATGCTGGGGATATCCTGGGAATATGCCGGGAATATCCTGGGAATATGCCAGGAATATCCTGGTGCCCGTGCTCCTGCAGTGGGATCTGGAATCGGGAATATCCCGGGAATATCTCGGTTCCTGTCCTGCTGCAGCGGGAGCTGGGATGAGGAATATCCCGGGAATATGCCGGGAATATCCTGGGATACCACCCACATTCCACCAATGTCTCTGTGCCACCATCACAGCAGAACATGGAGTAGAGGGAGAAGGAGAAGAACTGAAGACACCACCCAAAACTCCCCACCTTGCCTCTATCTACTTCCATTCTAAAAAAACCCAAAACTACAAATTTTCACACGAACTGAACTACAGTCTAATTTACATTTTTGTTGTTCGCATTTCATCCATAAACGTTGGCAATTTTTCTCATGGGCTGAGGTCAAAGGCAATGCTGTCCTGGGGGTCCCAGGGCAGTTTGAGGGGTTTTTCCTGTGCCCTGGACTCCAACACTCCACAGGGAAGGGAAACGCGGGGAATTTCAATCACAGGGTTTCTATTCTGATCATTGCTGCTCCACTCCTCCTTTACAGCTCCAACAAACCCCTACAGAGAGTCCCAGGCTGGCTTTATTTTGACGGATTGCACCTGTCCACCCTCTTGCATTTTTAAGGTGCCTCGTTACTGGCTGTTGAAGAATTTAATCCCTGAGCAGGTGTAATAAACCTGCTACTCTGGACGCTTAATTGGTTCAGTGGCTGCAAAGCCAAGAAAAGGGAGCAGGAAAAAGAGGAATATGAACAGCCCTGACTTCGAAATGAGCTCAGCAGACGGGTCGTGCTTTAATTAATTCATGGAGAGCAAAGGAAGAGGCCTTAAAGGGAGATTAAAGAGTTCCTCGTTGTTATTTATTTGTTTATTGGTTGTTGTGTCCCACTCGCATTTAACCATTGGTGTGTCTCGCAGGATCTCCAGTTCATGCACACAAGAAAAAGGCAGTTTGGGCATTAAATTCTGGAGGAGTGCAAAGTGCCCAAGAGCACTTTAATCATCACCTTTACCAGAGGATCCTCTCTATTAATTATCTTTACTTAGACTCAAATTTACTTAGGGTTAAATTGACCAAGAGAGTTACATTTATCGTGCAATTTCTCCCAGCAAAGGTCTTTGCAAAAGGATTTCAAAAGGAGACAAGTGGAGTTGGGTGCTCGGAGAGGCTCAACAAAAATGGGGATAACAAAAATGAGCTTTGAGTAGCTTGGCCTGTAGGGAGTTAAATGGGGATCATGTATAGATATTGTACATATAAATTACATTGTACCCATAAATTACATTGTATTTATAATTACAAATGTAATGATAATAAATATAGTAATGTAAATGTAATAATATATAGTAATAAATAGTNTATTATATATATTATATATATTATATATATTATATATATTATATCTTATATTATATATCATATATATTACTAATATATATTACTTATATGTAGTATATATAGTAATAAATGTAGTAATAAAAATACATAATATATAAATAGTAAATATAATTACGTTATATTTGTACACATAAATATCATTATATTATATTGATAATATAATAAATTACATTGTCAATAGAACAGAATTTTGCTGCAAGTCACTTCCAGGATAAAAACCCAGCCTGTCATTTCTCCTAACAAGGACTCTGTGAGTTCCCACTGAAGCTGTTTGGGGAAGTCCCTTTAGCACAACAATCCACTCTGAGGGTGAAAAATCAATACACCTGTAACAACAGGGGGTTTGTGCCATGAGAATCAGTAAAGGAAATACGTGAACAATCCCAGAATGGAGAGATTCGACGGACAAGTAAAATGTCTTTTACTGACCAGTAGGATAATCATCAAGAAAGCTGTTCACCAATTAGAAGTTGCTCTGGAGGTTTGTAAAAACCGTATAAAAGACAACATGAGGCCATAATAAAAGAACTTAATGAACTTTTAAGGCGACACTCTGTGTGTGTCGTGAGTGTCCCCACAAAGTGTCCCCACCCCAATCTGGGGGATCCCTCCCACCCCAACCCCTCCCCTGGCAGCAGCCCCAGCCCCTGCAGGGCTCAGCTTCCTTCTGTTCCTGACAAACAACCCAGGAAAATCCATTTTCCCTGCTTTTCCCACCTGCAAACGGCAGCAGGAATTCCAGTGGGATCTCCGAGCAAACTCAGCCCCCACTGGTTGTTATTTTTCCTGGCGATGGGCAGAGGTAAATCCCACACCAGACTTTGTGGCTGTGTCTAATAAACGCTGCCTGGGGGCTCGGTGCTGCCTTTAATAAACACAAATCTTGCTGCTCTGCTGCTTTTCCTGCCCTTTCTTCCCCAAAAACACTCTCTGCTGCTGCTGCTCCTCCTCAGGCTCCCCATCTTCCCTTTGCTGGCAGAAAGGATCGTTTTTCCCAAGGTTCTGAACAGAGGTTGGTTTCTACACTTAAAAAAAAAAAAAAAGGACCGAAACAACACAAAACATTCCCTTTGTCTTTATTTGTTGCCTCTTTCCTTAGGAAAAGGAAAAAAAAATAGAGATATTTGGAGTGCTGGGGGAGCCCAGAACCATCCTGTGAAGAAGGAAAGAAAGAAATGTGTTCTCATGTTGGCTGCAATCATTCCTTACCCTCCCTGAGCTTCCTTTATGCTCTTCCTTACTTTTAATAAACCATTTTTTTTTTTTTTTTTGCCCCAAACCCCAAAATTCAAGCCCAAGGTCACTCAGGCAGCTCTGTCTCTGTGAGAGCTACACCAGGAAAATCTGATTTAATCAGTGATGGGGGCCCATAAACCCATAAGTCCCACATTGTGGACGCAGAGTCATTTATGGCCCTGGACTGTCACTGCTCAGAGCCATAAATACAGGACGGATCCCTGGGGGATGATGTGAAGGCACTTCAATCCTCAGGAGCAGCAGGTGGGAAGGATTTTTCCCTTCCTGAAATCCCCACTGGCTGTGCTGAGCTGCAGGGAGCCACAGGGACCCTGGATCCATCTCCTGGCCCCAACAACCCCACCCTGTGCTGGGAGCTTCGTCCAAACCCTCCTGCAGCCCTGGAGGGACTCCCAGAACACCTTTCTGTAACCTCTGGCTGCAGGTAGCTCCTCTCCCTCTCCCCACTCTTGGCATTTTTATAGGATCCAGGTTGTTTTCCCCAGTTTCAGGCAGGATGATGCTGCCCAGGGCTCTGAAGGAGCTTTTTTGGGAAAAGCTGCCCGTGGTGCCTTCCCAGTGAGCCATGAGCAGGTGAAGAGTTCTCCCTGCTGCACCGAGCTCTGCCTCCTGCAGACAGGGATAGCCCAGGAATGTCCCTGTCCTGCCCCAGGAATGTCCCTGCCCTGTCCTGGGAATGTCCCTGTCCTG